>VCII01000031.1:1200000-1629125 GCA_006030095.1 Triplophysa siluroides | reverse complement strand
GAGACTCTTCCAGGCGCAACGGATGACCGCGAGTTGTTCCGGGGCTGGCTTGCTCGAGGGGAGATACCAGCGGCTACCGGCCCTCAGACTCCTGTGCTGCTCCATAAAATGGGGCCCCAAGACGACCCGGAGGCTTTTTTGGACCTTTTCGAAAGGTCCGCGGAGGTATCCGGCTGGCCCCGTGCCAGTTGGGCGGCCCGACTTTTCCATTGTTGTCGGGAGAGGCCCAGCTCGCGGCTCAACAACTGCCAGTCCAGAATCTCCTGGATTATGCGGACCTTCGAAAGGCAGTCCTCCAGCGGGTCGGACGAACCCCGGAGCAGCAGCGATTGCGTTTCCGGTCGCTTGAGTTTGGGGACGGTGGTCACCCCTTCGTGTTTGCCCAACAGCTCCGGGACGCCTGCCGCAAATGGCTAGTTGACGAGGACAGTGACGTCGACAATACGGTGGAGAAGGTGACGCTGGAACAGTTTGTGGGAAGGCTGCCCGCAGGAACTGCCCAGTGGGTCCAATGTCCCCGGCCGACGTCGCTGACCCAGGCCATCCAGTTGGCGGAGGATCACATGGCGTCGTGCTGTGGGGTCGGAGGATCCAAGGTATCGGTTCTTCCCCCTTCCCTTTCTGTTTCCCTCTCCCAGGTCCCGTCTGGTACCGCAGACAGCTGCCCAGGGTCGAGGCAGCCCGTCGCCCCGATTCTTACCTGACATCAGGGCCAACCTCCAGCGTGGGGGAATGACCGGTGGGAGAGAGCTCTCCCGGTTGTCTACACCCTCCTCTTCTCGCCAATCCCCTGGCCTACTTCCGACCACCGGAGCAGTGGGTCGGCCTGGGCCGGTCTGTTGGCGGTGCGGGGACCCGGATCATTTCATCCGGTCATGCCCGGTTATGGAGATTGGAGCGATGATCCGGATCCCCGACGCCCCGCGGACTGCCCCCGATCAGGCGGGTTGGTACCAAATACCTGTGAGTATTGAGGGGGGTACTTATCAGGCCTTGGTGGATTCAGGCTGCAACCAAACCTCGATCCACCCAGGTGTGATTCAAACTACGGCATTGGATACGGGCCGCGAGGTTAAGGTAAGGTGTGTGCACGGGGAGGTGGTGAGTTATCCCTTAGTCGCCCTGGTAATTAAATTTAGGGGGAAAAAGCATACAGTTGGTAGCTGTTAACTCACACCTCCGACATCCGCTAATTTTGGGGACGAATTGGCCGGATTTTAGTGTGTTATTAGGGTATTTATGTGCGGATGTCTCTGGGGATAAACATGGGCGGATGGGAGCGGTTGCGCAGTTTGGAGAGGCAGAGCCGGGACCCTCAACGACAGATTCAGGGGAACGAAGCACGATTGAGAGACGAATTCTCTCATCCTGCGATGATTTTCCCCTGGATCAGTCGCGAGATGAATCTCTCAAAAATGCGTTTGAGCAGGTCCGCATGATTGACGGGCAGTCTCTCCAACCAGCCCAGCCGCTTACCTATCCATATTTTGCCATAATAAAAGACAGGTTGTATCGAGTGGCCCAAGACACTCAGTCAAAGAAGAATACAACACAATTGGTCATTCCAAAGAGCCGCCGGGAAATGCTTTTTCAGGCGGCTCATGCTAATCCGATGGCAGGGCACTTAGGGCATACCGCGACACTGAATCGCTTAATGGCCCGTTTCTTTTGGCCGGGCATACACGAGAATGTGCGCAGATGGTGTGCCGCATGTCGTGAATGTCAGTTGGTAAACCCACCGGCCACTCCAAAAGCACCATTGTGCCCGCTTCCCTTAATCCAGGTCCCCTTCGAACGAATTGGTATGGACCTGGTCGGCCATTAGAGCGTTCTGCACGAGGGCATCGATTTGCATTGGTCATTGTGGACTATGCAACCCGATACCCCGAGGCAGTGGCGCTCCGTAATATTTCCGCTAAAAGCGTGGCGGACGCACTGTTCTCATTGATCTCCCGCGTGGGAATCCCGAAAGAGATTCTCACGGATCAAGGCACGACGTTCATGTCACGGACAATCCGCGAACTATACGGGTTGTTGGGGGTGAAAACGATTCGGACCAGCGTCTATCACCCACAAACGGACGGACTGGTCGAACGTTTTAACCGCACTTTAAAAACCATGATCCGAAAGTTCGTTCACGAGGACGCCAAAATTGGGATAAATGGCTGGAACCCTTGTTATTTGCTGTGCGCGAGGTCCCCCAAGCCTCCACAGGGTTTTCCCCTTTCGAGTTGCTCTATGGACGTCAGCCCCGTGGGGTGCTGGATGTACTAAGAGAAACTTGGGAGGACGGACCTACCGCTAGTAAAAACGAAATCCAGTATGTAATGGACCTGAGAACAAAACTCCACACCTTGGGGCGGCTCTCTATGGAGAATTTGTTACAGGCCCAGGACAGACAAAGCCGGCAATATAATAAGGGTACCAGATTACGTCAATTTACACCGGGAGAGAAAGTTCTTGTATTACTCCCAACGTCCAGCTCAAAATTACTCGCCAAGTGGCAAGGACCCTTTGTGGTTACACGACGAGTGGGGGATCTCAACTATGAGGTGGTGAGATCAGACAGAGGCGACACACATCAATTATATCACCTCAACCTCCTTAAAAATGGAGTGAGGCGGACACGGTGATGCTGGCGACAGTGGTAGGAAGGGAGGATGATCTCGGACCAGAGGTGGGAAGGAAAACCCAATCGAACACTCTACCCCCGGGGGGAATCATCTTTCGCCGTCCCAGACCACTGACGTTGCCAGGTTGCAGGCTCGTTTTGCTGATGTGTTCTCGTCTCTGCCTGGCCTCACTACACTCATAGAACACCATATTGAGACCACACCGGGGGTGGTTGTACGTGGCCGACCGTATCGGTTACCTGAACACAAGAAAAAAGTAGTTCAGGAAGAATTAGAGGCCATGCTGGATATGGGGGTAATAGAGGAGTCCAACAGTGACTGGGCCAGCCCGATAGTTTTGGTTCCCAAAACCGACGGCTCGGTCCGGTTCTGTGTGGACTATCGCAAGGTGAATGCTGTGTCGAAGTTCGATGCATATCCAATGCCGCGGATTGATGAACTGCTTGATCGGCTAGGTACGGCTCGCTTTTATTCGACATGGATTTGACAAAGGGATACTGGCAGATCCCCTTATCTCCCTTTATCCAAGGAAAAAACAGGACGACGCCGTTCGGATTACACCAATTTGTCACACTGCCGTTCGGCTTATTCGGAGCCCCTGCTACCTTTCAGCGTCTCATGGACCGTATCCTACGCCCACATGCGGCATATGCCGCTGCTTATCTGGATGACATTGTCATTTATAGTAATGACTGGCAGCGACATATGCAGCACCTAAATGCGGTGTTGGGTTCGCTGAGAGGAGCGGGGCTCACGGCTAACCCGAAGAAGTGTGCAATTGGGCGAGTGGAGGTTAGGTATCTGGGCTTCCACTTGGGTCACGGACAGGTGCGTCCCCAAATTGATAAAACAGCAGCAATTGCAACTCTCCGAGTCCCAAGACCAAAAAGGAGGTGAGGCAATTCTTGGGGCTGGCAGGTTATTACAGAAGGTTTGTTCCGGATTATTCAACCCTCACCAGCCCCCTGACGGATCTCACTAAAAAGGAAGCACCAGATCCCGTCCAATGGTCGGAGCTGTGCCAGCGGGCTTTCACCCAGGTTAAGGCGGCTCTGTGTGGTGGCCCGTTATTAAACTCTCCTGATTTCTCTCTCCCTTTTCTTGTACAGACAGACGCATCGGACAGGGGGCTAGGAGCGGTCCTGTCTCAGGAGGTGGAGGGGGCGGAGCGGCCGGTGCTGTACATCAGTCGTAAACTCTCGAGAAGAGAGACGATGTACAGCACCATTGAGAAGGAATGCTTGGCGATCCGGTGGGCCGTCCTTACCCTCCGCTATTACCTCCTGGGACGGGAGTTCACCCTCTGTTCGGACCACGCACCCCTCCAATGGCTCCACCGCATGAAAGATACCAACGCGCGGATCACCCGTTGGTACCTGGCATTACAACCCTTCAAATTCCGGGTGGTCCACAGACCGGGGACCCAGATGGTGGTGGCTGACTTCCTCTCCAGGAGGGGGGGGGGGAAGCTGCAGGCCGGATGGGCCCCGGCCTGAGTCGGGCGGTGGGGGTGTGGCAAGGGGGGCGTGGCCTAGCGGAATCTGGAGAGAGAGAGAGAGGAAATCGACGGGAGGTAAGTAGGTCAGAGACCAATTGTAAACACCTGTCTGTAATTCCAGTGATTGGCGAGAAGAGTATAAATGCCAACAAAAGACGTTCGAGGAGAAGAAGGAAATGGACGAGAAGCAGAGACGTTCATTTGAGAGAGAGAGACAGGACGTGAAAGACTTATGTGCCAGGAGGCCATAAATTACATATTATTTACTTTTGCTTTGTGTTTGTGGGAAGAGCTGAATAAAAACTCTAAATCAGCCAATCCGACCTCATCTCCTTCTTTCCATACAAAGAACCTTATTTACACCTACATCCTAACTACATGTACAAATATTGGTATTGTTGTATTGCCTGAAATTTAAACTGAACTTGTTTTCTTTGCTCTATTTGAGGTCTAAAAATACAGAGCATCTTTTCTGTTGTTTTTCAGCTGTTTCTCATTTTCTGCAAATACAAATAGAAAAAAAAATATATATGAAAATTGGGATTAATTGATAGTAGTTTACAATGAACGAAAACTGATCATTTTACCTAAACACATTAATAGTAAATTCAGAACAACTGAAAATAACTTTGAAATGGTCTCTTAATTTGTTTCTGCTGCTGTATGACCAAATTCACTTTGGATAAAAATGTCCGATAAATGTAACTGTAAATGCAAGCTTCATGTACTGAGCAAGTACATAGAAATCTGAGTTCATACCTATCACCTTACCTTACCACAACTCACAACTGTGAACTTATAAAAATGACTTATAATTTGACCTGTTAATTCGCATTTCACAGGAAATGTTTTCATTTGACTTCAACCCATGTGAAGAAAACTGGTTAGTAACCTGTATTTTATGTGTCTGAGATGGCAATAGAGAGGCAAAAGTCGCGGCTGCAGGTTTAAATAACATAAATATATATACAGTAAGGTGTCTTCTGTACAGTACGGACAGTATTGTCCGTTCATGTTTTAAAAACAACCCAGACAGAATATGAGATTCTCCACACTCTACAGTGCATTGAGGCAAGCTTTAACCCAGACTTTTTATCAATCACACATGTGTCAGACTGTGTTGGACACAGAGGAGTGTCAATAGTCTACCAAGTTCTCCTTTATGCTGGCAACTCTGCTCTGTATTGAATAGAGTTGCTCGGGTATACGTCTGGCAGAGAGAACAGAGACTAACTGGGACTGATTTAATCTGCTTGTCACGGCTCCCTGTTGTTGGGTCAGGTAAGCCATCGTGCCCTGAGGTCCTGGCCCTAGAGCCGCACTTCTGTTAGACCTCTGCCTACATTTAATCCACTTTCTGACAGAGATGATAAGTGATTTCTTTATTGTCACTTTTATGGTTCCAATTGTAATAAACTTGGAGCGAGTTTGCTCTTATTACTTCTTAACCGTAGCTCATCTAAAGGAACTGCCGTGAAGCAGTTGTTGGGACGTGGCTCAGATGCTCAGATTTGCCATGCCTGACAGGACCACTTATTGTATGCCATCATGGCCAAAAAAATGTGGTGTCCTATAGCTCAACTGGTAGAAATTCTTGGTTTGATTCCCAGTAAACACACAATGTGCTGTAAGTCACTTTGGATGAAAGTGTCTGCTAAATGCATGCATGTAAAAAAGCATAATCAACGTGAACCAGCATTAAAATCGACCATTGCGGTAGTAAACTTTTCTCTTCGGAGGAAATCTTTTTGGAGAGTAATACATGAATGCTGTAGTGTAATTTCGTAGCCACTGGCAGCTGTTTATATCAAGCTTGGCTCTGCTTGATGGGGAGCAGAAAATGACTGATTACTATCAGATTTTAAAGCACCGAAGCAGTGACCCTGAGAAAGCTGGGACTGCACAAGAAGAGAACCACCTTACTGATAGCAATCTGTTTGGCTGATGAGTAGTCATGCACACAGAAATGCTCAGACGCTTCTAATTAGATCCTCAGCACCTTTTTATCACAGGTGCGAACCAACCTGCACATGTGTTGACTTCACATTTATAAGAACTGTATGTTTAGCAACCGGAGACAATGCACCTTATTTTGAGTATGATGTTTGCCATTAAATTAGTGAGTGACTTTTTTTGGATGCGGTTTTGGAACATCATGCACATGTCCAACTCAGTAGCTGTGCTGCTTGAAATAAAGCCAGGAATCATGGGTCAAAGACACCAACTAAAAACAGATAAACTGAGCTGCAGCTGTCTATATTCATTGAACAAGAACTCTCAAATGTCACGTGTTTAAAGAGCACGCCAGTATCTCTTTCTCTCTCCATTCATTGTATTTGCTGTTTTCACCAAGTGGCATTTATTCAAAACAGGACAGCTGGAACATGTACCCTACCTTGCGTGCACGATTTACTGACATAATTAATCTGTATTTTGAGGCATGCATCCAAACATTTTCCAACATGCCAAATATTCCAGTCGTACAGACGAACGGATACAGTCGCTGTTAAATCGGAGACGCTGGCAATGGCAAGAGCACTCAAAAAACATTTTTGCTGCTTGCTCAATTTACTTTTGTGATACAATTGAGGTAATTCTTCAACATTTTGTCACAACCTAATTTAATTCCTAGCAATCCAAATGCTGTTATCATTCCCAGGATACTTTGTCTGGGTTACCATTCTGGTAAAGCGGGGGAGATTGTGTTGAGGCTGATGATCGGTGCACTAAGAATATGCTATGTGTTTCTTTTAATGAAATTGTGCGAAGGGAAATACTGCACTTCCTGCCAAGCTATCCATTATGTACATATATACATATGCAAAATCACATTACTTTGCCCATGTGTACTATTGCCAATAGGTAACGTCAGACGACTGAAATTTAGTTACTTTAAATGTCTAGTTTCACTGTTTTAACTCAATTCAGTTTGACTTCTGATATCCAAGTCATTACTGTAAAAATGTACCGTTCAATTTCACGATTAGAAAATTTATTTTACTATGGGAATCCAATGATAAATTGTATTCATTTGAGTACAATAGCAAAAGGGAACACAAAGGTGCATTACAGTTACCTGTGCATTATAGCTACTACACATGCTATTTACTTAACTGCATGTTTTGTAATTATTCAAAACATTTCTAAAAATCAAAACTAAAACTATGTATCTTTCTGACAACAAAATTTTAAAGACAGTACAGATTCTCTTAACAGACTTCAAAAGCTGGAAACACAGTCACAGACATTGGACTTTGTCCATATCTATATGGATGTCTATATGGCAATGGAAAACAAAAGCGACCCAGAACAGAGCAGTTTTTTGTAATCATTTGCATTAATTAATAATTGTAGTCCTGACATAAAAAGACATTTGAATAAGCTACCAAATAATGAGAAACTGATGAGTGCTGTCATTCAAAATGAATTATAAGCACATGCAGCTGCATATACTCATCCAAATAATTGCATAATGTAATGTATTACACTATTCTAGTCGATTTGTGCAAATTTGTGAATTAGTGCCTTCCTGAATATTATCCCTTTCCAACATTGTGTTAAAGGTTTATGTATATAGTCTGCTAAACAAAAGTCATATACTGTAACTACTGCATCTTGAATTGTGGTGTGAATTTAAGGTAAAACATTTGATTTGTTGTTTGTTAACATTAGCAAATGCATAAACTAACATGTACTATCAATGAACAAAACTTACTTTGTGATTCTTTGGTGATGTTAGTTTATGGGAATGTACGTTCTTACTGCATTAACTGATGGTAACATTTATAACGTATGATTTAAAAAATGCATTAGTAAATGCTGAAATGAACATGAATGAATGAATTTATATAGCGCTTTATTGTGTATTGCTGTACACCCAAAGCGCTTTACAATCACATGAGGGGGTCTCTCCTCACCCACCACCACATGAACTAATATAAATAAATGCTACAGAAGGATTGCTCATTGTTGTTGTTAGCTAAAGCATTAACTATTGTTAACAAATACAACCTTACTGTAAAGTGTTTTCACTTAAGAGTGTTGCTTCGCTGATTTTCAACCCACCTTGTATTGTTAGAGCATTGGACAGTATATGTAAATAAACATGTTTACTCTTTCTCTGAGTTACCAGGGGCCCGTTTCAGTGAGGAGGTTCAACCAACTTTAGGATAAACCTTGAACTCAGAGTTGGTTTACTTAGAAATGAGAAACTTTGGGTATTTGGTTTCAGAACAGCTGATTTGAGTTAGTTCAATTTACTCTGGGTAGGCTTACCCTGGGTTAAGAGCGTGCACCAAGACTATAAAAACCATCATCAATGGAGCTCCGATATTACGATTCACCATGGCAACGGCACCAAATAAAGCAACATGGCGGCAGAAAGCACTTGAGAGTGAGGCACACTTTCCGCTCTGCATACAGTGGATTTACTGATGTCCTGACAATGACTTCAATTTAAATTAATAAATATACCGATAACCAAATAAATAAATAAATAATTCAAATGAATAAAACAAAAGAAATAAGACACACACATGTATGTTCTCACTCGCCATGAGTGCTCTAGTTTCGCAAGTGAGACGTCATGGTGTATAGGACACCTGTAGGGCGTCAGACTCTCGTACAAATTAAGACTGATCGTCTGTTCGAACCCTATTTGAGCAGATTTGAGATGGAATGGCTGCATGACAAAATTACTTGTTTATTACCTTTATCGCTTCATTTCTGCATGTACTGTATGTCTGTATTTATTAATTTTCTTTATTCATGCACTTTATTTATACACTTTATTAAGTAATTTCTCATCGTCCATAGAAAATGATGCTCTGATGTAATACACATACGGTGGCTGATGTTATTGATGTAAGGATGGATGAGATATATTTTGATATATGTAATTCACTGTAAAGAAAAACGGTACAGTTTTAATAAAAATGCACAGGGTAATGACCAAATTCCACTCGGGTCCTAAATTGCTCTCCTGAAATCATAGGAAATCCCAATGAATTAATGCAGCCTCTTCATGAATCCTCTATAAAAGCACATATGACATATAAGTCACTGAGATGGTGCTTGTGTGATCATAATGTGTGCCATGAATGACTGTATTATTGAAACAATGAATGAGGTACACAACTTGCTCTTTAAAAGGGGCAGGAGATTGAAATAAACTCTGGGTTTACCGACCAGGTTAGGTTCCTAGAGTAAGTTACTATGGTTACTGACTCTGAGTATAAGTTACCTCCCGTTTAGAAATGGGCTTGAGTTACCCCGCTTTCTCTGGTTTGACATAGCTCACATTCTGATATGGAATAACCAGAGTTTCCCTCATTTCAGGGTTAATATACTGTACTTTAGAGTTTTCACTAAACCTCCTTTCTGAAACGAGCCCCTGGGCAAAGAAATGCAAGTTTATTTGGCATTTTGACAGCTCCTGGGGTGTATTCCAGAAAGCAGGGTTAACTTACCGTCAGCTAAACCATGAACTCTGGGTTGATTAACTCAAACCTTGCTTACTGCTACAGTTATATCATTTCTATAAAGTTATATCATTTAAAAAATCATGTTTAACACTTCAGTACATACTAACCATGATAATTCATTTACATTAGAGGATGAAGGTCTGCTGTAACAGAGCTAGAGAATTAAATGTTACGCCCACAGTTACATGTCCAATATGTCATGTAATATATCCCGTTTAAATGAATGTATTTCAAACATATCCATTCTCATTTTTCGGTTGGACTTTGTTAGATAAAAGGCCATGGCTTTCCATATGTTAAAAGAGGTGGAAACGGCCTATCTTTAAAGGTTAATTGTAATTTGGAGAAAGGTCTTTCAATACTAAACTGTAGGTTGAGGAGCAGAAAAGCATTTTTAAGGAATACAGTCAGTATGAACAAACTATGTTTTTTATGCATTTTTTATGTAAATGAGTTTAAAGTTATAAGAAGAATTTAAATATGTGAAGAGTATGCCATAGGTGATCCCATTGGGGGCTCACCTAATAAAGCCTTGAAAACCTGCCAGCCTGGGAATCTCTGGCTCTCTAACCATTAGGCCACAAATATATTTGACCCAATGATGTGCAATTGCTCTGTAGTTAAAGTAACAATACTGGGTTTTCAGGAGGATCTATTGACAGAAATGCAATATATTATACAAAACTATTTCTTCAGAGGTGTATAAAGACCTTACATAATGAACCGTTATATTTCTAATACCTTAGAATAAGATGTTAATATCTATATACAGAGTGGCCCTACATACATTGAATTCGACGCCATGTTTTGTACAGCAGCCCTCAATGGACAAACAACTCCCCTGCGGTATAGTGGTGAAACGGATCGTACTCTACGGTTCGGAAAGCCTCTCATATGTGACCCGCAGATTAAATGTAAGTTTATTCATCATTGAGTAAGATAGTAAATGCTCTCTCTCTACAGTTTTAGCACAAATGCGCTCTCTCTCTCTCTCCAGTATCTGGACGAGTACAATATTAAAGCGGTTCCAGATAAACAATGACGCTCACAACTGCTCCGTCACACAGCTAACGTAATATTACAACAAAAACAACAACATATCTTGATTCTAACAAACAGAAAAACAATGTTACTCACATACTGATCCGAATCAAAGCAACCTCATCGGGGGTGATTTTAAGACAATCTTTCTCTCAAACGTCTCTCTGCTGGAAAGTATCTTCATAGATATCTGTGAGTATTTCTGCTAAAAGCCTTAGTACCTAACACGTCTCTGCTGGAAAGACTTTATAATATTAACGCAGGTCCTAGCTGCTGCCTGACTTTTATCCTTCTTTTTATACTTAAAATCCACAGACCTTTTATTTTATGTAATAAAAAAGACATCGCTCTTTCTTTCTAATGCCCGTATGATCTCTTCCCTGCGTCAACATGAGAACGACATCTTTTTGTACTGTGGTGGCCCCCGTCGTGTTTGGACTGAGCGACGATTCGTAGCAAATCTATAATACAACGCTAGTGGCCGCTGTAAATCAAGAACAGCGCCTTTAAAATAGGCCTACTTCACTATTAACATCCTTTAACTGTTGTTAATTGAAAGGTGTGCATATACATCCAGTGATATTTGGAGAAGTTTTAATAAACCTAATTCAATGTATATACAGTATTCAATATAAATACAGAAAGCCTTAAATTAGTTTAACAATACAAGCTTACATTATATTATTAAAAAAAGAATTCATTTTAATAGGTTAAATATTAAAGTTAATAATCAAATTAGTTGTGAATGCTGAATGGGTGATATTGGAAATGTAATTGTAATATTGCTGTAAAATTATAATAAATGATACGTAATCTGTAACTCATCAAAAGCGCACACATGAGCAGACAACCCCTGAAGCTTAGTAACATTTCCTTAAAATGAACTAACGCTGGAACATAACCTGTTCAGGAGCAGGTTAGAGACTGAGTTGCTATGGTTACTTGTATACCCTGAAAGTGATCTCTGTTTTTGGAACCGAAAGTTGAGGTTATCAGCAAACTAACCCTTAAACTTACCCGGGTATGTCACATAACCAGCTTTCTGGAATACCTCCTGGTGTGTCAGATGACATGTTTTGCATCATCAGGTGGACTTTTGGTGACAAATAAACTTTTCTCAGGTCAGGAGGAAACACAGAGAAAGAGTAAACATTGTTCAGAAATACTACTGCCAATGTAACAAGACAAGTTGAAATCCGCAAAGTAAAACATCTGTTATATGTAAATATAATCAACAGGAATAACTGACATATGGGCACAAAGACATAGTTTCTAGAAGTGCAGAAACAGCTCCATCTTTGAGGTGAAGAGGTTATGTGATGTCTGAAGGAGCACCAAACTTATGTGAAGTCTAATGTTTTTGTTTAATATTTAATAAGGTTCGATTGCTACCGTTTTCCACTATTGCAAATGCAAAAATAGCAGCACAGGGATGCTTAGAAACTGCTTAACTGTTCTATAACTTCTGTAAATTGAGAAAGTCAGCTGACACCTTGGTCAACAATGACATTAAACTGGTGCTCAACACAAATCCCTAATGTCCCAGTGTCTGTTTTTTAAGTGTAGCTCTTATAATCATCAGTGGATTTCAAGACATTGTTACCTGCATTTGTTAAATTCCCGTTTGAAGGCTTGATATAGGCTATTGATGCCAACAGGCTCTGTTCCCTGCATCTGTGTTTATATTATGCTGTTTTGCCCATGTGTGATGCTGCGTTACACAGTTCCTATCTACTTTGCTTATATCTGTTTACTGTGAGCACTCCAATTTTACTTCTTGCAGCCTATTCAATGCATGAAATAAGACAGGGCCATTTATATTCAAGATCTAAACGTCCCTGCTTCATAGCTGTTAAGCCGTGTCCTCACTACACAATTTTTGCTCAGATTTTGCTGTCACAGATTTTCGAGGCCTGTGTCAAAATTTCAAATCGCAGCCAAATATGTGATAGCTCAAGTACGTGCAGTTCAGCGACGCGATCTTAGTCAGTCTTAAGCTGCTGCATACGCGCCAACATATTGAGGAAGTTTGATGCTATCGCTACGTAATCTTGTAGTGAAAGCGACTTGGGGGAAAACTTTAAGAGTTGTTTAGAAGTCACAACCTGGTAACTATAATAAAACTTAAAAACATGCAGTGAATAAAAAGACAATAAAAATGTAACACTACAGTAAGCTTCCATTTGTTAACATTTAACTGACAATGTGCAATAAAGGTTTTTCAGCATGTATTATTCATTGGTAAATGTTAGTCAATGGCAATATAATTGCTCATGTTAGTTCATGGTGCATTCACTAATGTTGAGAGTTATTGCGTTTGGTTGACCATATAATAAAAATGTTGTATCATTTTTTAAACACAATATGAGATACTTTGTAGAGTTTAGGAAAGCAAACAGTTCTAGGGTACCTTTGACTACCATGTTCCAGAAATGGCAATTGCCAACATTTTTCCAAATATTTCCTTTTTTAATACAGGTTTGGAACAACTTGGGGGTAATTCATGAAATATTATGTTTTGAGTGTACTTTCCCGTTAAATTATTTCGGAAAACACATTTTGGTGAATTTTGAAGTCTATGGGGTGGTTTCCCGGACAGAGATTATTTTAAACCAGGACAAGGCCTTATATATCTTTTACACAAATGAAAAAAAAAAAAAAATTGTGTGTATTTTGAGACAAAATAATGATAAATAAGATGTTCCCTTTCTGTCGGTCTCTCGACGTTGTGTCGAGAACGACAGAACGTCTCGTTCCCTCCATCAGGGAACTGAGGTTACATACGTAACCAAGATGTTTTCAGATTAGACAGCTTTAACATTTATTTCAGTCCAGGACTAGCCTTGATCCCTGTCCGGGAAACCACCCATATGTGTCTACCAGTCATACTCATTGACCATGAAAATAGGGGAAAACAAACAAAAAATAATCTGACAGGGATAAAATAAAAGAGCATTTGTCTAAATTAGCAGGTGCTGCTCGTTCCTGCAAGACTGGCTGAGCTGTGACATCTGACATGATGGATAATCCTGTAGAATTAATTATTCGTCAGGTAAATAAACAAGATGCAATAAAGCATATATTTGTCAAGAAGTGTCACAGCAGTAATATCCTTCCACAGATTGTTTGATGTGCCACTATAAAACCATTTCTAAACAAAGTAGAAGTATAAAATATAATTTAGCTCAAGGTGTTTAGCAAAACTCCCAGTATAGACTGACAGGATTACCTCTAATTAGTTGAGAGAATTGTTTTGAACCACAACAAAATGTCAACACATCAGACCTTCCTTACTGAGCCTTATTTCAAAAGGCGAGCGAGAAAGCCAACATCAAGGAGCGGTGACGTGGCGTGCACACATATGGAGTCTATTATGTGCACCTCCTCCTCCACCAAAATACAGGCTGTGTCGCTGCACTAACCAATTCTCATCTTCCAGAAAAAAAGCACGAAAATACATTTTAGCTTGCCAGCAGTCATGCGGTTGAGCTCCTACAAAGAAGAGAGAAACCACATGGGGGCTAAAAAGCTCCAACCAAGAGCGCATACGGCTAAACGCACAGCTGTGAGCGTCGGTCATCTGTGTCTGAGGGCTGAGAGATAGCGCTCATTGATTAGCAAATGGCAATTTGGGCTTAGTTTTGAGCTTCATTCGGGCTGAGATTTATTTACCAGATAAGGATCTGTGTTACAACAGGAGTTTCATTTACAAATCTCCCCCTTTGGCACCGGCAGTGTTAAACAAGCGTCTTTACACAACCTCACCCCGGTGAAGTGACCTCACGTGAAGTGTGTCTAATCAGAATGGGATTTGCAATTGCGGCGAGCTTAACGATTACAATTAATAATGTGAAATAATGAGACGGTGACTCTAATATCGCCACCCACGATATTAAGCAGAACATGGCAACCGACGGAGGGATGGATGGCGTAAGCTGTTATTGTCACATTAATTCCCTGCCCAGACAAGACAGAACAGGCAGGCGAGACAGGAGAAATATGGATGCTTGGCAGACCTTCCCGTCTCACTGTGTAAATGTGCCATAGTCCAATTAGAACTCAGAATACCAAGAACAAACGCAGTCACACACAGACGGGCACGCACACACACACAGGCGTTCTGGTAAAGACAGGCGAAGAATGAACCTTCTGTGAGTCATCAGGTGTACACAGAGACCCGAGTCTCTATTCTGCTTATATTAAGGGGTGCAGAAATACTGAACCTGTCAATCCTGCACATCAGAGAGAGACTTCTGCTGCTTCACAGCAGCTTCATGCTGGCAGGAACAAATCTGTGTATTTTCCACATTTAAACAAACCAAGAGGAGTTTCAAATCAATTTTGAGGAAAACTTCTCCCTCCGCCAATAAAGAAAGAGAGCGTGAAGGTCAAAAGGAAGCAGGATCTGAGGAGGGGCAGATATTGCGTCCCGCGGTTCCGCATAGTAGAGCTGCTGTATTAGTAAACACGACGTGGAGGAAAGTCGCAGGAATGGTATTTTTCATTTACCTGCACCAGTGCATCTTTGAGAGATGCAGGATTGGATGGAGAGCAGAGTGACATGAGGCATAGAACTGCGACGGCTGCAGTCGTGGCCGAGGACACTTAGCTGGATGGTGAGAAAGGAGAGGAAACACGGAAATGGTGCAGAAAGAAAAGCTCAACGTTGTGCCCAGAAAGGCTCGTGCGGCACGGCAATCAAGCGTTTCTGTCATGCCGTGGATCAGAATAGTGAATTCAGGATGAAACATGGTGCGCAAGGTGCTATTTGTTTAAAGATTACAGGACATCTACGCAAACATTGGAGCTGAGCGCTCAGATATTTGCATTTATTTTCAGACACGGTCGGTCTTCAAATGAAGAGAAAAAGAAATCTTTGGAAAGCTGTAATCACAGGGAAATGGTTGTAATTTTAAGCTTCAAAGACTTGCACATTTGAACCGTTCAAATAAGAAAGCCGGATATTTCTGCGTAATAAACTTATTGCTTTGACTCGAATGCGAAAATAAGGATTGCGGTACATCAAGGTTGCAGTTGGTTTGTTGTGAGCTGATAGCGTGGTGAGCGCTCTGCACCCGCATTGACCTTTACCATCTGTTGCTCAAGAAACCCACAGGCCTCATTAATGGCCAGTAAGACATTTTAGTTTGAGATATTCTGCCTCCCTTTTGGAGAAAACAATGAACTGCCAAAATAAAAAAACCCTGAAAACTGCATATGTTTTGTCAGAAAACAGTCCAATAAAAACAGACGTGTAACACATCTTCTCTCCCTCCCTTGCTGTTCCTCTCTTGCTAGGCTTTTATCTCATTCTCAGATACACACACACACTTTGGTCTCACAGATTAAAACACTGAAGAGGTGAACAAGAGGCAAAAGAAAGATTGATCCCAAAACAGCAGCTTTAGATTCATGCCCACAGTACTGATAATGCCCCTTAACACACATTCATATTAATCATTGGCCTTTTGCAAATATAGAAAAGCAATCACAAAAACAATTATCCAGTAGGATATGATAAAGTAGGCAATTTCATGCCCTGCTGCTTGTGTTGTTGGGTGCTAGTCAAGCTGATTTGTAAATCACAGCTGTATATCATCTTTATTCTAAGTTTTGCATCCTCAACTCCCGTTCGGGATTTTTCAGAATCAGAATCAGAAAGCGCTTTATTGCCAAGTGTGCTTTGAACACACAAGGAATTTGTCTTAGTGATAGAAGCTTCCAGTGAACATACAGGTTAAAAAAGTGACAAGGCACAGGTAACGAAACGTAAAAAATAAATACGAGAGACAATACACATTTGACAAAAAGGACAATATTAGACAAAAGGACAATGGACAGTATATTAATATTTTGATGGAGACAGAGCAAAAAAAGACACAGAGAAGTACTTACAGGTCAACCCGGTACATTTTATTGTATCTTGATCTAATGAATAATGTCCAAAACAATACATTTGTGATGGACCTTGAAAGCTCAATTTACCAGATTTTAAACTCTTTAAGAGATAATCCACCCCAAAATGAAAATTCTGTCATCATTTACTCACCCTCAAGTTGTTCCAGACCTGTATAAATGTCTTTGTTTGGTTGGACACAAGATATTTGGAAGAATGTGTCTGGGACATCATTGACTAGTATCAGAGTAGGAAAAATTTGCGACTGATCATAGGGGCTGGGGATCAATATCAAAAGCAAAAGTCAATATGTGGTGTGAGGAGTACATCTCCTCATAGACTGCACCAGATTTGCCAGTTGTTGCTATGAGATGTTACCTCACTCTTTCAACAAGGCATTTGCAAGTTCCCCGGTGACGTCTGGTGGGACACATGCTGTAGATAGTTTGTCATTGCTAAGACAATCATCGGTCCTTCCTGTCTCCCCGTAGCACTGTCTTAGGCATCTTTCATTACGGACATTGCAGTTTATTGCTCTGCTGTCCTCATGTCTCCCGACAGCAGGCCTGTGGCATGTTTGGAAATGTGTGCAAGAATTGGCATCTTCTGGTGTTCATCAGTCACTTTAGTGTCCTGAGTTATAGTAACTCTTTCCTTAGTTGCATACCACTTGTACACTTTTAGTGTCTAAAGGTTTGTTCCAAAGGTGCATGTTCAATATTTCATTATGATTTACTGAAAACTTTTCATTGTTGAAATCATTGTTCAACTGAAATCATTGTTTAACGATTTTAAAGCTTATTTGGTTTTTCAAAAATATATTTTACAAAAGCGATGTTTAATTTATATTAAAGATTTAGAACTATACATTCTCGACATCTTTAATGTTGCCGTCTTGCACTGAAAATGTATTTCTGAAAAAGAATGTGTGAAAGAGTGTGTGCACGCACTGTACTGCTAAAGTGATTTTCCAACAGTTGCAAACTAATCAGTGCTGAAGTTAAAATCTTAATTAAAATGTGTAATTGTGTGAAGAAGTAATTAAACTCATGCAAATATTGCTTTCTGTGTAGTTACAGATCACAAATACAACCTATACTAAAGCATGACAGATTTGTCATATGGTGTAATATGCAAAATAGTTCACGCCAAATGATTTAATGTCACACTAAATTAGGTCACTCGTTTGACCAAATAAACTCAGCTCACATCTTGCACACTGCCACATAAAAGGAGTACTTTTAATGTAAACTTCCACAACATATGACACACACAATTATGCATTAAACAGCCACAATCCCAGGTGTTTTCTGCAATGTAAAAATAGTCAGTGGTATCCCCAGAATGTGTCTTTCAAGTTTCAGCTCAAAATACACCACATATCTTTCATTACAAGATGTTGAACATGACCATTTGTGGCTGCAATGGAAAATGCACCGTATTTGTGTGTGTCTCTTTAAATGCAAATGAGCTTCTGCAAAATAGGAGGTAGAGCGCTTACACATGTGCTTTGGATGACATCAACTCAAGCAATATGGTGGAAAGCGCAATTACGTCTGTAATGCCCTTTCCAACCAAAACCATACACTAACTGAAATAAAAATCACCTGAAAGCCTTGTTCATTAATACAAATTAAATGGAAAAGACAAAAACATAGATAGAACAACATATGCTGACCATTTTCTGTATGAAATGTTGGCCATTGATGCTTAATCATGTGCATGCATATTACTAACAGACATAAACACGGATATAGGCAAAAACATGTATTCAGAGTACTTGTATATGACAGTATGTAAAGATCAGCAACCAGGTGTTATTACGTTGTGAGTAGCAATTTCTGCGTAACCTCATTGTCTTACAAATGCGCTCTCTGTTTCTATCCGCTCTAAGTATTGGCGCACTCAGGACATACGAGAAAACACTGAAGTCACCGAGAAAGACACTGCTATAACTTTCTTTCGTAGTAACGAATAAGCTTTACAGAAATTAGGTCAGTCACATTGAATGTTGGTTTGTCGATACGAAAAAAATGCTTCTTCCCCAGACGCAGAGTTCTAGGCGTCCCGCCTGGGACTTTCGATTGTTAATAACTCCGGCCATCAAGGTCGCAGCGAGATAAACCCAGGCTCGTCGGAAAGCTCTCCTCCCGGCCTCCTTTTATGTTCCATTTTACATCCAACAACAGCACACATTTGTTGTTTCTGAGTAAAACTGACCTGTATAAATAATAATATGCATTGCTGTCTGTAGCAAAATTCATTAAAAGGAAAGGAAGGAGGCGGGAACCGGCAAACATTTAAACATTTAATTACAAATGATAACAAAGTAAATAAACAGCCGGCAGCCCCTCACGGACGACTGCCGGCAACACAAACATAAATATAAATATAAATATAAATACAAACATGTTCGGGCCCGGTCCTCTCTCATCGACGTTCCGGTCGCTCGTTCCTTTTATATGCTCCCAATCTCCTACGTGATTCGAGCCCGGTGTGCGCACAGCTGGCGCTTATTCACAATTACTCACCGGTCTCGAACCACGGTCTCGCCCCGCCTACTCCACTACACTGTCGTTGCTGCCTCTGGGTGAAACTCTATTGAATTCCTCTCTCTGTAAAAGTCTTTAAAATGAAGAAATGTAAATTTTAGGTATGAGATAATGTTCTGCCTGAAGGTTGTTATCGGCAAAACAAACCCAGACATGTGATCAGGACCTAGATGCAAACCTTGTAAAAGGTTTTATTTTGTGATAATGACCATCTGGCTGTAAATGATCCAGTTTTACGGCTGCTTACCAATTAAATAAATAGACCTGCATGGACAAAGAAATATTGATTTGCGTTTATAGTATTTTATTAGTTTACTAGTAAAAGACCGAAGGGCGAATGACACAGAAATTGCTAAAATGAGCGGCTAGCTAAACAGTGTTGCTAATGGTCATTATTCAGAAATATTCAACACGAAATGCTGCTATTGACCAGTCAGAATCAAATCTACTAGGGAAGTGGTTCTTAAACTGGGGGGACCCAAGATGGATCCAGGGGGCCACAGTTTTTTTGTGTCATTTCATATATAGAAATATATAAATTTATCATACATTTTGTGCAATTAAAGTTCAGAAAAAAAGACCACCAACCAAAATAATTGATGTTCCAGCAGTGTATAATTGAATGTTTTTGGTTTAATTCTAAGGTTAAGATTATAAATCTTACTTTATTGTGGGGGGGGGGCACAAAGGGATGCACCCTTAACAAATGGGGGAAATCTAGTCCCTTTCCAGCACGAAATGGTTGATTACTAATTCATTATATGAACTAAATAATAATTAGTATGTATTTCAAATAAATAAACATTATTATTTGAAAAGTAGGATTTGAAAGCTAAAAACAGTGTTTCTCAGCACAGGTGGTATATGATATGGGTTGGAGGCGGCATTGAACTGATGCCAGGGTTGCTGTTGCCAGCCATTCGACACTCATTTTGTAAGCTAACATTTCTGCTCTCAGCTTTACAGTACTGAGCGTTCCCACCTCCCTCCGCCTCATGCCATACTGTTCCTCTCTTCACACTGCTGTGGTAATAGGAGCTCAGCGTCTCTCTGCTCACGTCAAGAAATCTCATGGGACACCGAGTCCCTTTTCCTGCTTTTTTTATACTTATCCACATACCCCCTATCCACCCACCCACCCTCCCTCCCGCGTTGGATTCAAATTACATAAATGACTAATAGCCCCTTTTAGTAATGCATGAGTTGTGTTTGCTGAAGGGACGCAGTAAACAGCTATGAAGGATGCAGTAAATTTCAACCGCAACTTTCTCTCCACCCTGATTCTCATTACAGGTGTTTGGCTCTAATAAGGCACATCTGGATCCAAGTGAGATCCGCCTCAAAGCTGTTTGTTTGTAAAGGTAATAAGTACAAGTCTGTTTGAAGTGGGATTTTTATGGTGTTAAATGTAACATCCAAACTGTTTAGATGACCTTAATATTACTTGTCATCTATTTCAACAGCTTCCAGTAATTTTTAATGTAATGTTAGCAAATATTAAGTTTAGTGTGACAGTAAACCTTCAGCACAGTTTCTATATCATGTTATTTTTGCACAGCAGAAAACTAGCACTGACATTCATTTTATAAAAGGCTGCTTTCCAACCATACTAACAAAAAGCACATATGCCGTGTTTATAATGGCAACCAAGGACAAAAATCAAGTTCCAAGTCAAAACCTATAAGCGCTAATGAGATCATAGCAACAAACAAAACACTATGTGCAAGCTATATGACCAGATTTTTGAGAGATTGACTGCATTTCTGGAAAGTAACAGTGTCTTAAATTAAATTCTGGCAGTTACGGGAGCCCAACACGGTGACCTGCCCAACTTATTTGTGGAGGTTGAAACCGAGTTTGCATAATTCTGGATCTGATCAAAGGGGTTGAGTGGCAGATGCAGACAGGTCAGTGAGTAGTGATTTCCAATAATCTATTCAGAAGAGTGATGAAGCATGAACAAGAAGATGGTGCTTTAAAAGAGTACATTTTGACATACTGTAAATCTATGCTGCGCATGTACTTTATCTCAGCCTAGAAAACCCCATAGCTCAAGTCTATTAAGTCAAATTCATATTTCAAATATAGTATCCATTCTCCATTTGTTCCTCCTCATGTCAACCTGTATGACCTTCAGTATGACAAAAGATATCTTGAAGAACATTGGTATCCAAACAACAGTGGCCCCCTTTGACTTCCATTGTACGGACACTAGACCACCGAGACCTTTCTAAAAACACATTTTTGTGATCCCCAAAAGACAGAGTCATATACAGCTTTCATTATTATTTTTTCATGTTAGTTCAATGTCAATTAATAGATGTCAAAATACCACAAAAGCGCACACATCAACAAATCGTATCGAAAAAATATATTAAGAGTCAACACACCAATTATCTGACGTTAAAAGACACAACTTTTGATTATAATAAATGTATCAATAAAAATTTAAGTTAAGATGAATGAATGCTTTAGATGTATTATTCATTGGTAGTTCATGTTAAAAAGATTTGAAAACAAATTGAACCTTCTCAGTGTTACCGTTTAAAATTGTTAATGTTTATGTAATAGGTTTTTACATCTTTTAGGGAATTTTATGACAAGAATAGCAACAAAATGTGGTACGTTAATCTGTTTTGGTAACAAAGTTCTTCAGCAGGGCTTCGGCATTTCACGCAGTACAGTGTCTTCTCTCTTCTCTGTTGTGTCTCGCACATGTCAATTAAACCAAAACAGTCCTCTAACAAAATGTTCCTTATACAGTTTTCATTACTTATGTTTTTTCTCACATCATTGTCCAACAAGTGAACATCAAAGACAGAGAGCAAGACAAACAAGTTTTGTACCATGTGATTTCTGGGCATCTTTTGTGCAGGGCGGCTGAAATAAGATCCCAGCCTCCTGTTATTAAGCAAAGGCTGCTAGAGCTTTACCACAAATTGTGTTTTATTAAAGCCAGTAAATCTATTTTAGTAACCCTGTGCCCAAGTCCCAGTCTGTACAGGCTAGGCCTTTTAAAAGCAACTAAAGAGGGGTAAATTAGCAGAACTGGTACTATCATGGGCCAGCAGATACATAAGAAATGAGGAGAGAGAGGAGAGGGAACGTCTTTCGAATGCCACCTCTCCCTTTATCCCAATGCTCTATTTATGTTTCAAAGGGAGTTAATTACTCCAGATCTTGACTGTTAAAGGCAATTACCACATAAAGAGAATGAGAAGGGTTTACTATAAATGTTGCCGTCCAAATCCATTCAAACTGCTAGATTGATACCAGACATGAAAGCATATGCACGTGGAACCAATTAGAGAGTTAATAGGTTTATGATTGGGGCAAACATTTCAAAGCAAAGTACTAGTGGATGGGTTATGAATAGGACAACTGCCTTTCCAAGTAGTTCGCGTGCACTGGTCTCACACAAGCCTGTGAAAATATACACATTTAGCTCAGCCCCATTCTGTTCCTTTAGGAAAATAATCCTTCTCGTGTCACCAAAGCTTCCTTCAGAAGAAATTAAGGAAACTCTGATGTCACTTGATTTTACACTGCAACACATTTTGGCTTTGTTTCTTCTGCAATAAAAACACAAAGCAATAACAACAGGCAGACACCACGGTGATGGAGAGGACTTTAAAATGTGGAAGAGCGTTCTACAAGTTCACTCTCTTAAAGAAATGGATAAAATAAATCAACACAAGTGCGACTGGATAACGTGAGGCTGTAAAATTGAAAAGTAACACACGAAAGAATTATTAAATACTTAATATAGTTTTTTTTCGACTAAGTACACTGTGCGGGATAATAAGAACTGAAAACTGTCGTGTATTTTGAAAAGCAGTGCATAACGAAATAGTTTCTGGCATTTGATTTGTGCAGAATAGTATTTGATCCAAATGGTTTTGGCTGAACACGCAATGTTTATTTATTTGCTGCACATATGCAACAAATAAATAGACAACAGATGTGTCTGCATAAACTCTTTTTATGTGTTTACATTTTTAAATAAAACTAAATAAAAGGTTTAGCCCGGAACATGGTACTGGCTTCAAAATAGTTAAAGCTTTGGGGCCGATCTGCAATAAAACCTGTGGCACGTACTGTGGTGAAATTGTTCGCTAGATTGCAGAGCACTTTCCCTACATAGTGCTGAATAGTCGCTTGGGAAGGAAAGGTTTGTGGACATTGATTGAAGCTTTGCTACGGTCTCTCATGCAGCCAGAATGCTGTGGTGTCCCTCTACAAGGCAAAGACAGCAAAAAAAGAAACAGGAGCAAAGAGAAAAAAACAGGGGTGGAACAGGAGCGCTTTTGTTTGGGAAGGAAACCACAGCGAACTTGATAGGCCCTTTTGTCCATTAAATCAGTGTGCTTTGCTTATTTATTTAACCACTTGCATCACACTCCAACTCCATTTCCCCGGTGGTGACAACGACAAAGTCAGAATAATTTTAGTGAATAAAAGCCTGTGCTGAATCTAAAAGCTTTATTGTGTACGTCTCGCTCCTGATTAAACATATTGGTCACTGTGTGCTCGTATAGAGGAGAGATTCTCTTGGGAGGAGGCCAGAGTTTAAATCAATAACAAATAAAACCCCCTCTTCGCAATGCTTTCTTTGTTTCTCACACATATTATGTCCATATATATTGTATGTGTACGTATGTGTATGGGTAGTTGACAAATATGCATTCAATGGTGTGACATGGCAAAACATTTGAAAACAAACTGTTCATATTATATTATTATATATTATTCATATTTATAATGTAAAATAGCATAGGACAGATTTTTCTTTTCTTTTTAGGACACATTTGAAGTTTATTTGTCAACTATGCGAATACATGTAAATATAATATGCATTGTAAAAGCTGACACAAATAAAAACGAAATCATTTACTCATTATACAGAGTTAAGAATTTGAATTTCATCTAACATGTATCATGTTATTCAATCCAGACCTTTTTTAACCTTTCATGAAAGATAAGCGGTAACAAGCCTGAATCTAATAAGTTGGATGCTTAAAGTCTTGAGAAAATAATAAAAGCAAATTAGATTAGTCTCTGCATTATCTAATTGTGGGACTCTCTCTCTCTCTCTCTCTCTGTTTGTTTGTTTTGCACCAGGACATGACATTCTAAAAAAAATGCAATTATCTGACCTGATAAGACCTTGTAAACAAAAGCCAGAATGCGTCTGAGCGATTTAATAATTTCAATTAGGAAGTCAAAACTTCAGGATGTTGAAATGTACATGTAACTTCTAGTAATCTAAGTACCACAAAAAATAATAACATAATCATTTAGAAAGTTGTTGCATTATTAGTAAACTTTAAGAAAAATCTCTAAATAATAGGCATGTAAGACAATTAACTCACAAAGTGTAAAGTTGCAGCATTATGAGATTAAATATTTCAAGAATATATTTGTTGCATAACCGCCACAGTGTCTGGATGCTAATGATGATCTGATGCAAATTTACCGAACCACCAATAATTTCTTTGTTGTTAAACCTTATCCTGAGGAACGATTTAACTAAATCCTATAAATCCATTTCCGTTAAGGAAGCTGATAACTTGCATACTATTATTATTGCGATAATATTGCGATTTTCCTCCTTTAACTACTTTTACCTAATTCGCACAATATTATGCAAATGATCCCAAAACATTATGAAATTATCCAGCGAGGTAGTTTACCACATTAATTGTGCTTTCACTAATATTCTCGGAACTCTCCAATCTCAATAATTTCCTAAAAGGTTGGTGGTGGTCTAATACTTGTTTCACGCTAGATGGAGGAGGAATGGGAAAGTAATTGCGAATCGGCACTATTCTAAAAGTGATTAAGTCTAACCAGTTGATTAGATATTTGCTTTTAGGGCTAAATAAACACAAACGCCAATGAGAACAAGAAGAAAAGACAAAAAAGTCATTATCGCAGGAAAGGAAGCATCATTCTAACAATTCTTTAAGAAATGCTCTTAGCTCAAGCTTTATAGCCCTAATACCATCATACTGTCATCCTCAATCCGCAAGACAGCGGGAGTCAAATGGAAATCATGCTATCGGCAAACAACACAGAGAACTAATGAACATTCACTACGCAAAATGCCTCAATCAAGCTGTGGTACGGTTGTACTAAATCACAGTTTCTATCATCCTCAAGATAATCCCTCGTAAAAAAAGGAAAAACAAAAAGAAGAGGCAGGTGAAGGGAGTAAAAACGCAATAAAATCACTGATAACCTTCCAGGACTGCTGGTCTAATCTTAATGTACACTTTAAGATGTGGGCCAAGGGGTAGAGCCCAGCAGTATGATGGCTGCAGGCGATGGAGAAAGATTAAGACTAAGCTGGACGAGCAGCCACAGTTTTGCGGTGTAAACAGATGTAGAACTATGGCTTGAGAACCGCGGGCCTCCAGGGTGCAGACGAGCTCTTCATTCGTGAAATCTATCATGGCCGAGTGTCGAGCCAGGCTCTGCCTCACTGCCTTGGCCTGTTTTGTAATTAAGTAGCAGGATGACTCGCCTCATTTCACGACTGATATGTTTGGAGCCGGGCTAAGATGAGAGCTCAACCTCCATCTCTGGCAGAGGCCGGGAGCTGGACAGACCCATGACCGGCCTGCCCCAGGGGCCCGGTGGAAGAAAGAGTGGGTGATGTGCTAATAGAAGCTCTAATAGAAAGCTGTATAAAGAAGCACATTCAAAGAGGCTTTTTACAAGGGAAAGGATTTTAATTCAGCTATTAATTCTAAAGAATGAATTACAAAGAGCTCACATCAGATTCTTAAGGGGCTTAATAAGAGCGTTCACACCACTGGCAACTTGCGGTAAAAGAGTGATTTGAACTCTTTCGTTTTCATTGAGAGCTTGAGCTATGATGGGACCGTGAGCAGTGGCTCTCTGAGAACTATCCTCTCAAGTTCGGGATCCATGTAAAGCTTAGAATTTTTGCTTTTGGGTTCATCTACTCTCCGCAACGTCATTACAGTGGTGAGCCAATAGAGAGCGTCAGAAAACAAACCTGTTTCTTCTTAGCAACGGCCTGCTAGCGCCTCTGATGGACAACTTTAAAGGCGATTTTATCAATATTCGGATTTGTTTTGCACCCTCAGATTGCAGATTTTTAAATAGTTTTATCTTGGCCAAATATTGTCCTACCCTAACAAACCATAGATCAATGGAAAGCTTATTTATTCAGCTTTTTGGTTTTGTTGTCACATATACACTAAAGTAGTGTCCATAAGTGATGTCCAGGGCGGCATTTTTGTAAAAAAATATTAAAATTGACATTGATAATAATTGTATCTTATATCTTACATTTATAATACATATTCAGTAATTGAGTAAAAAGGCCAAGTTGATTCCAAAGTTGATAATCACTCTTGGCCACAATTGTATTTCTGTCATGACAACTCTCGGAGGGTTTAGCATGTGTACATGACATATACTGTAAATGTATTTGGTCTTGGCGGAGTAGATCTGCTACGCTGCTGCTGCGACGGAGCAAGTACAGAGACTTGCTACTGCCAATACATCCACAACATGCTGCTGTTGCTGCACATATAGCATATATGAATAACCCCCGTATAGCGTACACGATCACCTTGTAGCAGGTGGAGCTGGGGAAGGAGGAGGGTTTCTGAAGCATGCTGCACTGCAACTACAATCACTAGGCGAGATTTAAATGTTGAGCAGCATGCTCATTGGCTGCTGATACAGAAGGAATCAATCAGCTGTGCCTTGTGGTAAAGTTATTATGTCAGATTGGGTTAGACTATAGGACTGCGCTATCTAGAATTCATGCCAGAACTTTCTTTGTCATATATAACCGCTCAGGACACTGGTAGATCTGCTCAAACATTTTTTTTAAGCAAATCATTAAATGGTCATTAAAGGTGCTGAGTAAGAAGCACAATTGAACTGTGGCATGTTCTCAATGAACAGCAGTGTTGTATAAAGTACTAGAAAGCAATACTTGAGTGAAAGTACAAGTATCGTACTAGAAAAATACTTTGGTAGAAGTGAAAGTTACCTTTTACAATAGTACTTAAGTAAAAGTCTTAAAGTATCTGATATATACTGTACTTAAGTATCAAAAGTAATTTTCTGATATGTAATGTACTTAAGTATTTGAAGTAAACATTTTTTTTTTTTTAAAGCAAGCGGTTAGAACTTTGATTGTGAACTTTATTGTGGCTTTCTTATAGTAAAGCATGAAGCATATTCAGGGTATCTTCTTAAAGTCACAAACAGTTGTCATTTGACTGTTTAACTTACTTGCAGTTAGATAATGTTTATGAAACTATATTTCCATCAGTGATGCGAATTACTAGAAACTAGTTCTAATTTGCATCACTGATGGGAATATAGTTTCATTTTTAAAAACGTGTTAACTTAAATGTCACCATATTATCTTGATTCAATAACATAGAATAATAAACAACACTCAGACTGCCACCCTAAACACCTAGGCAATAACACTATTAACTGGTACAAACTGCTGTTGTTTGTGTTTTGCCTGTAACGTTACTGTACTTGTGTTATCATTTATCTCCCACTGCATGTACCTTAAGTTAGTTAGCTGCTCTACTAAGAAAAAATCAGCCAACTCGTTGTGTGGCAATAAAAGCACCGTGACTTTGATCAACAATGCAAGCGTACATTCACAATTTATAAAACGGATAGTTCAAGTCCTTGATTCTGATTGGTTGAGCCGCGTTCGAAGCCGTTGTAAATTACTCAACAAACATACAGCTGAGCGCATTACATAAGTGTTTACTGCGCAACTGCCATTTGTGATGGTTTGTTTGCTTTGTTGCTTGGTAACCTCTTTGGAACTACATTGCTTGGCGGAGGTATACATGTGTTATAGCGTTATATTTTTTTGTTGCTGATGTTTATTTTATGAATAAAATAAATATTAAAATGAATATTTTAATGGAGTAACCGTTTTATAAAAGCAAAAAGCCCCTTGAAGCCGTGTTTTACAGGGGATTTAGAACAGCTAAGGCGGTTCTAACATGTGCGCCATGTCAGTTAACGGGTTTTTTTTAAACGCCCCTGGCCATCACGTTAGCCAGATATCTGATACGGCTTATGATAACTAATGTTGAATCACATTGACATTGTGGCTTTATTGAATAACTATTAATTTAACCTGCCTGGATGTGCTTCTTCAGGTTGGACGGGGAGTTTTTGAATGCCAAAATTTCAGTGACTTTCGGTAGGCATAACAGGCACTCCATCCGGTAGGAAGAATCTTTCACTCCAATGTACAGAAACATTTCTTGCAAATACGGCCACGGATGTATAACGTTATCTTCACCCTGTTCACCGAGTTCACCACTATCGTCGGGGTGGTCGTCTATAACGGGAGGTCCTCCAGTAGGTGCTTCCATGGCGCCGGCGGTTTCAGTTGTGCTTCCTCCGCCTTTGGCAACAAATAAGCATTACGCTGAAATAGAGCGTGCGGAGCGTGCGTAATGCAATCTAGGAGAAGTGATTCGCCAAACCTCCCTTATTGCAGTCGCACACATTTCTTCTTCTGATTATTTTATTTAGTAGTAACGAGTAACGAAGATGCTTAGTGGAAATATATCGGAGTAAAAGTATACATTTTATCTAGGAAATGTAGTGGAGTAAAAGTGAAAGTTAACATAAATTTAAATTGCGAAGTAAAGTACAGATACGTGAAATTTCTACTTAAGTACAGTAACGAAGTATTTGTACTCCGTTAAATTACAACACTGATGTACAGCATGTAGCTTTTTTAAGTTATAACTAAATGCTCTCTTGTAAAAATCAAACACATTTTTCTGTTTAACATGTAACATTGACAGTAAGTTTCCAGAAGAGCCAGAAAAGGAAAAGCCATCACTATGCAATTGCCTATGTGCATTTCTCAGCACAGCACAAATTGGATGACCCGGTTTCAGTTCTGTTGATCCCTTATACTTAAAAAACAAATTTGTGGATCATATTTGCAGTATTAGCATTTAATGGAGGTGTGCGCTCATCTGCACTCTGAATAACATGCAAGTTTCGGAGCCGGCTATATAGTGTCATTTGCTACAGACACGCCATACAGATGCAAATGTAATCTGGCTGTCCTCCTTGAGATCCTAATTGTTTGCACCTGCACTCCAATCTTTGGGATAAAAGCAGTATTTGCTTCTATTTGAGTCTGCTCACACTGGAGGCCACTCTTTCACCGAAGGCATATCATTTAACCATTTCTGGTGCGGAAAAACAGATCAATGTCAACACTAGACGACTGCACGCTAATCCTGGGATTAGACTGAAGGTCATTTTGCTAACATTACTAAAATAAATATCTTAAAAGTTTGGGTTTTGGTGTCGCAGGATTAGAAACGGTCTCCGGGTGATGTGAATTGTAAATAGAAACACTGAGCCAGATCAAACAAAAAGCATTGTGTTGTTACCGCGTCACAGTTTTTAAATATGTGTTATATGTAGGGAAGAATTGAGAATGGGTTGTTGTATTATTAAAAATTCAAAAATATTTTAGCAGATTAGAAAATTGCAATTATGTTGTCCAGAAATCAGACCAGTTAGCTTCCGCTTATATGAAGGTTATCACATGTCAAGACACTTTATCAGGTTTGTAACGCTTTTGAGTAGTACAAGTTGGTTTATTGCTTTACAGATTTGTGTGTGTGAGAGAGTGAGCATGAGATTTACTGCCGTCTGCCTCAGCTCTTACCAATATACATGTCACATGTCCTTCTCAAGCTTTCTCCTGGCAGCTGAAATGTATGTATAATTTTAGAATTTTCTTAATGAAAAGAGAGGAACCGCTCAGACACAAAAAAAACTTGAAAGTAGCACCTACATGTATGTAAACAGTTGACTAAGAGTCAAATACAACGTAGCAGTCACAACAAAATGAATCCTGAATGACCAATCAAGATCCAGTATTCTAGAGAGCCATTTTAAAAAGAATGCTAATCATTCACTATTATCATCTGATACCATTACAGTATGGTCCCAAAAGGTTCTTAAAGGGATCATTTACTCACCCTCTTGTCATTTCAAATGACTTTCTTTCTGCTGCAAAAAAACCCAAAAGAAACTATTTTGAAGAAAGTTGGTAACCGTACAACGCTGGCAGCCATTCACTTCTATGGACACAAAACCAATAAAAGTGAATGGGTGCGGTTAACAACATTCTTCTGATTACAGGAAAAATCTTACAGATTATTTAGAGAAAACCCAAAATGGATCTTATATGGCATCGCTGCAAAGAACTCTTTTATTTTTTGTTTATTTAAGCGTTATTTATTTTCATATATATGAGTGCAATTTATTAAATTATAGTAATTTATTACACTGTAAATGAACACATGTAATATTGGAGTTGTTGCTGCCATTACTACTAACAACACTAATAAAAACATATTTACAACAGATCGCCCAAATACCTGGATAAACATGTAAAACGAGTAAGAAGTGAGCGAAAGCAGACTGCTGTGACGGTAGTCTGCTTGTGGTCAGGCATAAAGCTCCACGTGGGAATATAAGAGAGATCAATGAATAGGGGACAGTGACAAGGGCAAAGCTCAAAGCAGCTCAGCGTGAGACGAGCGGAGCGTTTCAGCATGGCCTGCTTCTCATTAACATTCCTCTACATTTAGAAGAGCAGAGAGAAAGCCACCCTCACACACACGTGCACACAAATCACCCCTATCATCATCGCATCTGACCTCGTTTTATACAACTTGGCCTGAACAGCTTAGCCAGTCGGAGGAAGAAAGGAAACTCTAATCACAGCATAATCTGAAAGCTCTTCCAATTTCCCTGGATTTCATTAACTGTCCCTTAATTAATCCCTCTATGTCACAGCAAAATATCTAGAAGCAGAAACTCAGAAATGAGTTTTGGGGTATTATGTTAAGAGCAAAGCCTCGCTCTGTTTAATGAGAGCGACTGTAATGCCAAACATAACACCAAACCTTGTGTGTTGCAAATCCAGGACGGCCTTTTTGTGCCGGTGCGTCCATGCAATTTAAAACTTGCTATGCAAACTATGGCTGTTCTGTTCTGTATGTGCCGGTGAGCATCCCTGAAAACAGATGACTGGACGGGTCCGTCGCGGAGGGTGTGCCTCTTCATTAATGTCCAATCAAAATCCAATTACAGCCCCTATCGGTGCAAATTAAAGCCGTTTGCATTAAAATGCTACTGCGGGCTGAAATATTTCCAATCACTGCAACGCTTGATTATCACTCTGTCAGGATCAGCCTTTGGAAAATTAAAAAAAATTTCAAAAAAAACTGTGGCCTATTTACCATAAACTCAGGGAGAACGCGAACGCGATGACTGTGGCAAAAAAAAAAAAAAGTGTTACGCCAGACAGAAGCATGTTAAGTGACATCATCCGGTGGACATCATAACTGTTCCCCAAGGTGCATGTGTGAACCCCTGTAACTGCCTCCGTTCAGGTCACATCTGGAAGGGCAACCAAGTCTCACGGGAATTCATGAAATTGTCACTAACTGTGTTCATCAACACGAATTTCCTCTTTTTTTGTGTCACCGGCACGACAATTTTTCAATAAACAGACCGCGTGTGTATGTACATTTTTATATTTCTAACCTGATATCAAAAGAAGTCGCAAATACTTTGGGAGTTGGCTAACTCACACTTTACCTCACCCCAAACCCTAAAATCACAGCCGCAAAGGCTAATTTAGCTAAAAATGCTAGTTTCACGAGGTGGCAAAGCAATGATAAAGGGCTACCCTAACCCCGCCCCTAAACCCAACGTCACATATCATAACAAATCATACGAATAAGATCGTAGGAAATAGGAGTTCACACGAATGAGCCACCTTGTAAAATAGGTATGAATTCCCATCAGATTGCGTTGATATATATTTATACATACGACAATGTCACAAATTCCTGTGAGACTGTGTTGCCCTTCCGGACAGAGTACAGACATATGGTTGTCTTGAAGATTAAAAAACTCTGACCGACAGCAGGGAAAGGATTTCACGAAAATGGAAGTGACAGATTCCACTAACATTTTAGAATATTTCTACATTTTAATTAAATGTGAATATTAACATTGTTTCTGAGGCACTGAACCAACAAAAGGTTTCGAGTTTGTTATTGAACCAAAAACGGCCTCCCAGTACAGTTCTCTCTCCAGCTCCTGTGAGATCACCTGAAACACAGCAAGAGAGTAACACAAACCCTGTTTGCACCTGGTGTTAGGATCCGATCGCAAGGCACATTTATACCCAAGAGTGTATTGAGTCACAAATGCTGAAAAATGACAAAAATTTAGATTGAAATTGTGTTTTTTTTTTGTGAAGTGCTTTTATTAAAAGAACTCTGCTTCATATATTGTGCAAGTTGAAACCAGGCGTACTCAAAAGGTTGTGTAAAGCCTTGTGTGTGCATGTAAGTGCGTTTTAATTCATTTTAATCTTTTCAGGCATAGAGGTCAGGAGACAGCCAGAGTACCTTTCAAACAAAAACAAAACACATACTGTCCACTCATCTGAAAATCTCTCTGAAAATCTGTAGTTTAAATCTTGTTTTACATTCCCTAAGAGCAATACAAACACACACACAAATCCTGACTAAATTCATCAAAAATCAGTCTACATCATCTTGGCCGATGCATGTCACTCCTCCTTCAACTCTCCAACGTTACTATAGGAACATAAGAACATTGATCCTTGCCTCTTACATAATACATCAACCTAATCAATAGCAATGGGAATAGGGTCTTATATACATCACTACTGGTAACGTGACACATTTATCAAAATCAATGGACCGAATATCTCCCTGTTATCTCCCAGGGTTTCGAGCACACAAGTGGTTTGATGAGTTTTGACTGAGCTCACCAACACTCAAGTCACGCTTCTGTCAAGCTATGATTGAGTGACAGTGCTGGGGCCTCTCCAAACAGCTTCATTGAGCCTTAATCCTAATGTAAAAACGGGTACCGGGATCCCTGGAAAGGGTGAAAGCTAGCTCTGATGCCCAGGCTGTCATTTAATCTGGTTAGCCATAGTTGACAACAATCATCAAAAGTCTCCTTGAAACAAGGCACAGGGAAGGTGAACTGTCTCTCTCGTTTCTTTCACTCATTCATCATGTGGACCGGGGAGGGCCACAGGAAGCCCCTAATCTCCTCCCATTCTCGTTTTAAAAGTGAAAGCAGAAGGAAAAAACATTAATGTTGGAAGAATGTGTTTTTTATTGCCTCCATCTTACTTCAATTTGGTGCATCTAATTAAAAACACATGTTCTTGGGTTCATACGCGGGCCTGGGCACGAGATAGAAAATCAAACCGTGAGCCCCTTCTTTCCTTTTTTCCAAAACAGGTTAGCTGGTTTGTTTTGTTTGTAATGAATTGGGTTGACTGAAGTGTGTCTAATTTTGTTTATAGTGAAGTTAACAGCGGTAAACAGAGAGCCTCTCCTGATTGTGTGCGCTTCGAAATGTTTTTTGTTAATTGATTGAGAGAGTCTGAAACATCCCTACCCACACAAACACGGGGGAGAGCCCGGACACGCTGATATTTACGTTTAATCACATTGTTCTAGATTTCCCAGAGAGAACAAACAAGGCATTGTCAATCATGTGACCTGTGGAAGGGGGGGGGTTTGGGGGGGCTTGGGGTGGTGAGAAAGACTGAAATGTGGTGTAATCACAGCCATGGGAACGTTTGTCTCCGTTTCTTAATTGTTTATATTTGCTCTCTGATTTTTTTTAGCAACTCGTGATGTTTTAAAAAAAACATTTAATATAAATTGTTTTGACTTAAGGTCCCATATGTAATTTTTTGAGGATCTATTGACAGAAATGCAATATAATATATATAACTATGTCTTCAGAGGTGTATAAAGACCTTTCATAATGGAGTGTTATGTTTTTATTACTTAAGATGGAGCTATTTCTATCTACATACACTGCGGGTCCCCTTGGATGGAATTCACCATGTTGTTTCTACAGTAGCCCTAAACGGACAAACTGCTCCACAGAGCGCATTTCGTAAATACGTTACTTCAGCAAAGAAGCAAAAACGTGACAGCATCTTTGTCTTGTGTCAGCCACCGTAATGTTTCGAAAGAAAGGGGTAAAGTGAGCCTTTGGTTGCCTCACCGCTAGATGCCGCTATACATTACATACACTGGACCTTAAGCTGAACTTTGTTATGTACGACCATTAACTCATTTTCATGCATTGAAAAATATACAAGATAGCCTATTGGCTATTATTGATGGTGAGGTTTAAAAAAAACTGGCATTGAGTTTCCTAAAACCACACTTTCATGAATATGTGTCTTGTACTGACATGGATATATTGAACAAAACTAAATTAAATTAAATAAAAAAACATGCCCAAGATGTAGTCTTGTCAGTGAGGTTGAAATAAACTCCCAGTGAGTATACTAAAACAGCACTTTCGAAAAGACACGTAAACCAATTTCAGAGACGTACAGGTAAATAACATTATGAAAGAAATATCACAGTTTCACGTTTCCAGGAACTGGGGCAATTGAAGAGGTACTGGAATGGTAGTTTGCCCCCTTGCTCCTTCTTCCTAGGTAACAGGAAAAGTAATAAACTTGAATAGTCAGGTTTATGGGCTCTCCGGTTTCACTTGCTATGATATTCTTTATATTCAATAATCGGCCCTTCAAATGCTTGAAAGCACCACTATGCTGACGTATCAATCGTGAATTACAGTATTACCACAAACACAGGTCATGTGCTCTGATGCACCACTGGGCCCATTCTGTGTAAATACTTGAGAACAGTTTTAATAAGCTGTCAGCATAAGTTCGGAATGTGTGCCATGCCAAAAATCGAGTCAGAGATTTTGTTTACTTATGAGTGTCTAACTTGTCACCCTGCCTCCTGGGACGTTGATGTGCAACTTTTCTTTTTTATACAATTGCATCATTGTACAGCTACTCTTGGCACGTTGAAAAGTTGCCCCAAAGCCTCCATAAGGATGTCATATGCTTTTCAAATATAGAAAAATATAGATTTTTAATGAAAATTTCATAGACAGCTCGGGATAAATGTTGTTGCATATTTGTACTGCAAGAAGTCGATCAATTCGCCTATTTCACAATATGGCGACAGAGACCGGAAGTAGGGAACAACTTTTTCCTGTCGCACTGCTGCCATTCATTCATTCAGCTTGTTTTCTATTCAGCAGGCATTCATTTTATTTACCAAAAGCAACAGTAGCACGTTGTCCGATTTGTTTATGGTTTACTGGGAGATGTAAAGATTTGGAAAACAAAACTTTGTTTTTTATTTTATTTTAATCAAGGTTTGATATATGTTAGACAAATCAGCATAAAGGGTGCGCTACATGCCTAACTGCTTCTAGTCTACGCAACTGTCCTGTGAAGTGAACAGAGCTAGAGCATTGACTTGACAAGCATTTACCCTATTTCGGGTTTGTCGAGTCACGCTGTGGAAAGGTCTATTGACGGTTCTAACAGAATCATTAAGAATCTACGTGGTTAAAATACACAAATAGAATTTGAGACATGCTGGACAGGTTGTTCACACATTCCCTCCTATTAGTATTGTGTATGTTAATTCTGATTAATGTGGGACAGATATGTTTTTTAATAAAACTTGTGGAGCTCATGTATAATGTCAAATGCACACAAAATGGCATCAAAAAGTGTATGCCATTATTACTAAACACATTAAAAAAGACACTTAATGGGGCAGTTCACCCAAAAATGAAAATTATTTTATAATTTATTTGTCCTCTTTCAATAAAAGTCGGTCGATTTTCCCTATTAAATGTATATTTGACTTCCTGGACTCTATCCACGTGAGATTTTCAAGTCTCCTAAGATGTAATTCAAGATCACGGAGCAGTCACAGTTGACTGTGATGTCATACGATGTCTGCTCAGCCTGCGCATTCTGCAAAAAGTCGAATCCGGGCTTACCTCGGGGGCCTTCAATTAGGCTACTGCTGTCAGTAAAATAGTAAATCAATGAGAGAGACTCATTTTGAGTGACAGTAAAACTGATCAATCATATCATCTTTCTAAATGGGCACAACTTTCCGCCATCTAGGGGGTTGTTCACCAGAAGTCTTGTAAAGCGGAAAAGCAACCAAAGTTGGTTTGCCAACCACCATAAAACTTTAAAAGAAGAAAAAGAAGAAATTCGGAAAACGTCATTCAAAACAGCATGTGGATGAACTTTGCTATCAAGTCTCGGAAAAAAAGAGAAACGCAGATAAACGTTGCTCAAAACAACAGGGGGAAGACTTTGTTCCAAAGTAATTTGATCATCAAATCGTAAGTTATTTATGATTTATTAGGCTGCGTTGCCTCAATTCATTCTGGTTGCTGATGTGCATAGTTGTTTATGTTGCTTAGCTTTATTTGGGACGATTGATTTTTACTGTGGTCTTACATTTAACCTATTCTGCATAACAGTGAAATCAGATAAATGTTACATTTACTGCGGTCAGTTCCATACGTTTAGTTCACTGTACCACTGTATAGTTTAATACAGCGTGCGCACATGGCCAAGGTACAAATATCACGGTTCACTACTGATGAACACAATACGAATGAGACATTTTTCTTGTGTTGCACAGAAGATAGAGCCACATACCAGTTTTAAATGACATGGGGTGAATAAAAGATGACACATTTTTTGGGGGGGCGAACTATGGCTTTAATGTTGAACTGCGCATGCTTTCAAGCACGCTCAGATACTGTGCATGTACTGTGTGCATATATGTTATGGTTTTACTAATGTCAGGGATCTGCCAACTCCAAGTAATGAATGCAAAGCACTCTTCTACGTGTTTTATTCAATTCACTACATTTATTAAATAAAACATCACTCTCCAGAACATATTGAGTTAAGCACTTTATTCAAAGTTGATTATCATTCAGGCAAAACAACCTTAATTTGATGTCAATATTTTATCAGGCACACTTTAAAACATGCTGTTTTTTCAAACATAACATTATCATGGGGCGATGAATGAATCTACAGTATACTAGATTATTTTTGTTATCCAACCATGGGTCCAAACAACTCATCACATATTAGGTTTATTTAAATCCAACGGTTGGTTTTGTCTTTATTTTACCCAACAATGGGTTAAAAACCACCGGCAATAAAATAAAAGGCTCTGAGCTTCAGGTAACAGAAAGCAATTTTCTCTATCAGCATGAAAGTTCTCGGTGATGCATATGAGACTGATTAACATAGTTGCGAGACGGCCTGGGACAATTCAGTAGTCAGAGACTGTCAGTCATGTTCAGTGGTTCAATGAACCATTGGGTTGAGGAAATGTTGCTGCTGTCGTCTGAATTGGTCTGCTGCCACATCATCCTCATTAACATGTGTGGTATTACAGTGGCATATAGGATAGTAGGCCTACTACATTGTGCAGCAACAGGCTGTTATAACCCTAACCCCGACCCTTTTTTGTTAAAAATGTGTTTGGAATAAGCAAACTTCTGGTAATTCTGCTAAAACTGTTTATGCATATGCAAATTCTGCCTTTTGTGTGTTTTAATCAACAAAAGTTTCATGCACGAGGCCCCGGGACAATTTCATATTCTCAGAGCCAATTTGACAAAAAAATCATTATGAATTCACTACAACACATTGGGGAACTAAAATAACTGATTGTAAAATTGCTGGTAAGACTGATTTTGAATATAGGGCCGCACAGCTCCTGACTATATTTCAAAGGGCTTTCTTGATTTAAGCTGTAATATAGAAGGTTCAGATATCATATTATTTCCAAATCTTAAGAACCTTTTGGTTCACAATTAATTTAATGAACACATTATAATTTATGCATGCTTGTTTCGCTCATTTCCGAACTAGTGAGCAACGTCAGCTAATTGGCACTTTAAGCAACTGTTACTGACACAAGCAAAATTAGTGAATTAATATTCTCACACATTACTCGATTCTGGTTAGCTGAGCTGCCTTGCTGGGAATGTACAAATCTCATACAGACAAAGGAGCCATTAACAGCAAAAGACCTGAGGTGGGAGTAAGAGATCAAGGCAAGTCCCGGTAGTTGCGAAAAGAGCTGGGGGAGAGTTGAAGGCTTCCAGATTTCATTTCAAATATGTGGAGGCCTGCTGTAGGGTATTTGTTAAACCAAGGGAGTTCTGGGGACATGAAGTGCTTCCCCTGACTCCATAAAACAAGTGAAGAGGCCAGTATCGTCTTTCCCGTCTAACAGCATTGACCGTAATTACCATTATGCTGCACTGAAGGAAACCTTTCTGTAATAGATCGTGATGGTCTATTTGCAAACAACTTCGCGAGATGGACAATCTAACAATGTGCATTTGGCCACAGCGACTGTTTCCAACCACGGGCTTCCATTTATGACAAATCAAAATCTTTGCATGTGTGATGATGAAATGTGTTATTTTTTTGGTCTGTGGCTTAATCTGATGCCATCAGCTCATATCAAGTATCTCAACGGTCGGGTCAATGGGTCCGGTTAGAGTTTTACTTGCTCTTAAGTGATATTCAAAAACATGACAATGGTGTCAAACAGACAAATGTTCTGCGGATCTATTTTCAAATCAAACAATGAAGACAATGTGATAATTTAATCATTCGCAGCCGAATCCCAGAAACGCTGCCAATGGCATTTTGACAGATGAGTTCTTTGAATGATCAAGCGTGCACGCTCTCGATTCCTCTGCCAGGAATTGTACTCATTTGATTCTGCGTGTCCTTAAACCAAAGGTTCAAATGTGCCATACGAGAAGTCCGTCATTGGAAGGCTTTCAAAAGTCTGCTATATATTAATTAAACACATGAAATTAAATACAGCACGGGTGAAATGGACCTTTTCCGATAACCCCGAGGCACTCCAAACACAACGTCTGAAGCGCAATCCCAGCTAATTAATAATGAGATATAAAGAGTGATGTAATGTTTAAGAAGCAAATCAAATCTGTGCAGTGGGTAACTCACTTAGGAACACATTACCTCTCCAGCCCGAGATGAATGAGTTTGGGAGAGGAGGCTGGAGATGTGCTGTGGCTAGAGAGAGAGGCCTAATCTGATTAAGAAAGAACTCTTTTTCCTGCACACGTCATGCCTGATGGATGAAATGGACTGCCGTGCCCGTTACTCCGCCCCCTTGGATTGGACTTTCCCGGAATATTCTTGCGATTGTTCCCGCCGATTGTAACGCTTCAATCCCGGCAGGTCTTTAAAAAGAAATTCTATCTGGGCAGGCGAGGCTTTCTTCCTGATCTTCAATGCTTTTAACTACGACGTCTGCTGTGTTCGTGTGGACTATGGAGCGGGCAGGGAGATATCACTTAAAGGTGAAAGCGATCATAAAAGCCATGAAAGTGCAGAGGCGAAACAGTATGTGACCGAGAGCAGCCAGAGAGATTATCATTGGATTCATTTACTATTTTATCTCCCATTAACTCGTATAGTGTTTAAGTGCTATAAAACATTTGGGCGGGTGTTAGTTTCGGCTTCTAGAATAGTGAGTAACATGTCTTGGTTCTGACAACAAAACAACAAGTATTTAAATGCTTCAAATCTGTTTGTGGCTTTGTGCTCTGTGGGGCAACAGGCTGCAACCGTCTCCCATCTGTTAAGCTGTATGCTATAGTAAAGTCACAGTATTTTGTATATTGTGTATATTGATGTATATTGTGTTAAAGAAAATGTATGTTGACTGACAATTTTTTGGGGTCAAGGAGAGATGGAAGGTGCAGCTGGTTGCCAGAATTGTGCACAAACCAAAAAAAATCCATTCAAATGGCATGTATGACAGTCACAGACTGAGTTTTCTATGGTCACATGTCTGAGGAATTTCAATAGTCTGTTGTAGACGTATGGAAAATCAATACTGTGAATAAGACCTCAAGCCTCCATACTTTGCCCTTCAGCATGACAAACCTCAACATCAGTTTTCTAACTAATGTCATTTTAGCAAGACTTTTCATAGTTTTACAATCGCTAGTCCCCATAAGCACCTTTAGTGATCTGTGCAAAAAATGAACAGCCAACACAATCTCACAAAAACGAAAACAATTTTACGACGTGGCTAATTTTGGCTGATTCGTATGAATTCCTACAATCTCATTCGTACATTTTAGTACGATTTGCTTTTGCGCCAGTGACGTTAGGTTTAGGGGCGGGGCTTCTGTATTGCTTTTTTCTAGTAATATGTTTTTGTACGATTCATAGCATACGAATTTGCCTCCTCGTAAAAAAGTTATGAATTCCCGTGAGATCAGGTTGGCCTGTCATATAATAAACCCTCAACCGGATTGCCATTAAGGGTTTTAAAAGCATCAATACCTGATTGTAATAAGCAAACTTATTTAATCAAAATAGGCAGTCTTATGCTTACTAGGCTTTTAAAGCGTACCTCTGTGCAGGATCTGAAATAAGAAGGGTATTATGAAACTTTCTATGCATATGCTAATTCTGCCTTTTGTGTGCACACAGACTTAAAATGAAACCCACTGGTTTGCATGAGACCCCTGGAAATATCAGTGACAAGTTAGTTAAAAATCACCATGTATTCACACTAGTGAATTAAAGTGACACAAAATTACTTTCAATTATTCATTACTACCATGTCTGAATATGGGTATTATTACACCTGAATATTTATATATTTCAAGATATTAACTGTTATTTAGGTGTTCTAGATATCACATTGTTTCAAACTCTTAAAGCACATTAATGGATTAACACATACATGTTATCCTTAGTGTTGATTTAAACAACTTTTTACAAACATTTCCATTAAGGTCTGGTATGACAGTCCCAGCTGGAGTTTTAGCACACGACAGACCGTGGCACTCAACACCTCTCTATTGTCTAAAGTCATTTTACGTTGTTATTTCCCACTGTTTACTATTGACTTTTTCTTTTCCCCATGCTGCAGCAAAATGCAGCAAAAATCAATCACACCTCAACGGTGTAAGCTAATTATGTAGCATATTAGACCAAACCTATCCAAAGATTTGACTGAAAACAGGAATATATCAGGTACATTGCCATTAATCTTTAGCCTTGATATACTAGAAGCTCCCTGATGTCTACGGCTGACTTATGATAATTACGATCATATTTAAAATCTCTCCGTCTCTCTCTTTTTCACTGCCCCATTGTGAATGGTTTTCATGTGATCGAGCAGTAGGTCTGGAAATGGCATTTCAGACACTGGCCTTCTCTCTAAATGAAATCTTATTAGCACAGATTTGCATACTACCAAGTGCAATACAGCTTTAATCAATACACCCACCTGGATGCGGGGCCATTACAAGACTCCCCAGGGTTAGACAATGCCCGTCCACGAATATGACACAAACATGTGTCCGGTGATATTATAAATGCTCTCAAACCTAGGCAGATTAATTGGAGTTCTATGTTAATTGAAGAAAACTGTCTGTCGCACATGAATATATAATACACAGATGATGTTAATACAACTTTCTCCTCAACGATCTGCAGAATGCACACTTTGCACACTTCTGAGGTTTACTCAACTCACTGTCAACAAGGCCATTACTTAAAAATGTTCTCGCTGTACCATAATATGCAAATTGTTGCATACGAGCACGAATTACCGATCACAAAGTCCTCAAACTGTCGGTACAGAATATTCAGGGTTCAGAGCTTCATCAGTAGAAAAGCTTTTTTTTCTCTCATCACAATTCCCCAGACTACGACAAGACGGGATTATTCTTTGAGTCTGCAGAGAGACCATTTGTGACCTACTTGAAGAGAGGAGACATGAAGCATCCCCACGCATTAAACCAAAGCGAAGCTTTTCTCCATGTGAGGTGCAACAACAAACCCACATTGAGGAAAACACACACCAATTTCATGCTCTTGGAAACACAGTCAACTTTGAAATAATATTTCAACAGAACAGTTTGCTGACGATTGATTTCACTGCTTTTATACATTTTAAGATCGGCTGTGTTTAAACTGCATGTCTTTGGCCGTTATAGCTTTAATCAACAAGTTTCAACAAAGTTTTCTCACTGAAAGAGTACAGACACATTGATGTTACACTTTAAGAGCTTAAGTGAACAAAAAAAACTTCCTCACACTGAAACTTGTGTTTTACCAAGTATTTTGTCTCTTCCATTATTTATTTATTTGTTTGTGCTGCATCTTATTTTTGCATCTGAGTGTCTTGAGACTGCACTGCCTGACTTGGCTTTTCTGAGAAAACACCCCCTGATCATGCAGCGCTTGGCTTTGCTAGGTACTACAAGATAAATGTGTAACAAAAAACTAAACGTTCACACATTGCTCATGTAATCATAACCTGTCAAAATACAAATTACTTCTCCCCATTTTCTGTTTCCTTCTCCTTTTTGGCCCTTTAATACAACTGGAACAAATTCATGCAGCACGCGTAAAGCACCAGAAAATAGAGAATATCCTGTTCACTGAAATGAATGTAACATTAGTAGCTCTGATCCACCCATTTATCCATGGCTTCAAAGAAACATAAAGACTTCATCGTGGGTATGTGAATTTACAGGCACGTGGACCTCGGAGACTAATTTCATATGTGGAAGCAGATTAATGTCCTGGGAGTGCAGCTACCAGGAGCTAAGAAATATGGAACCACATCATGCGGTAATTTAAGAAAAACGGGCATCTGGAGCATGACTACGACATGAAACGGTGATCTACGAAAGACTGAGCTACTACCATTTGTAATGAATGCCATTCCATGCAAGGATTCACTATATGGTATAGAAGATAAAACACAGCCCCCTCAAAGACATTTATGGTCTGTCTCCTCCAGCCAGACTTGGGCAGGATTGCTAAATAAACACAGGCGCACAGCTGAGGATCGTGTTCCCCTCTTCATTTCACCTAATACCTTGCCCCTGTAACCGAAACCCTGCCATCGCCGTTTTTTTGCTGGCGACTGGAAATTAGCTACTTTTTTAGGATAACAGAGGATTTTCAAGTGAGACCCAAATTATGCCTCACCTTATCCAAGATCAGCAGACTGTCTCGGTTTAGTATTTTAAAGCAGGCGAAACAGCAGTCTGACTTTAGAGTCCTAGCCAGGGCTTTAAATACATAAACAATTTCAACAATGCAATTCTGCTGAAAGTCTGTTGGGTGTTAACCACCAGATAACACTGTGACTTAAGGCTTTCAATTTTATATTCTTTCACATCTACAGTCATACCTCTAAACTGGATTGTTTCTGCTAGTTATTTTAGATAAACAACACATGTCGGCATTATCTTCTATCTTGTATTGAATTGCTTCATAGTTGAAGAGTTATATATATGATGTTCTTTGTTTAAAGCGGCCCTGCAACGGTGTTTCATGCATTCTGACTTCTTTACAATGTTAAATGTGCTGTCTTCTCATGCTCAACATGGTCAACTTGTCAAAAAACGAGTTGTGCGTATTACGTAGTATTTCTGTGCTCGATACACTCCCCCAGCGATCGTACAGGTTTCAGAAAGTTTTTTCGAACATATAAAACAGTTTCGTAACAGTTTTTTCTTAGTCCCTCATTGGACAATTCTCCCGGAAATGCACGCGGCCGCAAGGAGAGCAGGAGAAGGAGCATGCGCAGACGTCACTTTCATTTGTAAGCAGGAGAGAGAGAGAGCATACGTTCGAGAAGTTCAGGTGTTTGTTCACTACATTTGTGTGATATATGTTATATAAACTGTGGATATAACGCGCTGGATTTGGAGATCGTTTGAAACTGATATATGGAGCTGTCCCAGCGCTAAAAGATGCTGGACATGAACCGCATGCGGTGAGTGAAACTGATGTCTGTTTTGTTGATAATGGGTGCACACGTGCTTTAGTTCAGCCTACCCCTCCCCTAGCACGTGCCATATGTTTTCGGAAACAATTGTAAAGCTGTGTCTATCTTCTATAAATGCGATCAAACTAAATACTCTTCGACGATACGAAGTATGCAATACTACTCTATAGGCACTCAAGATTAATATGAGATTGGCAGAAACCCTGTGTGTTAGGGCCACTTTAAAGCACAGATAAAACTAAATTTTTTCAAGCATGTTTTTATGTCTCAGCTTTAGAGAGATGTAATATTATGTAATGTTTTCCCAATTTACCTTCATAGATCTCAACCGAGCTTTAGCAGCCTACTTTGTTAACTTTCTTTTGTATAAAACATGATTATTGCCAGAACTGAGGGGCCAGATAACGGTTCCATTCAGTGGTTCCAGAAAGGTCCATGTTTGTGTATATTAGTGTTGTCTGCACAGTCCACTCAGTGAAATAGGAAATTCTTTTATTGCATTATGTTTTCGGCTATGGGCTAATTCAAGCACATTACCTACTTTCTGTAAATTGGCCACTGTGCAAAGTGTCTGAATCTGAAATGCACCCCATAAAGGAGGTGCGGTAGAAAATGACACTCTGCATCTTTGGTGACAGTTTAGTGGAAATGCAATCTCTGTACTCAATAAAAACTAGCTAAACCCTTACGCTTTACAATATTACAATTCTTATGAAGTGAACTTTGTTGTGATAGACATTTTCTAAAGTTATGCTTTTAATTTAACATCGCATTGCTTTTATTTGCATTTTCCACGTCTAACCAAGCAGTATTAAATAATATTTAATAAATTATCACACCTCAAACAAAAGCCACGTATGTTTAATGAGGCAACTGTGAATCACATGCCTTGTATTAATATAGGGCAAACAGACTATCACTATAGTGGCACACATCTATTTTAAAACAGACATTGGTTTTCCCACATACCCCTAGAGACTATTTTTTAGAGTGTAAAGAATGAAATTAAGGCCATTACATGCTTAAATCGAATGTGCTCTTTAAAATGTTCTAGTATTCTTTGCAATGCACCTTGCAGCTGCGTCCTATTTCTTTGAATGGTCAAGCTTTCTTTATATTATATGTGTGTGTGTGTGTGGTGACGAAGGTAAAACAAGACAGAGTATATCTATAAGGTGGGTTCTGAAGATCAATATTGCCAATATTGCAATACCCCATTGTATGCAGTAATAGCACATTATAGTAAATAATACTGTAGTGTATGTTTTCTGTATGTCATGATAAGTATGTAATCAATAACTAAAAGGCTTTTAATGTATCTTCGTGTGCAGCAGGGGCACTTCAATCTTTTCTATTAAAGCAGGACAGTAAATTAAGACATTTAACTGACAATAACTAACCAGCTCCTTATTTAGGACAGGAATCAGACCCAATAGTCGTGTTTCTCCACAGGGTTAAGAAACCGGAGTCCACACTGTTTTTCAGATCTAACTGTAAGGCTCCATACAAGGAAGGAAATGGGTCATAGAGAATAAAAGGTAGTTTTAAAATCATAAGGAATGTGGTTGAATTAAGGAGGAGTATAAATTCTTGAGCACAGGGATTTCTTTAGCTGAAGTCATGCCTTAATTTCTTGCATGTATTTCTCCCTCTCTTGTTTTATGGTCACTGAACAGCCTATGGGGAATGGTGTGGTTTAATAAAGAGACCATCAGTCATGTGCTTCAGTAATCTGGACCTTTTGCTGGGTCTCTCAGGATGGGTGCACATATTTACATTACCACAGGACAAATAGCAAATGCTGATACTTTAAAATGTAATATGTTAAACAGGTTTATTTGATAAAATAATAATACATACACTACCGGTCAGTAGTGTTTTGGAATTAAATGTTTCTTATTGTCTTAAAAAGACTTTAATCTGAAGTCATAAGCATAAATGTCAGAAATCAGTTTCATAGACAAAAATATAAATGTGCAAAAATATACGTTTTCGTTATAAACTGATATTTATATATATAAAAAAAATGGTATTTGAAATGGATGACGTTGACTAAATAATAAAAAAATTGCAGCCAATAAGAGCTCAGAATAGATGGAAAGTCCTTTAATTTAGTTGATTTAGATTTAGTGAAACCCCAAGAAGTGGCATGATAAATTGCCAAGAGAACATTTCTGTAAATTTTAGGCAAAAGATGACTACATTGAAGATGCTAATATACTGTATAACAAGTTTTATTTTATTTTTAAGACTTTTTAGTCGCAACATAATCCTCATAGTTACGTTCGTTGTATTTCACAACTTGTGGGCTTATTTTTCTAATATGTGGAAAAAATATACCTACATATAAATATTTACATCTTTACATTATAGTACTAATCAAATCCAAGATACAAAACCCAATGTGTTGCATGAAAACAATTATTTGCATATTTTTACTTTTCAAAATAAGACTGTAATGCCGAATCTACAAAAAATTAAGTAAAACATGTTCAGTATACTTGGCATGAAGAAGATCTTAGAGCGAAACAAACAAAACTAATGAACATAATTGTACAGAACAGTCTAATGTTATCACCCAACATAATGTGCTCTTAACTGAGCTTATTATAATTCTACAGTGGGGACTTAAAAAGGCATTTGTTTCCAATTTTAAAGATCAGTCAGATTTGCAATTGCTTTATGCATAACCCATTAGCATTTCCTTAATTATAACCGAGTACTGAAAGTGCCTGTTCCTTTCAACAGAGCAAAATGTCAAGCCTTTGTGAATAAGGTAGCTGATGTGTAGGTGTTTCTGTCTGCAGTTTATCCGACTAACTTTTCAGCTACAGAGGAAAGTCACGTATGGTTTAAAAAAAGACATAGTTAAGGCCTCAGGGCTCAGCTCACACATCTAGATCACATGGTAATGTGCTTGTGTGCCTGCATTTGTAGACTGTCTGATGATACAGACTGTGCACATGTATATTGATATCCACGATGCAATAGCAGACTTCCAGCCACAACCAATGATTCATCCTCCTCCACAAAATAACAGCATTCTACTGTACATATCCTAGTGGCCTATAATGAGAAGACCAGAGGAAGATAACCGTCTACGTGATTACATTGCATTACAGGGACTGATGGAATTCTTGTAGATACCACATGTCTGATGCTGTTCCGCTGTTGTAATTTGCCCCTCCGTTGAGATAATTGTTCATGAATTAATTGGAGGCTTTAACATTTACAATTGTAGTTCGCATCACACCATCTACATTCTGATTGCTTTAATTACCTAATGGGATGAAGGAAGAATTATTTTACATGACTTGCTGCTGTTTGACTTCAAAGCGCTGTTACACTGTAACTCAACTGTAAACAAGGACGTCCATTTCTCCTGTTCACACGCCATCTGTCTCTCTCTCCCTCTCATTTTCAGTTTAGTCTAATGTTTGTAATTGATCATACAAACAATTGTACATTCATATTGCATTACACTGCATGCACAACATTTACAACCGCATTTGGCAGATGCTTTTATCCACAGCACCCACGACTAGCATTCCTAGCACAAGAGCAACAAAAGAACAACTAACAAAAGTCGAATTCCTCCAAAGTCTCTCAAAAGTGTGAGATTTATGTTTAGGGTAAAACTTCTCCCTCTCTCTCACAAATGTAAACACAATAACCTTGGCACCCTTCCTTGCTTTTATAAGGTTTGGTTTCATTGGGCGAACTTCACAGAGCTTATCAGATTCACTTTGGAAAACTGTATACATAGTACACCCAACTGTGTCAACATCCACACCAGGTCAAAGTTAAGTCACGCTTTCTCATGTTAGCTGTATTTCATTATGACAAAGGGCGCATTGTAGATGTAAACATATTGAAATGACTCTGGGGTTTAGCAGGCTCAAGAGGGCCGGTGTCTTGTTCACAGGGTTTTGTACAAAATCCTCTTCTGTAGTAACAGCTGATGCTTCGGGGAAGCTGAATGTTAACATTTGATATGGTCTTCCTCTATACTAAAAATGTAATACAGTGGCAAAACTATAGTGAATTGTACAGTGATAGCACAATCTGTAAAGCTTTTTTCAGGCATCTTGCAGGTCTGTTCAATATCTGGTTGCACAAAGAAAAAATGTCCTGCTGGTGTTCTATCTTGTGTTTAAGTCGCTTTGTCCTTCTGGCCTGATTTGTGATGACATTTTTATAGGCTGCTCCAGCATTTCCACCAGTCACTAATGCATCTTATAGTGTGAACATTTTAGGAACATTTTTGCTTTTTGAGATATTTCACCAGCTTTTCTCTCTCCACGGGGAAACTCTATACCAATGAGAACCAAATTTAATCGACTTCAAAGCGTTCAGGTCAATTGGCATATGAATTGCATTACAATGGAGTTAAACATCTCATGGAATGCTAATTTAGCATGACTGTAGAATTTAGTAAAACAGAAGAACTAAAACGTTTTGCCCACGTAGAAAGAAGAGGATGTTCCTTTTTGGTTTATTTGAAATGGTTTATATACAGATGGCTGGTGAGTCAGCAGTGAAGCCAACAAATGAAAAAATTCAATGCAATTTGTCAATCGAATGCAAACATAATAACTACAAACTACAAAAAAGCGTTCTGGTATATGTTTTACATAAACAAATAATTCAATATATTTGTGTTATTTTAAAACAATATTTTTATGTTATTTTAAAACAAGATGGCTGTCATTTAGCATTTGCTTTTTATCCAAGGAAACTTTACGAAGTAGAAATTGCATCCTCAAACCGTGGGTCAAATGTTTTGCCCAAAGGCGAAATCGTGCTGGGGCAGAAGTGGGATGCCAGTAATTCTCCAGTTCATGGGTCATCCCTTCCTGGGATTGAACCTTGCAACCTTTGTATTAGCAGCCCAATTCTTGACTACTGGCCACAGACAACATGTGCCGCAGCTCTAATTGTGATTTTTGATATGGCGAGACACAGAGATTATGTGGCTTTGGCAGAGCGAACAGTCTGGTTCGTTTTGTTACAAAAAGAGCTACCCTTCACATCAAAGGTCTACCCATGTCAGACTGGCAGGATTGTGCATACCTTCACTATAATTTCATCCCAGTTTTAATCAGCTGTTTTAGCAGATCATTAACATTTCATGCATATTCCACACTATATGTTTTTCCTTTTTTCCGTGTTTTTTCATTATTAATTTAAACTATAAAGATTTTTTTTTTTTGGAATGACACTTTAATAAATAACATTTTGATACATAAATTGTTGCATTCTTTACTCAGAAGTTTTTGTTTAATGACCACTAAACAATATAAATGACTTATGATTGGATAATTCTGAAATAATGACCAGCTGTCCAATACCATATCCCTTATGTGTGTCAAAGTGTGTATAGCCTTTAAGTTTCACAGAATTGTTTTTAACTAGAATCATTTTTCGTGGCAATTTCATGTAATTTTCCCAAACGAAATCCAGCAGTAACAGTTTTAATACACCATAATAAACGACCAAGTATCAGCATGATAAAACACAACTTTAATATTTTATTACTTTAATCTCTTTCATAACGTTTTCTAATGTTCTAGGTTTGCATATTAAGAATTCAAGAGAGAAATAAATATGAATCCTATAATGAAATGGCTTATTGAGTATTCATTATTAATATATTAATAAATGTATAAAAATCAAAGAAGCCTATTTTATGTTATTTGCATAAATGGTTTGAGTGCTTGGTTATATCTTACTATATATTTTATTTAAATATATTTAACATGTAATTTATTTAAAAGTAATATGGTTAATAATATCACTATCTTGTTTATTTGCTTTTAACTTTTCCCTCTTTTATTATAAAGACAAGTGCATTCTGGGGAAAGAGTGAAGAAAAGAATGGGACATGCTACATGCCACTCACTGCTGTGCCACAGCTCTGAGCTTTCATATTTTTAAAGACCATAATGATGTGATAAATCTGATTCCGGAAAGAGAGTGTGGTGTTCTGTTAAATACAAGCACACATGATCCTCAGATTGAACGATGTTTTATTCTTGCACTGCTTATCAGTCTTTTGTAATTAATTCTACTAGAAGGCAACATTTTCCAAAAAAGTAAAAAGTGCTTTTTTCACACAATTCTGCAAAGATGGAGATAATATCAGGTAAATTCTATTGACTCGAACATGCCCCATGCATACAGGATTTAATCTTTTTTAATAGAAGAAACCACTTTCTTTGTCACATTGATTAAAGGAGAAAAAAAAACGTTTAACTGTTCAGACATTCACATTACAATAAAACACAATCTATTTCATCTGCAAGTGAACCATTAGTTAACAAAGGATGTAAATTGTAGCAGCTGCAATATCAAAGTACACAGTTTGATCACTGTTACTTTTGTCATGAATGTTTTAAAAACTTATAGTGCACACAAACTTCCCCACACAGCTAGTCTCAGAATTCAATAAACCTTTATATTTAAATAATACAAATGTATTCAAGAGGCTAAAATGCAGTTGCCAACGAACAATGAGCAACAATAATTCAATGACAGTCTTTTCAGACTTTCCCTGTTCAAACAGGTTAGAGTTATTTTATCAGTGCTTTTGGCTGAGCCAAAACACCTTCAAGCGCTACATCCAATCCTAAGAGACGCATGGCTCTCAGTTACTGTATTGACCTAGCAGAATTCAAGTTATTTTGATTGGGGCCTGGTCTTAGGAGTAAAGTCCAGAAACTAGATCTCTTATTGGGATTTCCTCTGCTACAAAAATGGCTATTGTCACACTAGCAAAAGCCAAACTACAAAAAAGGCTGAGCTCTCTCTGGTCCAAAGGTTGACTTAACAAAGCGAACCCTGCATATAAAAAAAGTAAAAATGCTTTGTATGAATAGAAAAGAAATAAAAAAACATACACTATTTCATGATAGAGCTGTGTGTGTCCACAGTCTATGTGTTTAAATAGTCTTTAAAAGTGATTAACTTTATTTGTCTTATTTTTGATTGCCTTAATTATCAAACAGAATCGTATGTCACGGCATGAATTTGAAGTCACATGAATTTAGATGTTTATTTAAAGGACCATTTTGTCATTTATAGCGGCATCTAGCGGTGAGGTTGTGAATTGCAAACAACGGCTCACTCCCTCCTCCCTTTCAAGACACTATGGAGGCCTGAGAGAGGACTAAGATGCCATCACGTTTCGCGTTTTTCCCAAATTAGATTATGTATTTAGGAAACACGTTCTGTAGAGCAGTTTTTCCTTTTAGGGTTACTGTAGAAACAACATGGTGACATGTCGACAACATTCTATGTAAGGGGACCCACGGTGTGTGTAGATAAAAATGGCTCATTCTATAGTAATAAAAACAAAAAAGATAAAAGGGTCATAAAAACAAAATTCTTAAAAAACAAACCGAAGTCTTACATTGTACCCAGTAATGGAACGTCCATATAAGTCCTGAAAAAAGGAAAATAAATAAATAAATGAATACTTTGGGACACTGTAAAAAAGACAGATAGGGCTCAGTCTTCTTGTTTTAATAGTTTTTTCCCCACTGAAACACTTGACCTTCATCCTCATGTCATAATGATTAGCTGCTGCTGCCGTGTAGCTCATTTTTCCACATCAACACGGGACACAGGCCTGGGAGTTTAATTGCAGCCAAACCAACAAACAACTCCATGTTGACAATCAGGCCTTATTAGATTCCCGCTTGCATTTCCCATCCCTGTCATTCAGTGGAGGCCAAGGTTGTATGAGGCCATTAATATTCACAGCATCCTAGCACATTACTGAGGCTCTAAATGTAGGGGAAGATTGCTTTATCTGCCACAACTTCATGGTCAGACATAAAAAGACAGGGGAAATATGGCAAAACAGAGAAAATACAGGGAAAATACATAAGGAGATAGATAACTGTTGGTGAAACAGTGGGCCGTCTGGGACCAGGAGTGTTTTGGAAAGGCTGTATTGGTAAATTACTGGATAAAGAAAAAACACAAAATGTTTAAACTATTTAGAGCCAAAAAAGTCACATTTTCAATTTGCAAATGGGCTCATTTTAATGACAGGAATAAAGATAATACCAGTATAACATCTGCCCATCTTAAATAACAATTTCCCATTTCTCTTGATAAACGGAATAATATAATTGTGGCGGCAACACCTGTCATGGCTATTAAGGTAATTTCATAATTTCCTAAATCTCAGTGTTATTAAGCAAAATATGTGGTTGGCATAAATTCCAAAGACACAAATGGCAGCAATAGAAGTTTTTGGTCCTTTGGAATAACTGGACAGTCCCAGACATCATGGCAGACTCTTTCCAAAGAAACTCTTCCAGAGTCCTTTCACGCAACCCTCAGCCTTTGTATATTTTGGAGCCTGTTTATATAAGTTTTCCTCATTTGCATTCCAGACTGCTCTCCCAAATGTCCAGCCCATTGAGACCACTTTTATTGTTCTGATTATGTCTTGTGGAAACAAATACAAAGTGTTCCAAGACTAGCAAACATGACAAAGCTGCTGGGCACGCTCTCCACTTAATGGTAATCTATTTAAGGCAAAAGAACCACTAGTTCTTACCAACTCTTTGTTTTAGACAGCAATTTAATGTAAATGGATTTGCTTGTGCAAGCAAAGAAATGTGACTTATTTTAGACAGCTGATAATTATTATTCATTTTCTAATTGGGTGAAATTAACATTTGCATCACATTTTTTTAGCTTCTGCAGAATAAAGGCTTGTTAAGGTCAATGTCGGCTGAAATGAACCATTATGATGGCAACGAAATGACGAAAATCCTTTTCAAAACCCCACCACTCACACAAGATATGCGAAGGTCATAACTGGATTCTAGATTTGTTAAATGTGATTTTTTTCCTTTTTTGCATCCCTGAGACTTTTTGCACTTCCCAGTATTGAGTGCAGACAAAAGTGTTTACTAAATATGACACCGGGTTTAATAGATTAAATCTTAGTTCTGTGTACACGAGTGCGTACACGAATGTGTACACGAGTGCTCACAGATGTGATCATCCCTCCAATAACAATCACACATACCCATGTAGAAATCCTGCAGCACTGAATTGCATCTGCTGCCCCTGCTGGTCAACAATAATACTGCATATAAAAAATCCTACCAACTCCTTAATAAAACAGCTTAAATGTTCATACTCTTGAATACTCACTGATGCTTTCATACAAGTTTATCGTCTCTTTCCATTCGGCATATTACATTACATAAAAGCACAGTTATAACAAGAATCTGCAACAAAGGGATGTGTCTGATTTAGCCTACATATCATTTTAGCAACAAGCTCAATCTGACAGGAGTTAAAAGTTTTATATAAACGTGTGTCTAAATTAACTTTCTGTTCTTGCGCTGAATGCCATACTCAAAGTGAAAACTTTGATGTATTTAGACATCTCTTTGTATTTAGATCTTTTGCATTACAGCATTGTCATCTCCCAGCTACCATACACGGTTCGGAGTTAACGCAGTTATAAAGCTGCAGCATAGCTGTACGCAGACACGCACAGTGCACAAGCTGCTCCCCCCACACTGTTTGGATTCACACTGAGCTGAGGTTTCAATGTGCTCCTGTCTAATCGGCTGCTTGCTCAGAAGTCAGGTTAGGCACTGTACCTGCTGTCCATCACTGTCAAACAGGATATGCATGAGGTAGGCAGAGCACTTTCATGCACCCCTGGACCACCCGGCACCCTGAACACCGCATTGAACCACCCCACAAATCTTTTTAATTGGAGAAATGCAGGAGATTCTCTGTCTCCTACCAAACACATGCAATTCATTTCTTGCATCTCGAAGTGGAAAATCTGCAGCAAGATCTATGATTGGAAGCAGAGGTAATCACGTTTACCTGCCACGTATTGCATTCAGACCCGCGTTTAAAATAATTTTTAAAAATAGCTTGCACATTCATATCTAGGTCGATCACAAGAGCTAGTCCTATCCCAGGTGGTGGATGCAACCTTTTGCTCATTTCATAAGTAATGTATTCCCTTGTTTGCAAACAATAGAGTGCCTGTAGATTATTTCTGATAAAAAAAAATTCAAGTTAAGGAAACCGAGAAGAACCGCTACTTGGCTTAACTTGTCTCTCCAATATTTTGAATTTAGACTGCGTCATCAAGCTCAACCGCTAGATGTTTCAAATGAGAGAAAACTACAGGACCCATTCGACAAATTGTTTATTTAATAAAATGAAATACAACAAGATTCAACAAATCGTTTATTTAAAACAATTATTAGACAATAAAATAATTATATAAATGAATATTAACATAAATTGAATATAAATATAAATTGTTGTATTATTCGACACTAGCCAGACCAATAAACAAACACACACCAGAAGTTAACAGCAGTCCGGCATTAACTAGAAAACCTTATGTGTCTCATACTCTTTTATATAAATTACTTATATAACTAATATATTATTAACAGTTGTTTTCTAAATTTTAGTTATGTCCATAGACTGTATAAAATATGGACGTAGTGTCTGTGACGCCACCCGTAGGTTTGTGAAGAGTGAAAATGAAGCCTTAAGTAGGCGGAGGCGCTCGTCGCCATCTTGACATTACAGTTGTCATGAAGGGTAAAATTAGATATCTAGACCAAAATATTTTTTTGTACCAGGCTGTAAACGTGTTTATTTCTGCTGTAAAGTTGCCCATTTTAACATGGGATTCTGCTCTCTTTTGGAGCCAGCCTCTAGCGGCAAATCGATAAATTGCCATTAAAGTCACTTCCGTGTTAGCTTCATTAGAGAGACCGGGAGATTGCCCCTTGGTTATGTCACATCATAGGACACATGTCCGCAATTTTTGTACTTTACAGTTACCAGTTAATCGTGGTCCTTATTGCTTATTGCATGAGTGCTCATAACACCAGACAGTGCTGACGTGATCATATATATTATAGTACACAGACAGAGAGACAGATTTCACAGTCTGACTATAATCCATTATAACTGTCTAGAGTGTGAAAAACCTAAAAATATTACAGTGGAAATCAACATCCTTTGTATAGACTGGAAAACATTCTGCGAAGCAGCTCTCAGCTCTCCCCATCATTTCTTGCTTTTCTGTCTGGCCCACATACTGAATAGATAAATGTAACACAGCAATCTATAATTGAAGTAACTATATTCATTATGACACACAACTGTTGTCCAAGGTTTTTCTGTGCTAGCTCTGTTTTTTTCCTATGAAGATAATACTTTGAGACACACTTTTTCCGAGCATTTACTCATTAAAATGGCACTCTAATGTAGTGATGTGTTGTATTATCAGGATATGATTATGGTGGAAAATAAAGTAATTTTTGTGCTGTATTATAAAACATGCTTAGTTGTCATTACGCTTCATTTCTTAGAATGAGCCAATATGAATCACTTTCTTTTCTGTATTATTCTTATGCAAGATAGAGATGGTGAAGGGTCGTTTGAGGAGGTGATGGATCGGTTTGACTGTGTAGCAGGTGTTGTTTGAACTCTGCATCGCATAGATGAACAGAATATCTGTATCCGTCTCCTCTCATCTGACTAAAAGAATGCATACTCTACTCAGTTTGAAATGCTACCAATTTTTAGCAACCTCTCTTTGATTAAAGTTTTAAACTGGATCTCCACAGATGTCCTACAATGATTTACAGTGTTTTTTTGAATAATATATATATATAATAGTGCACTACAGGGGGCTCATATCTGGGGATAAGCAAGAGGCTTTACCTCATTTTATTTCATTTATCCGCTCTTACTTATGCACTGGTTTTAACAGTGACATTGATATCATTATGCAAGCAACATAAATCTGCTGTAAATTATACAATTGGCCATAGTGGAGAAACGCTGAGCAAATTAAACTAGATTTGTTCATTTTCTTAAGAAATTGTAAGTGGAGCTTGATGGTGCAGAACTTACTACTATGATGTTAGGGTGCTATGAATAGTTTCCAGTATAAGGGGTTACTACGGGGTTCTAAGTGGATTTTTAGCACTGCCTAAATACTGTCTGTCCCTTGTATAACTCAAGTTTTTATTTTAGTCCGCAAGTCTGTTTATTGATCACCAGATGAAAATCACTCGTACCAGTCAAAAGTTTGGAAGCGCTTGACAAAAACATATCTCAAGGTGGATGCTAAAATTACTTTTGTAGACAAACATATAATTATGCCAACATATTAATTTCTTTCATTACAAAACATTTTTTATATTTTTAAATAGAAGACTTAGACCAAACAATAAAGACAAAGGAGCCAATAAGAGCTTTGAATAGATGGGAACTCCTCAAATACCCTTAAAAGCTGGATGATAAAATGCCAAGAGAATGATTTTTCAAATTCAAATGGTGGCTACTTTGAACATGCAAAAATATAGCAGATTTTTGATTTGTTTTAGATGCTCATTTTATTTTAGATGATTTTAGTCAACACACTTAACAACTGTCCTACACCATGGTTTTAGTGAGTTTACTTTTATTCTTAAAGATAGAAAAAACTAAAGAATGAATTAGTAAGTGTTTCCAAACTTTTCACTGTTTCCATAGCACAAATGTACATGGCAAAGTTTAATACTTTGTTTAATAAGATTTCAAACTCTATGAGCAATTGCGATAGTGATGCCCCTGGCAAGCACTACTAAAAATAAACACAGACTGCAAAAAACAAACAAAAATAGAAAATATCCAGACCAATAAAAACAGCGGTATATCTAATAATGTAGCTTTTTTTCATTCTTTACTACAAATATCTCACGGGAGACAGATTACCTCCCACTCTTTATCCTCATATGTAAATACTAGGTATTTTTTTTTATTTTAACGGTTGTGTAGGATTCTAAATTCAAAAGCCTGGAGCCAGCGTTTGCTTTCCTCAAGAACAACAGACTACGGAGATCTGCACTCATGACAGAGCCTGTGGTGTCTCACAGAGGATCTGATGTCAAGACTTATTAGTCTACATGGGTGGAAGGACAGACTGGAGGACTCAATTTTGTCCAGCTACCCTCCAGTTCATAAAGCAGTAAAAGCCAGGAGCATTAAATACTAAACATACCGACGGCTGCCTGCAGAAAGACTCACAAATCATCCTGTTTATTTCATTCTCAGATTTTAGTGTGTGGCAATAAAAGAGCCACTGTGTTATCCATGACCGATCTAAAATAAATTCACTAATCTTGCAGTCCAAAATTCTAACAGACCACTGTATTAATACACAAACCACTTATTTTTTTACAAGCAGTAACAATGTAATTTAATTACATACAATTTTAGGCTATTATAAATGAAGACGCTCTCACAATAGAGATTTTTCACCTTTTTTTTTTTTAATTCTGCTACAGAAACTTTAGTTTTTCACAAATTCCACACAGGGGAGGGGAAAAAAGGGAAAAGAAAAATAAATATATGCCCTATTGAAGGGCCCATCCGTTTTAACAGGCTGAGTTTTTCTCAACATCAGGACTTACAGCACCACACAAGTAGAGATATGCATGCTCTGCCAGAACCCGATGAAAACATAATGTGATGCTGAGCACACTCTGTAGAGGCGGGTGAATGTGTGTCTTGGTTAAAAAAATAAATATATGAATAAATAAATCCACATGGAACTACCTGGGATTTCGGCTACTTCAAAGTCACCATAGGGATTGTATTAAAAATATTGTAAAACAGCAATATAACAATATACGTGGCTTATTTGCTTTTCTCAGTCCTCAACTATCGACTTTCTACATTTGTGTTTACTATTGAACAAATGCTGCATGCGAAGTATGAAAAGTGAAATGCAGTCAGGCAGTAATATTTGTAAGTCTAACTGGAGAAAGACGGCGATAAATCCGTCCAAAGCCATGCAAGTTTTTGTATTGACAGAAGGCTAGTAAGAAGAGCAACAGAACGGAATTCCCTCAGAAGATTATTCTGGATAAGCCTGTGTGCTTTGGACTGTGAGTTTGGCAATATGTAGCTAGGCAGAGAGAGCAATATATTGAAATGGACTTTTTACCAGACTTGTCTTTTTTCTCTTTTCACTGATCTGCAGCCTGAAACTGCCAGTGGGCATTGGTTTTGTATATTCAGCACCTGATTTGCTGGGCTAAGAGGAGAGGATAGGGACAGAGAAATGAACCGGGCTGCTGAATGGATCTGGCACTCGGTTTCGTTTGTAGGAGTGAGCTGTCAAGACAGAACCGTCCTCAGGGGGGACCCACAAAGAATGGACACAAGTTATTTTCTCTCCACCTCCATCTCTCTCGCTTTCTCTCTCTCTAGATGAAGGGACAACATAAAAATGCAATAACTGGCTTTTCTTCATGACCTACGGGGTTATTTTCTCTTTCAGAAAGTGTTTATACAAGTTGAATGTGGCTACCTGGCAGTCCGTCTTATACAATTCAAATGCTATTTTCTATACTTTAGATCTATTAAATCTGATGTTTGAGACACTGTAAGTACTTTTGAGAACTACAAACCCTTACCTTCCATACGCTAACGGCGACAATTTCAATGCTGAGAAACCAAAGCCAGATTTGTATTCAAATGGAGCTAAACACAATCTATTTAATTTATGTAGTCTAATTCATGATATCAATCCTAATAACTAATTTAGTTGTCTTGCAAAAGCAAGACTAATGTTTATGATGTAATATTCTTAACTGTGTGAAATAAAAACAAGGCTGTTTAAGGGCTAATTTAATTGGTTAAAGTTATTATACTTGTTTTAAAGATGTTCTGACAAGCCTTTGCATTTATAAATTCATATATTATAAGCAATTTTCTACAAATATGTATTTGTTTAATCATAAAACAAAACATAATGAAGGCTGAAAACTCTCAAACTGTTTATAATTATCTAAAAAATGGTCAGCACCATTCCCTAAGCTATAATACGATGCAGTTCTCATCCAGAATCATCAGTTTATCATGACAAAGTTTTAAGGAGAATTTTCAAATATTGTAAATGTCATTTGAGATATTTTAAAATTTTTAAAGGTTTTACTCTGCAAACTCTTTGGACAATTAAACTCTTTGGTCTTATGGGTAATTTTTTTTGAAATTGAGATTTTTACATCATCTGAAAGCTGAATAAATAAGCTTTAGGATATTGCTTTGTTAGGATAGGACAATATCTGGCAGAGATACTGTTTAAAACTCTGAGGTAACAAATATCTTCATGGAACATTATCTTTTTTGGGCGATAATTTTGACCCACACAATGTATTTTTGTTTTTCACAAAAATGTTCCCATGCTACTTAAGACTTGGTGATCCAGGGTCGCATACATGTACAATAACCAGCAGTAATGTGAACTAAGTAAACCACAATTTGTTTTCTGTAGAGCCATACATAACAAGATAGCTCTAGTATTGCACTACTTATCATTTTCAGGACTTCTGTTTAGCCTGAAAGCTATCAGAACCAGTGACCAGAAACTCTAGCTGAACATCTGCAGCCAGACCATTTTGGCCCACCTCTCGAGCCTCGCGTGAGGTCTATCTGTCACCTCAATGTCCCCATGCTATTCCCCCTGCCTCCTGGAGCATCTGGTCCCATCTCCATGGGGAAGCAGGCACGGGTCCATGATGCCTCCCGAGCCCTGCCACGGCCACTGCCACAGTATCAATTTATATCATATTAACTTTTCCCATGCAGCACCAGGTGCTCAATTAGGAGACAGGCCCAAGGCCAACAGCAAGCCAAAGCCATTCAATAAATCACTCTCCATTAGGGGCCTGGTGGCCCCTGCAAGTGATGTTCTGTGCCATGTCTTCCTGGAGCCGAATGGGCACTCTAAATCCAGCTCTATCAGAAAAAAAAGGGAGAAAAGTATCATAGAAATGTCATGCGCACATGATCCCTCGGCAGAAGTTTCCGTAGAGGGACCAGTAAAACCAAGACTGTGAAATGTATCATTATAGACATTTACAATAATGTAGCCGAATACATTCATGTTTATTTTAGATTGATTTAAGTGACTGTTCGGCCTACAAAGGTAGCAAAACCTTCACAAGAAATAAAAAAACTAAAAACAACACATAATAATTATGGGTTTTTAAAGCCCTTGGCGAGACAACGGCCAGATTTTGTCAGGACACTACTGTTTATACAGGGTCAAGGTCCAGGACCTATAAATTCAAAGCAACATGGGGTAAATTATTACTTTTGGCTGAAACATTATTAAAACACTTATACTGGGCTATAAACCAAAAGGTTAAAGAAATAGTGGCTTTATTCATGAGTGACCCACATTTGCTCCCATAAAAGGAATCAAAAGTGTCATTGTCCCCTCTGACATGGGTATGAGCTTTTTATAGTCTCACCCTGACAGCCTCAGACATGCTCTTATACTTCCTACACCATTAGTAATTGAAACCAGTACTGCTATTTGACATTGTGCTTTATATTTTATCATTTCACTCCACTCACCAGAATGCTGGATTCAGTTTGTAATCCTACCTGACAATACAGGATTGTTCATTTGAAACTCTTTACGATTTACCTAATGGAAGTCAGCTGCTGCCGTTTCCTGTCGAAAACGATCTCAATGTTGTTCCACCCGGACCTCTTCCAAGTAAAACAGGCTGACCTGTCAGTTTGGGAAAGATGGAAAGAGAAGAATGTGGGTAGGCGGGGGAAAATGAGACGAAGGGAGGGCTGCTCCGGTACAGAATATTTGTTTTACTTTGGGAAATTTTTAGACTGTTATTCTACACTTTTAACTCTGCCGTGAAGACTAAATACTCTGGAATGTGGGTGACATATTTTGGCATTCGAGACCAAGGGCATTACAGACATAAATGGCCATCAAATGCGGTGAGAGCCAGAGTAAAATTAAACTGTACAATTTGTCTAAATTGAATAACACATGATGTTTTGGCTTAAAATTAAAAAGCCTAAAAAACGCTGATAGTTAGATATTTACCTTAGTGTCTGATAAATATCAACAAAGAGAGTTAGAAAATACATTTAAAAAAATCTATAATAGACTTTAAAGCTGTCAAAATCTAATCAGCAATGATTATGTAATTTATACTTCTTTTAACAATAAAAGCAAATCAAAAATATATACAGTACGTCATCATAATACCTGGCAACCTGGACACACTGAATTGTGATTTGTCTTCTTTTTTACACTGTTTGGATATTGAATTGTGGTCTTGTCTTGCATATATTTTACACTGACTATGTATTAACTCTGGTGTGCAGCCAGCTGAAAACATTTAGTGCGGAGCGCCGTGACAACTGATGCAGTATTGCGAAGCCTAAAACCTAAGCTTACCTCAAAATTCCACACTGTTCGATAGCAGCTTTGCAAGCACTGATGTCTCAGGAAATGCAAATGTACTTGGAATATTTTCGGTGCACATGGCAAGATATTTATACAAGTTTTATTTAATTACAAAGTATCTATACATATAAAAAGATGTCAATTAAAATGTAACAGTTAAAATAGTTGCATATAAAACAAGCCAACACAAAAATTTACTGCGATCTGTTGCATGCACTTTACATTTCATGACATCATCATCTTGCATATCACTAGTCAACAATTCATGACCTTTTCCCATTATTCCTTTATCTTGCTCTCTCTCTTTATCTGTAAGGAATTCCATTATTCATGTTTATGACTTGACCTTCCAGTTTTAGCAACAAAAGCTCTATGCGCAACAAACTGGCAGATGCCAAACGAAACACTTTACATTAATAAAAATGCTTTACTTTATATGCGCCTGTGTAAATTACATATGAATGAAATTTACATATTACACAGTTAAGGTTTCGGAGAAATAAGAGAAAAACATTAAACCCATAACTGGACCCATGAAATCACTGTCAATGAGCGAGGAACAATATCACAAGCATGCACCTTTCCTAGCTGTGGAGGAACTGGAAATGTAAATGAGACAAGAATGCTTTCAGTCTTGTGACCCTGAGTCTCTCTTATCTCCGAGTGTCCTTTGCAACGGAACGCTGATTTTCATATACAATCCCACACACATAGCTGTCAGGCCTAGATGAATTTATGCTGATTAGCTAAGGGCCAGAAGGTACATCACCTATACATTCTTAACTGGAGATTAGAAGCTTTAGAGTGACTCCTTTTACTTTCTTCGTAAACATTTCAGAGTAATTAGAATGACATAGACATTTGCTAAATGACCAGAGGAAAGCATTCATTTTTTTCTTTAAACCCATAATCTTCCCAAAGTCATTTTTTATCTTGCTATGCTGTTATCTACAATAATAGCTTACAAAACTGTCATGAAATCCAACCATTTCCACATTCTAATCACATTCTTTTAATGACAAAAACGGTAGTAATTTTCAGTAAAGCACAATGCAATTCAACTCCATGAAAGAAAAACTACAAATATCTTAACTTGATTTACATTTAGGCATTTGGCAGACGTTTTTATCCAAAGCGACTTACATTGCTTTATCCTATACATTTTTTAATATACTCTATACTCTTTTAAATACACTTAAAGGGACAGTTCACTCAAAACAATCATTTACATACCCTCTCATTGTTCCAAATCTGTGTGAATTTAGAAAAGAAAGATATTTGAAAGAATGCTTGTAACCAAACAGTTCTTGGCCACCATTGACTAGGAAAAATGACAATGGTAGTCAAAAGTGAACCAGAACTGTTTGCTTTCCTACATTCTTCAAAATATTTTCTTTTGTGTTCAACAGAACCAATGATGGCCAAGAATGTATTTGTAGCTATACCCTATGTAGCATATGGTGTTGAAGGAAAAGCAAAACAAGGAAGACTTATAATAATTACTGTACTAGCATCTGCACAGCCATTACTCATTAAAGAGTACAAGATACTCTTCATCCAACCACCTTTAACCCACACACAAGCTCCACTCTACCAAACCCCACCATTCCAAACTCCCAACTCGAAGTCCAAACATAACAGAATTAAAACATAAAGGAGTCACTGCAAGTCTTTCATGTAGCTGAGAAAAATATAAAATAACACTTAATTCTCACTCACTTCTCATGCAAAGCTGGGAACCACAAATCAGTTTCAATTAATGCCAACAAAATGTATTTATGTAGTTCCAAAATAAATGTATTAAGTAAGTTTATTAAATTAAATTAATTTGACAAATTTAAGGGAATTACATACAATAAAATTAGGTTCTGACGTGTTGCAATATCTCAAGTTTTTTTTTTTGAGTGAAAAATGTTGGTAAATATATAAACATTTCAAATAAGTCATTGTCGTTCTGTCAGGGGAACACGTTTCAGTATTCGATTACTTGCTGTTAGAGGTAACTGTCATAGGACAATGTCATTTGGCATCAAATGATTTTGAAGGTTTCTTCTATAGACCTGTTTGGATGATGTAAAAAAAAACACTGGTTGACATAAAAAACGTTCTGTTTCAGTTACACAAACGTTTGAACAAAATAGAACCAACAGAATATTAATAGCCGATTTAAAATGTTAAACAAATATCTTTAAGATTTAGTTAGATATGTAAGATTTGTGTTTACATCTTGCAAAGTGGTCTATACGACAAGAAAACACGATCTCTTCATAACATTGAAACCTGAAGACTCGAATTCTCTAAATTCAACTAAACTAAAGGGTGCCAACATTGTCTTCCATAAAGCAAGTACATATCTGTTAAAGTCTGCTAAAATTAGTCAAGAAACTTCCATCCAAATTTCCTTAAGACATTCTACGTGTGTGAGGAGCTTTAGTTAATGGCTTGGCACAGCATCCACCCAAGCATCCCTCTGTCTGAACATGATTCGGTTGTGAAGTAGAGAGTATGGAATAAGATATAAAGTCCTGTGGTCCAGCGAGCCATCTGGACCATCAATGAAGGAGATCACACAGATGATATAGCCTGTAGCACTCATCGCTATCACTGTCCAACCCATATGGTCACAGTTTTCTGTAGAGAGCAAAAAAGAGACATGATGCTTGGAGCATGATTAATACAGCTACTAATCCAAAGATGCCGGACAATGAGGTTTTCCATATTCACGATTCCTGGGATTTGGATTAAATCAAACAAAAACATGATTGGGTCCATTTGGCAGAATGTTTAATAGCACAAACAGCTTGTGCAAAATATAAATAAATAAAAACTAGCAACCGCTTTTGCTTTCTTATCTTCTGTGTTCTTCAGTTGTGGATAGAGACATCGAATGGCCACGGCTGACCGAAGCTGTCGCTTCTGCTGTGTTTTTCCTCCTCCGGCAGACCCCGTAGGAGATGCTCACCCCTGCCACAATACGTTGACCTGAGATCAGCTCGCACCGTATGGTCATTACCAAGGGATCAGTCTTGGGGGTCACCCTGACCTTTAGACATTATGGAGGCTAGAAACAGAGCAAAGGCACATGCCAACAGTCACTTCTTCACCTCGCAGAACACACAAGTAAAAATAGACACTGTCCACAAACAAGAACACACCGCTCTATAGTCAGACGGGAACTCTTGAGCACACTCAAATTCCTTCAGACTACTCGCGGATATTTCACAGGAATAAGGTTGATAAATAATATTACCTGAGCATCTAAAAAAAAGCACGACCCGGGTAATTTCCTGTCTGAGGTGAATTAATAATGTTTCCTCATTAGGCACCATTGAGAGGTGGATTGGACGAGTTCCATCTCCGGAATAGTTGAATTAATTACATGTCACCCTAAAGAAGTAAATAAGACATACCGTCACTATAATGACTATAGAGAGCTGAGAAACGAGATGATGAATTAATTGAAAATCAATCAACTCGGTTGATGAAAGGTCCTTTTTTACTATCCATAACAAGCCAGGAACAGCATCAATAATGGAGGAGATTAGATGTCCCTGAGACATATTTGAGATCCCTCTGTGTCTGGACCGGCTTGACCCGTGAGCTGTTGTGAAAGCGAGAGCAACAAAACACAACTCAAACTGTTCAATGTCAAACAAGGCTCAATCAGTCTGGCGCTAAAGAGGATACATAAACAAAACTGTAACACACTGTACTCTGACAGACTGAATAGACTAGGGTAGAACAGTGTTCGAGACAAGGTTACTAACCAAATGGAAATAGTGTACCACAATGTTCCTATAGGGTTCTATAAAATGCTCAGATCTAATGGATACAAATATGCTCAAAATGTTGGACAGAAATTTGCTCATCCTTTACAAGTACATGTAATGGATGTTATCCTTCATGGTGTCTGAGAAAATCACAGACGCCTACATCCAGATAAGCACTTTTAAAAGCTTTATAACTGATGATATAGAGAGCTGTGATGAGTGTGAAAAGAAAAAAAAACCTCCACAAACATCTTTGAACCTGTTTAAAGCAAGCATTTACATAAAGCTTACAGTATACAAACAGCCACTTAATTTTATGCTTTATGATTTTTTATACATGGAATGTATGAGTCATTGAAAGTTAGCACGACATAAAGATGCTGTACTGTTTAAAATTGTCTCTATACTTATTTTATGTTTATCTACAAATATTTCATGATGTCAATTGAACTTTAACAACAAATATCGTTCTGGAACTCAGTGTACTAAATAGATGTTTGGAGAATGTGTTTGGTTGAACTGTCCTTGTTTAGACAGGCCATCACCGCACCTCTGCCACCCTGCTGGTTAGATGTCAGAACGGTTTGGCTGAGCCAATACCCAACAGGCCACTTCTCAAGTGTCTATAAAATGAATATGCATCATTATTTAGTTCAAGTTAAAAAAAAAACAGCAATTCCTGCACATGTCACAAAATGAATAAATAATGCGAATGAAAAAAAAACTGGATTCTCAAATTGTATGTCTCCTCTACTCTGGAACGTGTCAGAAACAACTTTATTACAAGCCACTGTGAGACGTGGAAAAAGAATACACGTGTCTGAATATTATCAAAGAAGTGCAGAGCGGATGCTGGGCCCAAACCTAGCATTCATTTTAATAAAAAGATCAATAGGTCTAGCACAAAGAACCTAACGGGGGAAATAGGTTACGTTTTGGAGTTGCAAAAACAGCATGAGGGAATAATGGAGAAAAAAGGCCATAAAAGAGGCTGCCATTTGAGGAAGAGCATAATAATGACATGAGGCTGGGGATAAGAGTCTGCAATCATCAGGATAAACAATAACACTGAAGAGGCTACACTCAGGGTTGATTAGACGATTCTACCTCTCATCAACCCCTGACACACTTCGGATGAGAAGTCCGTGCCATGACCCCTTCATCTCCATGTAGAAGTTGAAGTCACTCCCACATCAGCAGACACTCAAGCAGGGAGAGCTCCCGTTCTCTCAAGTATACAGTCCTACACCCAGCCTCTTCTGACCACCCCCACGCTGCGGAATAATGTACTAATTTATCCCTCAAGTGTGACGCATAAGAACAAATATTACATTTTTGAACATTGTTTATCTCAAGAGCTATCGTTTGTGGTAGCCATTTACGATGGAAAATCAACACTGACGTAATGGCATTTTGAAGGGTCTAAAACCAGGACCGACTCTAAACTTTTTATTTTTTTTAACCTTTTAAACTCTGCCATTTTTTTGATTTCCGCCAGAATTTGGCATTCCCAATTAAAAATGCACACCATATCCACATACAGTGGTGTAAATACAACATTTTGGTGTCATATTTCAAGAAACCCCTCCAAACATCAAACACTGCTGAAAGTGATAAACAGTATTGTATGTGTTGTCAGTCCTATGAAAAAGATACAAAAAAGTCAGACTAAAGTCTGTTTTTGAAAGTGTATTTCTTTAAAAAAAAGGGCCCAGGGACCTGCAGACAATTGTTCTTGATTCCAACAGGTCTCAACAAATAGAGGAAAATTATATTTTTCTCTATCATGTGGTATCATTTGCTTGTGGTGAACACAAACATCCCAGCTATCATTCCAGATGTACCTGGACCAGATCATATTCGTTGCCACGACGTACCATAATAACCTTCCAGCGACGTAACTCTGTGATTCCCATATTCGTTGTGACGATGTAACATTGGATGTTGTTGGGACATGAGCTGTGTCCCAATTCGGGGGCTACAACCAACAAGGTCGCAAACTTAGAAACGAAGACTTGTTTTTCAAAGCACGCAGCCTGAAAAGTCCAAGAACCGAACTGAAATGAGACGGTCTAGCCTCGTGGAGGATTTTCTAATTGTGTCACCTGCTGCTCATGTTGCGTGGCGACAGCAGTGACGTTTCTGCAATATCTCATCCTCTGATTCGCATATTTGGACAAATGAGGGGTCTACATAGAGGTCAGAGTCTGAGCTTCCGTTTGATAGGTATATCATGTGGACAGACAGAGGTTCAGATATTTTACCTTTAAAACCACGAAAAGAGGTAGAAAACAACCTAACGAAAAATATTATGTAGCATTTTTGGCTAAGTGTAACGGTAGAATGCAATTAGCATAGATATTCCATGGATGTGTTGTTTGTTTACAAATATAAATTTCATACATCATAATTCATTCGACGTGCATTCGATCTGTGGTAAAATATCAATAAATTCAACTGGAGACCTATATTCTGTAGAGTAAGAGCTTTCATTTGATATATAATTTGAACATGTTGGACATATTTGTGCGTAATGAAAAATGATCATAAACATACATGATTTTAAAAGGGGATATGATGAGTTTCAGCCTAAATAAGTTATTTTATGTACGTTAAATGCCAAAATGGTGCCTTTCACCAGAAACAAGAGACTATAAGCTTTCAAATGATACCACATACGATAGTTAGAGTTATAGAAATACATGTCATTATCAAGAGAATACTTTTATGACGTAATTTCGGACCCGCCCGCAGTTTTGCAGGAATTTAATAAATGGTGTTAGTATGCTGAGATTTAGACCATCTAGACAGAACCTTCATAATGTAAGCACATTAAATCCAACATTTACCAAGCGTCTGACAGACGCAAGGCCATAGGATTTGATGTTTTATACCATTTAAAAGTGAAGTTCATCTTTTACATTTTAGAATAATGGTACTCATCACAACTGTAGAATAACACAATAGTAACAAATAGCATCATGAGATCTCATCCTAGGATGATTTTTAAAATAATAATTAAAAAGTTCCATCTGTTCTGGGCTCTTATATATTGCTTCCCTTTCAGTCCATATCAATAAAAAAAAAGTTTAATATATAAAACGTTTGTTTTTTTATTGAAAAAATTATTTTGTACAAAAATTATTTCAGACATTTAGTCACATAACTTCAGTTATGAGACAGTTCACCCAAAAATAAAATCTCTGTAATCATTTACTCGCCCTTGAGTTGTTCCAAATCTGTATAAATTTCTTTGTTCTGATGAACACTGAGAAGGTTATTTGGAAGAACCGGTTCTTGGCCACCATCAACTACCATGTAGGAAAAAATTATATGGTAGTCAAAAGTTCCCCAGAACTGTTAGCTTTCATAATTGTTTCTTCTTTTGTGTGCAAGAGAACAAATACATTTAAAAATAAATGTTCCTACTGTGGTAGTAGTTCCTTTAAATGACCCTAAACGTTTAAACAGAAGTGTAAATCATGGTTTTTTTGAGCGATAAGTTCTTCAGGCTCACTGAATAAAGACCACAGTACTCCAAGAAGAAAAAAGATAATCCCCTGAACCCAAGCCAAGTCTGGCAGCACAATGCCATCAGAGCCCACAGCGAGAGGACTGGTGAGTTTTCAGCATGTGTCTGGCATGAGAAACTGTCCCGACAGGTTATCTGCTCTGAGGCAGAGATAATCAAGAAAGCAGAACTGTCTCTGGCAAGCAAGTGATTCTATTCCCAATCAGCCAGACCTCTGCATTGGGAAATCTATGCCGATCTGTCACTCAGTACAACTCTGTGGTCTTATTGACAGCTAACATGTCTCCCGGCAAATAAATTCAGCTGGGCCGCGGCAAGCGGTGACATTTCTGGGTTAGCATGTTCTCTTGAAATTATAAGACACGGAAGTTGAGAATAGGGCGCTTAGAGTGTGCCCTCATTACGTTCATCACAAGTATGGGTTATATTGGTCATGCAAATTGCAGCGATTTTTTTCTCTGTTTATTATTTTTTGTTGACCGGTGGCTTGAGTCACAGATATGGGTGGTAAGCTATTGTGTTTAACATTCAGCGCTCATTGTTTGCCAGCGGGATTTATCTTTCCCTCTAGATCCGCGCGCTAAAGAAAGTGACTCATAAAAGCCGCTTGAGAGGTTAAATGCATGTAATAAAAGCTTATGACAGCTGTCGAAAGACGCTCTTTTGCAACCTCTACAATTTTAAGCACGATATTAGGCTCGCAAAAAGCAAACAACGCACCGTCATAAATAAATTCCAAATACAGCCGGGATAAGAAACGAAACATGTTAATCTGCGTTCAAAAGTAACTGCACAGACTAATCTCATGATTGACAGACCATGTAGTCTGGAAACGGCACAGCAGCTTTGGGAGGTGTTACATCAACAATGTAGTCTCTCTGGGAGTTCTTGTGGGTTGTGGCAGTCTGTTTAAATTCCTGACAACATGACAGTTCACCATCATAGTCCCAGTGTGCTTCCCAGGGACCGACGAACACTAAAGATTAATTATACGATTAGCAATGCCTCTGCACATTTGTGAGGCCTTCAAGATTTAAACAGAGCAAAAAATATCCTATAATAGCACTCTGACTATTAGATGCCATTAAAGTGTGCAATAAAGTTGTCAAAATGTGAGTTGGGAGGTTTTTTCACCATAGGAAACACATTGCCTGTTTTTGACTGACATTCCTGAAATTTGGGTACCTCAATCTTCCCATGGCAGACTTGTATTACAGAGGGCCAGATGGGTTGGTGGACACCATGATCTTCACTGTCACCTGGTATCAAGTCTCCAAAGCCACCTCCTTTATCCATCCATCCATTCTCCAAAGCTACTTGTCCTCTGCGGGGATGCTGGAGGGCAGGAGCCGTAGGGTGGGAATCAACCTGGACACATGGCCAGTCCATCACACTCATCTCAATTCAATCTTTCATTCTATATTCTTTTTTTTTATCTAGCGCTTTTCACAATTTTCATTGTTGCAAAGCAGCTTTACATAGATTATAATGAAAAGGAAATTATAGTAATAATGTTAATAATGTTAATAGATTAATTAAAGAACGACATAACATGTAAATAAAATACATTAAAATACATGGTATAACTGCAAGTTATTCTCTAAGCAATGTACATGAATGAAACTAAACTGAGATAAGTACTGTATCGGGTTGTAAGAAACTGCCAATTATGTGCATAATATTATAATATGTGTGATATTTTCAAGACTTACATCTACATTTAGTACTTATCTGTATTCTTTCAGCTCAAAGTACCGAAATCTAAAACTGCACATGAGGAATATGAATGGGCCTGTAAGACCAGCTACTGATAGTCTAAGACACGCACAAAAAAAGAAAAACTCTAATTTTTCATTAAATTATTACTCTAAATACACTACAGACATTATCAAAGAGACCTGCATTTATTAACCTAAATATTTAAATCCAAGATACCACGACCCATCAATCATCTAATGAAGCATCCATCATCCAGCATCCATAGGGATTTACAGGATGAGAGCAGCGGCATCAAAATCGCATTACGGTCTATTTTCGAACATATCCTATCCCATGATTACAGGAACTGTGTCTGTGGCACAACAATCCTTTTGTTGCATCATTAAAACAGCACACCGCCTCGTGACGATATCCCATTCATTAAATCAGAGGGCATTCCCTGTAAGAGTTTCTGGCTGTGTTGATTAGTATCTACTTCTCCGTTGCAAGTATGTAATCTGACTCGAGCAATGAAGCATAAAGCATACAATGATTTTGTCTAGATAGTTGCGGATTTGACGCGATCTGAAAAAGCCTGAGGGTGTAAATGCTCCCCGGTAATGAAGCTCTTACTCAGTAATGAATAGAACGAAGAATAATGATCCTCGGCCTGCCCCGAAACAGAAAAACCTCAGATGAAAAATGTATCCTATGTAATGCAAACAAAAACGTTACATACATGACATATATTCAAGTTGCTATTAATACCGCAGTAGACGACAGTAGAGGAGGGTAGTAACCTGGCCACCATCTACACCCACCAGTCTCAGTCTAAATCATATCTTACACACTGATTGCATCTCATTTCACCTACTGTAAACAAACATTTATCCAAAATGTTTCCCACAGTGCAACATGATTGTTTTAAATGAGAACACTTTTGAATGCCGTCAACCCTAAAACAATTAGACTTACCTGCATATTTATGTTGCAGTACATCAGTAATCTGTGTAGTAAATTTAGGCAGGCAGATCTGGTATAAAGAGTAAATGAGGAACAGTGTCCCACACATGTCATGTCTCATGAGGATTTTAAAGATGTAGGAGACCACTAAAGCTCATTTTTCATATTGGCATCATGTGAACATTGTAGCTTTCAAGAGAATTTCTTACATTAGGGCCATCAATTATAAAAGGGTTATTAAGAAAGGGCCATTGAGAACTTTTACAAACGTGATTGTAATGAATTCTAATTTGAGTAAGAAAGGGAACCGCATTTACATCCAAACGTAATTAATCTACACAGAACTGAAACCCCTAAATGCAAGTTATAAAACGCTCAAATTTGGACCCACTCAGATTCAACGAATAGAAAATGCTGTTTGTATGCCTTCTTCCTCTGTAAGGAACCGCAACCCAACTGACGTCTTTTATCAAACACTGAGTAAATAGTTCACTCTATTATTTATGTTGCTTACGAATGCATACATAGCAAAAGATGCTGATAATGATATGTAGATTAATAATGCATTTTCACTCTGTTTACTACTTGTCACGGATCTCACAGAGAGACAAGGCAGGAGAACCCAATTGCAGGCAGAGGCAGGGATGAAGGGGTTAACAAGTATTTATTTAACAAAATAACAAAGACTACAAAAAAGGCAAAACAAAACCCACGAGGGGGAAAACAAGACAAGATAATATATATAAACAAAACAAGAACAAGGACTAACTAAACTATAAAACAAACACTGGGAGCAAACACTTACACTGAACTAAACTACACTTACAAGACACGAGGGAAACAGGAAACAGGAACCAGGAACAAGGCACAAGAACTTCCACGAGCACAACAGCTACAAGCACGAAGTAAGACGTACACTTACATACATACATACATACAATGAACCAGACAGGACAAAGAACACGAGGATGTTTTAAAGGGGAGCAAATCAAGAGGGAACAGGTGCAAGGGATAAACTAATTAACACAAACTAGGAAACAGGAGGGTAGGAACGATGACGCAGACTAGAGAAACAAAGGATCCTGTATGATTCCACCTCAAGACCAAGAATTACCTAACCAGAAGAGGTGGAATCATGACAGGACCCCCGCCTTAAGGAGCAGCAACCTGATGCTCCTCAAAGGCACAAACAAGACAAGAGAGACTGAGACAAAGACAGGACCAGAGGACATGGTTAACAAAATAAGGGGCAAACATGACATGCAACGAGAGGATGACAATAGAAACAACAAACAAGGGAGGGGGGGGTGGGGGCAAACAAGAGAACATAGGAAGTCCAGAAGGGGTAGGGCTGGGTGGGGAAAGTCCTTGGGGGAACTGTCCTAGTCCCCTGCAGGGACTGTAGGGCTGGACACCGGCTGGAAGCCGGACGGGGCACAGGCTGGAATGCCGGACGGAACACCGGCTGGAATGCCGGACTTGACACCGGCTGGAATGCCGGGCAGGACAAGGGCTGGACGGCCGGCTGGAATGCCGGGCAGGACAAGGGCTGGACGGCCGGCTGGAATGCCGGGCAGGACAAGGGCTGGACGGGGATTGGAATGCCGGGCAGGAGGGTGGACGGCGGCTGGAATGCCGGGCAGGACAAGGGCTGGACGGCCGGCTGGAATGCCGGGCAGGCAAACTGGACGGGGCTAGGACCATGGCTGGAATTCGGTGGAACATCGGCTGGGCAGCGCTCTCCGGGGGCTGGAAGCGTTCTGTGCCGGTTGCTGGACCGGTTGGAGCCGGTTGCTGGCGGGCTTGGATGCTGGGGGAGAGTCTGCGGGCTGGCCGCACGGACCGTCACATCCCCACGGCGCCCCCCCCAAAAAATATGACACCTCCGGACTCGGGACCTCCGGACTCGGGACCTCCGGACTCGGACTCGGGACTCCGGACTCGGGACTCGGGACCACCTCGGGGACCCACCGGACTCGGGACCGACTACCTCCGTTGCCTCTTCTTTTCAGCCGAGCCACCCGCCTGGTGGTCGGCTGAAGAAACGAGGTGAATGGGGTGGGCGGCTCGGGATTGGAGGCTTCCGACGAGGACCCCCAGGATTCCCGTCTCCCCCGTTTGCCACCGAGGTCCGTCGGCGCCGGAGGGGCTACAGGAGGTGAGGAGGAAGACTGTGTGGAATTCCCCAAGGTGAGAGTACCCACCACACGGTCCTCCGGAATGGACCCCAAACCCGGACGGGAGGAGATTGGACAACAGCTGGGAGAGGAGTTCTTGGTAACACTCCTCTCGAAGCTGCAGCCGTTCCACTAACTGTGGGAACGGCTGATAAACCAACTCCTCCCGTTCAGGAAAAGATGGTGGGTTGTCCATCCCGGCCATTAGGTAGGCACTCACCAGCACCTCGGGTACAGACGCCCTCCTGGCCTCGACCTCCCGAGCATAGTCCTGCAGAGGCCTATGGCACTGGCCGGAACGGACCGCCTCCAGCATGTGACTGGGAGGCAATCGCCTCCCACCACACTGGGTTGGAGGTGCATGACCAACGGTTGGTGTCGTGGCTACTGCCTGCTGGGTTCGGTTTGGCTGGTTCATTCTGTCATGAACTGAGTACGAGACAAGGCAGGAGAACCCAATTGCAGGCAGAGGCAGGGATGAAGGGGTTAACAAGTATTTATTTAACAAAATAACAAAGACTAAAAAAGGCAAAACAAAAAAACCACGGGGGAAAACAAGACAAGATAATATATATAAACAAACAAGAACAAGGACTAACTAAACTATAAAACAAACACTGGGAGCAAACACTTACACTGAACTAAACTACACTTACAAGACACGAGGGAAACAGGAAACAGGAACCAGGAACAAGGCACAAGGCACAAGAACTTCCACGAGCACAACAGCTACGAGCACAACAGCTACAAGCACGAAGTAAGACGTACACTTACATACATACAATGAACCAGACAGGACAAGAACACGAGGATGTTTTAAAGGGGAGCAAATCAAGAGGGAACAGGTGCAAGGGATAAACTAATTAACACAAACTAGGAAACAGGAGGGTAGGAACGATGACGCAGACTAGAGAAACAAAGGATCCTGTATGATTCCACCTCAAGACCAAGAATTACCTAACCAGAAGAGGTGGAATCATGACACTACTGAGTGTGACGTTCTGCAAAACTAGGCTCCACCCATAAATTCTACAGCACTGCTTCCCAATCTGTGACTCCCTTCCCCTGCTCCACACACACTGTTCAGATCTTATAACCACAATACCTCCGGAGATACATTTACATTCGAATCCAGCTTAAAAGCACATCACAGCTGGAATCCTCAACTTTTGCTCTATATCATCATTTCTGTTTAAAACGTAAAGTTGCAGGTTACTTAGAGTAATTATATTTAAGTGGGTTGAAGTAAAATGAGGTCAACATGGCTTTTTCGCAAATCCAACCTGACACTTACATTCTAAGTCTTATAAGCTTACAGATGCAAATAAGTTGTAAGGTAAGGATACAGTCTTTTTTACCAAAACATGAAAAATTATGTCATTTCAAACCTGTATGACTTTCTTTCTTTCTTTCTTTCTTTCTTTCTTTCTTTCTTTCTTTCTTTCTTCTTTCTTTCTTCTTTCTTTCTTTCTTTCTTTCTTTCTTTCTTTCTTTCTTTCTTTCTTTCTTTCTTTCTTTCTTTCTTTCTTTCTTTCTTTCTTTCTTTCTTTCTTTCTTTCTGCAGAACACAAAAGAACATATTTTGAAGACTGTTGGTAACCGAACAACGGCAGCACCCATGGCTTCTATTGTATAGATACAAATCCAATGCAAGTCAATGGGTACCGCCATTGTTAGGTTACCAACATTCTTCAAAATATCTTCTTTTGTGTTTTGCAGAAAACAGAAAGTCATACAGATTAAAATTGACAAGAGGGTGAATAAATGATGATTGGGTGTATCCCATTAAACCATCCCTCTAATAATTGCAGCTCTAACATTTACTGCATTTACCTACTGCACTTTTATTTCAGTTCTTTTTATTTCTGATTTATTCTTATTTTAATGCATATTAAAATCTATTTCTTATGTTGTTTTAACTTCTTATCTTCTCTTATATTAGCATTTTTATTCATTCACATCGTTCATATTATCTTTGGTGATTTTGTTTTGTTTGTGTGAATAATTCTTATGCAAACTACTTTGATTTACCTTTATATTTACTACCTTGCTTTAATGATAACACCAGATAAATGAGAACAGTTTTAAAATTAGCTTTAAATCTTTTGTGTCCCATCTGTGCATTTGTAATTATTTACTACGGTCTTTTCTTGCCTCTGCATAAGCCTCAGCTTTTCTGTAGCTCAGTGGTAAGAGCATAGCGTTATCAACGCATGTTCTGGGTTCGATCCCAGGGGATTGCAAATACCTATGTATAGGATAAAGCAATGTAAGTAGCTTTGGATAAAAGCATCTGCCAAATGCATAAATGTAAATGCATAAGGCACCCTTAAAGTGATACTTCACCCAAAAATGAAAATTCTGTCATCATTTACAACTCGAATCCCTGGATAGATATTCAAACTGACTTTTATTTTGCTCTACATATTATAAAAACATATTCCTATAATACATATTCATAATCAATCTATCAACTTTAAAAGGCAGAACTTAAATTATCAATTAATTTACTAAGCCACATAATTATAAACCTTTCGGTGCATGGATCTACCGGTGGAAGCCCTACATTTAATTCTCTGCCTCCTTCCTCTATCACCTCTGGCTAGCATGCATTACACACTGGCAGAAGTTAGTCATTTTATAGTAGTCACCACACATGCTGGTCCTTTGGCCATGAGGCTGCTTTCACATGTCCCTGCTGGAAAACAAGACTAGGGCTGACTCCAAGCCTCTTCAGCAGAAGCCTGCTTCTGGCTAGGTGTCTTGGTGTGTTTACAAGCTTCTGCCCAGGGAAGAACTGACACAAACAAACAGCCCAGGACCAATACAAACCCCGGTAGATAATCCCCTACTACAGCAGCTTTCACTAGAAACAGTACAAATATTTGACTACGTAACTCTGGCCAGAAATCTCACAAATCAATAAATAGAATAACTAAATAAGAGGTTAATAAGGTTAAAACTAACCTTAACATAACATAAACTTTCCAAGGATGATCAAGCCTTAGTTTTCAAAAGATGACAGAGATGCTATTTTTACAGTATTTAATGCAGTCCCATGCATCAGTATAGAGCCATTTGCTCAGCCCTTCAAGTCTTTCTATAATAAAGTGGTTTTGACAGTCAGGTAGCTTTCTCTATGCTTCTCTGTGTTCAGTCCATCCCTGCTTCTTTCAGAACAACTCCCTCAAGAATAAGTAAAAAAAAACATAACAGAAAACAGTAAACACACTGAAAAAATGACCTTGGAGGTTTTACTTAATAAAATCCTCATAACAATTTGCACGAACGTCTTTTAAGTAAAATGTGCTGCTATAATTAAATTACAACTAACCAGAATAAAGTAAATTCTACTTCTTAAATACATTTAGTTTTTGTTGACATATAAAGTCAATTTTACTAAATCAAGAGACAAAAAAATCACGCTGAACATAAACCTGTGTCTTACTCAAACTTCACGGATTACTTACTTTCATATTGAAATATATTTTTTTAATTAAACAAATTAATAAAAATCTTAACAACCAAAATTTGTAGATTTTATTCCCAAGATTTTGACGTTATTTTAACTTATTTTTTTTGTTAAAAACAGGAACATTATTCTATTAAGTCTTTTTTAATTATTTTACTAATTTCTTTTCATAAAATCTTCCAAGGCACATAATATTTTTTTTTGCTTTAAATCATAAATGCTTCTCTCATTTGCTAAGTCTTTGATGTTTGGATAGCACACAACAGCAGACAAAAAGAACATGAGTGGCTTTTTTCTGTTTTGCCCCTTGACTGCTAAAATTAGTATACAGTGCTTTTAGTAAAGAAAAAAGACATTTCAAAAGGGACACAGGGTTTCATGAATGATGTTAAAATCCATAAAATCTCATGGCAGCATGTAAATATTTTTGTGAGGTGGATAATTTGTATTTGTACAATCTCTTTCAAATGTTTTACCACAATATGTTCAAGAGCAGAAGAAGGAGCATGCGCAGACGTCACTTTCACTTGTGTGCAGGAGAGAGAGAGCATACGTTTGCGAAGTTCAGGTTTGTTTGTTCACTGCACTCACTGTTGATAAAAGGAGAGCGGGGGGAATTGGATGAGATGGCGTCCCAGCGCTAAAAGATGCCGGACATGAACCGCATGCGGTGAGTGATGTCTGTTCTTTGTTGACAATGAGTGCACACGTGCTTTGGTTCAGCCTACCCCTCCCCCCGCACGCGCCGTATGTTTTCGGAAACAATTGTAAAGCTGTGTCTATCTTTTATAAATGTGATCAAACTAAATACTCTTTAATAAGTATGCAGTACTACTCTATAGATAGTCAACATTAATATGAGATTGGCTGAAACCCTATGTGTTAGGGCTGCTTTAACTTCAGGTAGACCTCCGCAAAGAATCAATAACTGTTGTTGAGTAGTTTTAATTTAATTTAATACAATTAATATATAATAAATTATTATAAATTAAATATAAAATAACAAACATTGTGTATTATAACAAACAAAGACCAGAAGTTACCTTCGTGACAGATGCATGCGTCCGATGAAGTCGTTTATATCTGCTTGTCTGTCTACGTCAAAACAATTTCTCATTGGATTTGACAAGGTTGGTTTAAATTCACTGACATCACTGACACAGGTCCCATAGATTAAATAAAACTGTTATTTCAGTTTTAAAAGAGAACTGACATTTAACATCTAATAAGAAAAATGCTACGTAGTTTATGAATTTTTAAGTTTATCAAATAATCATGAATTCTTGATTCCGGTTAATATTCCATGATATTATAATTTTTCCTCTAAATACAAACATGTGCATTGAAAGCAGTGTAAGGGTTTTATCTATCAGCTGTGCACACCCAGCACTCATAAAATATTTTATACATAAATTACATTTATACATTTACTATAGGGTTGAGGATTCGGCTCGACAGCAAGAGTCAGTGCCTGGCGAATTTAAAACTGAAATTAATATTTTCTTTTTCTTGCCCTTAAAACCTTGGCATCCATAATCAAGTCATCAATCATGCACTGTCTCGGATCTCCCATTTTTGCTCCCTCAAAGCCACGGCATGTCATTCTCAAAGGTTTTGTTCAATCAGGGGGCCTGACAGCTGAAAGAATGGGAGACACTACTTACAAAAAGAACCCCTACTCAACTGCCAACCATTTAAGGAATATTCAAGCTCCGGAGAAGCTGTCAAGATTTATACAGTCGAGAATGCACCCACACTCCAGAGAGCAGGTTGAGGAAAGGGATACACCACGGTAAATAATTATCACAACGAATCAGGGAATTTAGACCATGTACAGAAACAATAGGTGCATGGATTGCTTTTCTCTATTAAAGCGGCACTTCCGCCTGTTTGGAAAACACGGCTTATATAACATGCAAGCCATTTATGTTTCTATGTAATCCAGCACCCCCCTTCTTTTGAACTAATGGAAGAGGGTTATTACTGGGCCGTGCAGACTCAGCAGTGTATACAGAAACTTAATTCCACTATGTAATTAGGATTTTTTTTCCCCAAAATTACAGGAACCTTTGAGGCTGAAGATTCAAGTGCCATTTCAGTTTGGTAAATGCCAATGTTCTTGTTAATCAGTGATGATTTCTATTTAGTCTGGTCAGATGATGCTGTCGTTTAATTCCAACATCCATCAACTCTGCTCGGTATATTGACCAGATTTGATGCTTTTCATGAGAATCTACATTTACGTCCCTGACCCTAAAAGTAATTAATGACCATGGTGGAAGAGGGTATCTGTAGATTTAAAAGACAGGCTGTAAATCCTACGCTTAGTAAGTCTACAGCTCTGGACAGTTCCTGAGAGGCTCCACAGAGTACCTTGTTTGGCTAGACGAGATGGGGCGGTCGATCGATGGTAACAGGATGCAGGTCTCTCCGCTTTCAAAACGGTGAGCTGGTTTTGTGGTCAGGTTCAATTGGGTAATCAATTGCCAATTTTGCTGGCCCTCATATAAGATGATCTGGTAAGCAGATAATCAACATGCTGAGTGATGAGGCGGCAGACCACCGCAACTGAAATACTCCTCACGTTTTCCTTCACCGATTTCCTTATGGAAATAGACCTGAGGGTCAGAAGAGACCCGATCCTGATCTCTGACCTAAATCTATGGAGAAACATGAACATCATCGATCTCTTCAGATTTAAAAGCAGCCGTTCCTAGAGATGGGCCAGTCTCCTGTGCCTTTAAAATGAAAGTTATAGTTCACTCAAAAATTCTGTCATCATTTACTCATCCTCTTTTCATTTCAAACCTTATGACTTTCTTTCTTCAGCAGAACACAGAAGTTATTTTGAAGAATGTTGGTGACCGGCAGCCATTCACTTGCATTGGTGTCCATATAGAAGTCAATGGGTGCCAGCACTGTTCGGTTACCAACTTTCTTCAAACATCTTCTCCTGTGTTCTGCGAAAGAAAGAAAGTCATACAGGTTTTAAATGACAAGAGAGTTGATATAAAATAGCATCAATAGTAGTTATATTTGTACTCAGAGAGACAGAAGCATATTTTGTTCCTCCATAAAAGATGAGGAAACTTTTCTGAGCTGATAGAGCCGACCATTAAGTAATCAAACTAGGAAATAAGTTCTATTGAAATGATTTATAGTTCGAACATGTTGTCCCAAAGAAATAAAAGAAAAGAAACAGCACTGTCATAACTAAAATATATGCAAGAACTTAGCCTTCATAAATTCAGACTTCACCCGATAACATTTGCTTTATTTTAGTATCTATAAATCTTTTATTTGTCTTCTTGTGTGTGAGAATTAAAGACAGATTTACTGTAATTGACTTAGATTTTTTAACTTGGGTGCAATTCTCTGTCTATCTCAGTAATGCATTCCACAAGGTGAAAAACTGTCCAATGTCAAAATCCGGAGAACAGGTGGTAGTGATATATCTGAAATTTGTATACAAGGCCAAATCTTCCTGGCACAAAATACTGTATGTTCAATAGAACACAGCCTCGAATTCACAGGTCTAGATGTACCATCCACTCCAAATGATAGCACCTATTTTCAGCCAAATGTACGTGTGAAAACATGTGAGAAGCTATGGAGGGAGGTCGGGTGAAGCTGAAACATAAAAACTTTTTAGCGCACCAACTTTTCGCCCCTGTGTCCTTGAAAGGTGCGAGACCATTATCCTCCATTTACAGGACTTTGCTGTAGTATAGCAGGTGGTGCGTTTATCAAAGCGACTTACATTGCATGATACTATACATTTGTTTCTAAGTATCTTCAATCCCTGGGATCGAACCCATGACCTTGGTGTTGCTAAAGCCATGCTCTAACCACTGAGCTACAGGAAAGCCACATTACTGAAAACTCATTTTAGATCCTTTGAACATCAATACATTTCTATTTGACGAACTAATGATCCAGCCGTGGCACAATCTATTTTTGGCTTCTAGCGCGGGTGGGAATGTTAACGTTTTATAAACAATTTCTTCCAGACTACATTTCTCAAAGTCTTGTTAGATTATTTACAAGGCATTTGATACTCTCCTTCTCTCTTATTATTTCTAGTCTATAATTCCCGAAGGCCAATGATCTAAGATTCAGAAGTCTAATGCGTCTTATTGTTGTAACCTGCCAACCGATACAGTTTAATTGAGCTCAATACGCACTACCAGAGAAGAAACAGCTAAAATAAAAGTGTCACATACATATTTTATCATCATATATCATCATATTAGTGCAAGAAGACAACTGGCATTAATTGGCAGGTAGGTTGCCATTTTAAGTCTGTGTTAAGTCGCTTTCATGACAAGGATCTTTAGGCCTAATCTATGAAGCAGACACGTCATAACTGAAGAAGATTGCATGCAAATAAGTCTTTATTTCACCTTAACCCCTTACCCTAAAGAAAACCCTATAACCCATATTTTTTATTGTTCTAAAAAAACAACAGCTGAAATGTTTTCTTTGAATGCGCATACAGAATTTGAGAGACACCTTTGACAGCATTTGACTAGAACCCACTTTAGGTAAAGCATCACAGCATAGAAGTCGTACACCTTTGTCACTCAGCCACCTCAATCATCACACAGCAGACACAGATACGCCTACTGTAGATGGTGCTAACATCTAATTTGTAACTGTGATGTGATGACTTATAAATTATGTAGATGAAACTGGGATTCATATGAATAATACCTGAGGGAAAACGGAAGAGAAAGTGTGGCTTTAGAAAGTCACATGCGACAAGGAGCCCAAGGCTAAGAAGAGAAACAGGGAGATGCTAGTAAACTGGGAGCCATGTGGAGAACCTGTGGAGAAAGAGAACTATCGAGAACCATAAAATGAGAAAGAGCTTAAAGGTCCAATGTGTCATTTTTTGGAGGATCTATTGACTGAATGCTAAATTTACATAACTATATCTTCATAGGTGTATTAAGACCTAATGAAGCATTATGTTTTTATTACCTCAGAATGAGCTATTTCTATTTACACACACCGCCCTTGCATGGAATTCACCATGTTGTTTCTACAATAGCCCTAAATGGATGAACTACTCACCAGAGCCCGTTTTGTAAGTGAAAACACAACAACATCTTAGTCCTGTGTCAGCTGTAATGCTTTGAAAGGGAGGGGTGGAGTAAACCGTTGGTTGCAATTCACAACCTCATTGCTAGAAGCTGCTAAATTTCATACACTGGACCTTTAAGTTAGTGTGCTTTTATTATTAAATTTGTGACAATGAAACAATAAACAGACAAAAATCTCAGCCAATCTTTGATGATAGGAATGTTAAACAATTTCAGACCAGATGAGGGCTGGGCAATATATTGAATATTTGATATTATAGAGACAATTCTGCTCAAGATATAAAATTACAGAATATCTTGTTATAAATTGTTGAAAATTAAGATGAATGTTGCAAAGAGAGCGCCAACAGGCAATCTCCCTCTTCTTTTATGTCCCAGTTAGCACAAGACATAACCTTATCAAAATTGTGACAGCAATGGCTACACAAGAGGAAAGAGACACGAGAACTATCTACTGTATAATATGGGGGTGGTATCACAATAAATCTCTTTCAAGCATTTACATGGAATAATTGAAGAAAAAGTAGAATGTGGTCACTAGGTTTACATTTTTAACTGTGTTTTTGCAACAACAAAAAAAATCAGGGCATAAGAAAATCACCTTTGTGTCATTTTATGTCAGCAAAAGTAAAAAGAATTGACATATACCGAGTATCGTCAAAATTTTGAAAGATATCAAAGTATTACATTTGAGGTATACTGCCCAGCACTAATCGAAAAAAAAGGTTCCTGTATTCCTGTTTGGCATCACTGACCTAAAATTCTTCGATTCATTACACATAAAACTTTTTATATTAAAAAAATTCTGCTAGCGTTTCTGTTATCTGAACCAAAGTTGGAGATAAACAAGCTAAAAATGAAACCAACAAGTTTCTATGAGAGATAATCTATTTTGGTGGAAATAATAAAAGAAAAACAATTAAAGGCTACATGAAATTACATTACTGCACAGGTGAGAAGTTATAAGCAGACATGTCTATACAACCTTGATCTGTTGATAGGTTTAGGGTAAAGACTTCAAAAACACACTGGAAAGGATCACAGCAGGTAAAATGAAGTACAATGTATTTGAAGGAATTTACATACAACATTCATAATTCATACAATAAAGTGATACTGAACAACTGTAACAATCTTTCAGCTTATTCAATGAACTGCAGAATTCCAGAAAGACATTTAAGCACACTCTTTTTTGTGAGGCAAAGTGCTTTTTGTCCTCGAGACCTTTCATCGTCTGAAAAATTATTACTAAGCATAACCGGGGACCTTGATGAAATCACCCTGTGACTGAGAGTTGTTGATTCACAGCTCAGCATTGAGCACTGAATAGTGTACAATGACTTGCTGCCACATGAATAAACGGCCACAGGGTTTAGGGACTGCCGTGGCAAATATGAATGAAACCTAAATAGACTCATTCTATTTTTAGCACCCTGATTCAAATGCACGCTCTGGGTGAAATGTCAAGTAACGTGTATTGTCTCGTGCTAATAAACTGCAATCTCCGAAATGATACGGCTGAAAGCGGTATTAAGTAATTTGCCTTCATTTCTGCCTTCCGATTTTCAGCTGCAAGCGGCTGGTACAGCAGCCATTGTGACGTCCCCCTCCACCTGTTAAACCTCTGAAGCAATGTTAATTTTTAATGGAGAATTGATCTGTGTAAATCACAGGCAGATAGGGTCCCTTTTCTCAGATAATCCGATAAAGAAAGCTTGCCGTTTTCTGGCCCATTTACAAAAGCGGCCCACTGGAATGGGGTGAGCCCTGTTCCTTGCATCTCTCTGCACCATAATCGAACCGGCGCGGATCAGGGATGCAGTGGGTGTAGTGAGAAAGAGAGATCCAGGGTGGGGTAGGCGGAGTGGGTAATCGACAAATCTATCCTCATGCCTAGCTTGGCTGGCTCTCTCATTTGGTTCAAAGTGGGTGCAGATGGATTTTAGATGGAATGGCCTTTCGGAGCGCTAGCCTGTGACACACGTCAACAGCCTGGCGGGTCAAGGCTTTCGGGAAACTCTATTCCAACTTATGCCAAAATTGTCATAGTTGTGATCAACAAACTCTATTTTCCTGGAAACTGAAGTAATAAGTTACTAATATGAAGTTACAGACATTTGGTGAAATGCATTACATGCATAAAAAAGCAGTGATTACAGATTCAATTTATTGTCATTTGCAGTGCAGTTCTGTCCACTTGCCTCATTTAAACCTGTGTGGGCTGCTCACTTAATCGCTCTCGGCTTTAAAGAGCATAGTTGTTCTTAAGCACCTCAAATGCATTACACTGTCATTTCTCACTAGACAAGTTAAAAACTGACCTCTTTGCCTCACCTTTAATGATCACTTGGGAACTCTGACATGTCTCAAAACCTGTCACAGACACAATGATGACCTCACCCCCACAGCAACACAGCAGATACACACTTTTTCATTTCATTCCAGTTACTCTGTATTTCTACTCCACAGTCTCGCACCTTTCCAACCTCCTCAAATGTTACCTGACACGCTTGCATAAACAGACTCTGAAAATGTTTATTCAAGGTAATCCTGCATTTCTGTTAACACCTCTAAAAGGGAGAAGACAACGTTCTACCAAACATAAAAAGGTCAGTTCAATCAGAAACACAAAGTTCACCATGAAGCCTTCGGCGTTGTCAGCGAGGGCATCTTAAACTATCAGTTGTGGTAAAGGGAAAGAAGAAAAGGCTAATATGGGAAAGGTCAATGAGGACACTGAGAGGTGCGTCAGCGCGGGCTCAGATAATAGAGCTAATGAAGATGTAATACACACGGGCATAATGGGTCACTGTGTGTCTTGCATTGAAATGATGAGTGGCAACAACGCCACGTATCGGGCAATCATCTATGTGTATTGACACGTTACGCTGCGCGGACAGTTTTTCCCTTTGAATATTGAATCACGCTCTGTTTTCTGTCTCGGTGAGAAAAAGGTCATTGCACGCTTTGAGTGGCGTGTCTACAATTTCATAGACACAAAAGCTGCATGGCAAAAGAGTGTTATCTTTCCGGATAAAAAGAAACAAGCCAAAAAAGGCCCAGCAGCAGGTCTCTATGTAAATGCAATGCAAACATATGTGCGTTGAAATAAAACGTCTCTATTTCAAAAATGATTATGATTGATCTATCATAATCATCTATCATTGTGATACCAAACGACATTGTGGCAGCTTCCTGATGTACAATCGAGGTCGGAGGATAAAAGTGTTTAGCATCTGTCAGTTCATTTCCATTTGCAACACCTTTTTTCCTGCTCCATCCTCAGTATCGAATGAAATAAAGCAAGATCTGATTTCCATGAATAATTTACATGCTTAAACAGACTGCGTACACTTCCCTCACTATTTGCTTTGTTTTCCTCCCAAAGGCTAAAAATGACCTCTATTACGGCAGGGTACGAGCCCCCCACCAACTTTGCTCCCACCCGTGATCAGCCGAAGAGCGCATTTGATTCCTTCATCTACGGGACTCATTAGAATAATACAAAAATAAATATGCCAGTGCTGTGCGGCTGGTACTCCAGGAAAATCTATTCATTCGCTGTTGCCACTTGACCACCAGCCCGAACAATGAACGGCAGCACGGCCTCTGCGGTGAAGAGGGAGAGAGAACGCTGCCCACACAAAATCGCACAAAGACACGATATACAATCACTGTGCCAACCGCCTTGCGGCAAAACGGAGAAGCCGGTTTCTGTCACCCTGGTGACAGGCACACGCGTCCCTGGCTGTAATGGCATGGTATATATCCGCCACGTAACACCCGGAGAAAGTGTCTGCGAGAGCAACGCTGAAACAATCTGAGACGGCACATCTGACAAGTGGCATGACACCTGCCAGTCAGTCTGCTGCGTGACATGACCCAGTGCTGTCCATCTGTGCAGCTTGGTAAAACATACAGCATGCAGAACAAGAACAACATTCTGTGCTGATGCATCTCTTGGCAGTTGTGACAGTAGTCACCCGGCTTTTTTTAACATGGCAATTTTTAGATATCATCTTCTTGATGAAAAACACTGCTTCACCGTTAATTGTAAACGGCATGTCACAATAAGCCATTAAGATCTTTAACAGTTAAGTATAACTTATAAAAAATACAAAAGTAATTAAAAGAATGTGTTAATAACAAATGTTCACTATACTGTAGGTGCTATATTTAAAGTTACCTTTCGTACACTGAAAGAAAAACATCCAGCCAATACGGAGGAGTTTAACTGTACAACATCCAGGTGACTGTGTTTCACTGCATTTAAATTTTTGCAGTGTAAAAATCAATATGTTGAGGGTGTAAAATGTAATCTGAACAAACCTAATGCAGTGAAAGAATCAGTGTATGAAATTTTGCGGCATCTAGTGGTGAGGTTTCGAACTGCAACCAAAGGCTCACTCCTCTCTTTCGAAGCACTACAGTGGCTGACACAGAACTAAGATGTCCTCACGTTTTAGCTTCTTTGCCGAAGGAGATGACGTATTAACGAAACACGCTCTGTAGAGCAGTTTGTCTGTTTAGGGCTACTGTAGAAACAAAAGCTTTATTGCTAAGTGTGCTTTACACACACAAGGATTTTGTCTTAGTTACAGAAGCTTCCAGTGCACAAATACAGTATGAAAAGTGACAATGCACATGTACCAAAATAGTACAAATTAATAAATATGTAAAAGACAATTACACATATGACAAAAAGACAAAATATGACAAAAAGGTATCAGAGTGTATATTCTATGTACAGATGTGATTTATAAAAAATAGAATGTGCTATGGCATGCAAGGGAATGTGGATAGCTGTATGATATATTAAACCAATAACATTTGTATAATAAATATATATAGTTGGGTACTGCACATTGCACAGTTGGGAAAACATTTAACTGTTCATGAGGTGGATGGCCTGAGGAAAAAAACTCTTCCTATGTCTGGCTGTTTTGGTGCTCATGGCTCTGTAGCGCCAACCAGATGGTAGTGGTTCATGTAGAGAGTGTGCTGGGTGTGACGGGGTCCAGAGTGATTTTTCGAGCCCTTGTACTCACTCGATGAGTACAGTTCTTGGAGAGTGGGGAGGATTGTACCAGTGATTCGCTCAGCAGTCCGAACTATCCCCTGTAGTCTTCTAAGGTCAGCTTTGGCAGCTGAGCCGAACCAGAATGTTATGGAAGTGCAGGAGATTAAAACATAATCTTTAACTATGTAAGGTCTTTATACATGCTTAGAAGCATGCTTTGTTATCTCTAGAATAAATATTATTTTTGCATAGAGTACATGTAAACAGCTGATTCTGCTAGACCTATCTGCAGCGTTTCACACTGTCAATCACCAGATACTGCTAGCAACCCTGTCATCTCTAGGAATATCAGGCTCTCCTCTCTGCTGGTTCAAATCCTACCTCTCCGGCAGATCCTTCAGGGTGTCATGGAGGAGCTCGCTGTCCACTGCTCACCACATGATCACTGGGGTCCCTCAGGGATCGGTGCTTGGACCGCTGCTTTTCTCCATCTACACGACATCCTTGGGACCCATCAAATGGGCACATGGCTTCTCGCATCATTGTTATGCTGACGACACCCAGATCTACATCTCGTTTCACCCAGACGATACCACTGTAGCAGCTCGCAATACAGCTGCCTAGAAAACATCTTAGCTTGGATGAAAGAGCATCACCTCCAGCTGAACCCTGTCAAGACAGAACTACTTGTGTTCCCGGCACACCCCACGCTGCAACACGATCTCACCATCCAACTTGGCAATACCACAATCACTCCTTCCAAAACAGCCAGGAACCTCGGAGTCATATTTATATGAACAGCTGTCTTTCAATGATCACATCGCAAAGACAACACGGTCATGCCGATATACCTTATTCAACATTAGAAAGGTTAGACCCTATCTCACTGAGTATGCGGCACAACTCGTTGTCCAGGCCCTGGTAATCTCAAGGTTGGACTACTGCAATGCTCTCCTTGCTGGTCTTCCTGCAAAGGCTATCAAACCGCTCCAGCTGGTTCAGAACGCAGCAGCACGCCTCGATTTCCAACAGCCCAAAAGGGCTCATGTGACACCCCTTTTCATCTCTCTCCACTGGCTACCAGTTGACGCCTGTATCAGATTCAAATCACAAATGCTTGCCTACAGGACTATCAATGGATTTGCACCGGCAAACTTTCACACCCTCCTACACTTCTAAACCCCATCTAGATCCCTGCTTTCAGAACACGAGCAGCGTCTTGTATTGCCTTCCCATAAGGGCATTAAATATAACTCCTTCCTGGTGGAACATTCACTTCTTCCTGGTGGAACATTCTTCCTAACTCGGCCCAGTCAACCACATCTCTCACAACATTCAAAAAACTACTTAAAACCCATCTTTTCTGTGAATACTTGACAGACAAATTAAAATAAAAAAATACACTAACCCTCTCTTTCTCTCAACAGGTAGTGGTCTAGCTTTTGTTGAAACTAGTAACTTTGTATTAGCACCTATTGTATTATTGTTCCTGTATGACATATCGCTCATTGCTGCCTAAACTCTTTGTAAGTCACTTTGGATAAAATCGTCTACTAAATGACTAAATGTAAATGAACTGTAAACTGTTACAGTTGACATTTTCTCTGCACTGCTGCCTGTTGTTTTTGGAGAATAGAAGAAAGCCCCTCGGAGGCACATGCACTGCCTGTGCTTGTTTAAGTATTATTAACACACGCACAGTAACTGTTTACTTAATTTCGAAAGGGAAATAAAATACTTTTGTTGAACAGGTGAAAAATTGGCCTAGGGATTTGTCTCTTAACTTTGGTAAGAGCCCATGCTACAATACCCAAGTCTATGCCTATGCTGTACAGTAATAAATCAAATCTTCACCGTAGAATTACTTTTGATACTGAACATGTTTTACAGACATATGTAATCAAAGTCAAAATCTGCTTCATTGTCAATTCTGCCACAGGTACAGAACATACATACATATAGAGGATTGAAATTGTGTTACTCTCAGACCCATGGTGCATTCAAATAACACTAACACTAAAACATAATTTAATTGTAAAGGATATAAAGTAACCGAATTTCCCATCATCATGCTGGAGGTCTAAAATAAATAATTTTAGCACCACCATCAAATATAACCCGACCTCTGAACTAAGTAAAATATTAAGGACTAACCCTCTATTACCCAGAGGCCCAACATAAATCACATCTTCCCTCTTCAACTTGCTTTAGAGATAGTAAATCCTCAGAGATTTAAATGCCTTTAGAATATTTATAAACTTAAAGTGTATAGTGGTTCTCCCCCACATTTCTGCTGTTAAAGGTCATCCTACATCCAGGGATGGGATTCCCGTATGAACCATGCATGGCTAACAGAGTCACAGACTGACAATGTGTGCTAATAATCTATATACGGGTGGCGGCTCTATATGCAATCACGGTCTGTTCTATTTTCAGCTGTACGGTTGTTTTTTATTTATTTTTATGGGTTTTATCATGTGCAGCTACTGTATTGTGGCATCTGGTGTGCAGGGTCGGGACTTAGTCCATATTGAAGGTAAGATACAATATCAAACTCTGCAGGACTGCTGGCGTTGATAGAGTTTTAAGTGCTTGTAGGGAGACTTCAAGCTCTCTTCTTGGGATCTGCCATCCATTATATAGTGTCTGTGTGTGCCAACTGCTGAATGTGATAATTCTGCTCCATATCTCTGTAGCTCCCACGAAAGATCACGATCTGAGCTGTTTACTGCATTTGTATGCACATTTTTCACTAGGGTCACCACGTACGTGGATGTAAGTGCAGCACACTGCTGGAAATGCTAGGAGAGAACAGAAAGGTATGTCAGCACCACTAAACGAAGATACATTTACTTCCCTTTCCATAATTTATTATTGCTGAGTGGTGGTGAGAGAATATAAGACTCGTTTAGGTGTTGAGCATTGTTTACATCCATTCGCAAAATGGCGGGCGCAAGAGATGAGCGTCAAAATCGACACAGTTTTTCCTCAGCTGAAATTGCAAGCCGATGGCACTTATCTTGCCCCAATGCTGAAAATAGCGCTGGGGTGTGCGCATCTCAAGTGTCTTGCAATGAAGTGTTGAAATTAGCTAGCTGATCAATACCGTTACTTCTGATAGATTGCTGAAGATCATGCCCTTCAACACAAGAGCTCTTCAATGTGTCTGCTACTTTGACCAGACCTGTAAAAGGCTGTCACAATTTTCCCCCTAACAAATCAACTGATTTCCGCCCAAGGGTCTGCCTGTCCATCATTTTAGAAAAAATATCTTAGAAAAAAATATAGAGAACACGAAAGCTTGTTTGTGCATTCATACAGTATGTACTTTTCTGAGAGGCTTATTTCAGTTCTTTGCATTAATGCACAGTGGCTCGTAACAAGCTATTAGATTTTTTTATAGTGTCATTTCTTTTATGTTGACATAGACGTGAGGTGCGCTACGACACGAGGAACGCAATTTGCACTATAATATCATTCCATTTTGAATACATTCAAGTTCACGCAAGTGAGTCGCAATGACGGAATACATCACGACGCATGACCATCAATTAAAGACAACACGATGTGACACTTTAAAGGAAAGCCTATTCTATAATTCTATAAAAGAGAGAGAAAGGGAGAGCTGGGTCCTCTATGCCCAGAAGGGAAAACAAATGAAATGCGAGATTAAAGAAAGCCTGCTCAAATGATGGAGAACTGGGCTTTTTACCCACTTAAACGCTTAATTAGCTTGCAACTTTAACAAGCATATCTTAAAAGTAATTCAAAGTCATAATGGAAAGAATCACTTTTATCACTAGATAACTAACGTAACTCGATAATCGTTCCAATTTTAGAACAGTCTGTTCAAATAAAATGTTCTAATGATTCTGATTTGGCCCCAATGCAATGTAAAAGAGTACACCTACTATGGACTAGATCAATGTATAGCCCCCTTTGGACCTTGCTCTAGGAGACGTCCCGCTGTGCTGGTACTGATTAGAGCCTCCTAGATTGCGCCTCATTGTGCCGTGATGCTATGGCGCTTTCCTAGACTGATAGGAAATTAATAACAGTCCACCAGAATTGTAGCTACAAAAAATTTGCAGTCCATAATTGCAGAGCACATTGTGTTTATAGAAATATAAATTTATGAGAAATCCCTGCACCTATAAAATATGAGATATTGGTGAATCTTGCTAGTGAGGCAGCGGCAGTTTTCCCCATTGGACTCCTGCTCATGCGAGCCGCCTCCGAAACGTGATCGAAACACATACACGGGATGATAAAAAGTCAAGAGACTCTGCCCATCATAAACAACAGAAAACATGCTTCACTACTTACTAACCCAGCAAACAATGACCTCGCAGTTCACCGGCGGTTTTTGGGAGGCACAGATTGAGCGGCTTGACACAGTCGGACCACTGTCGGCACACAGTAAACAAGCCGATCAATGTAAAAATGCTGTCAGTATGCCAGCTTTTTTGGGTGGCACGCATCACATCAGCAACCAGAATGAATTGATGCATGGCGGCCTAATAAATCACAAGTAACTGACAATTTGATGATCAAATTACTTGAAAACAAAGTCTTCCTCCTGTTGTTTTGAACAACGTTTATCAGCTTTTCTCTTTTTTTCCGCGACTTGATAAAAAGTTTCCGCTTTACTGTACATATCTATAATTGTGTGCTAAATTACATTATTTAGCATGATTGAACGATTATGAACCGTGGACCGACCGTGGACAGCCAACAAACGTTACTGATATTTTATGTGTTTTATATTTTTCTAGGGAATGTTTTTATATGAAATTGTTAATAGAGTATTACTTTAACTTATTTGCTATATACTTTGCTTATATTTTCATTGTTTTTCTCAGAATTACGTTTCTGAAAATAATAGCAGTCGGCCGACTTCGGACAATCATAACTTTTGTTGCATACAAGTTATTGTTATGGAAAGGGCTGGAACCCAGCTTTCAGTAAGGTATCAAAATCTGAAATATGTACAATTTCACCATGTGTTGGGTTTTCCCAGGTCACATCACATTTCGTAAACTGCCTAGTGGGAAACACAGAGTGTTGTCATGTGATAATGAACTGAGAACCAAAGATGTTAGTTGACTATCTCTTTCCAAAAGTGCTGTAGTTTGTTTCTATTGAGGCTTTAGAAAAAAACTGCTCTGAATTGATCAGTCTGGACAGAACATTTGCTGCGATGTCTCTCTGGGACAATAAGGTAACATGATGCTAAACGTGCCCATTTCTGTTTAAGGATAAATAGATCATTTCTTGAGATGCTTTAAAATCTATTCTTTCATGGAATGGCCCCCAGACTCCCAATTCAACTGGATTGCTTTTCAAGAAAATATGTTTGTGTCAATATTCGGATTTGGAAGCAAACTATGAAGTATCAAGTTTTTCTGTTAAACTTAATAGTTTTAGGAGGGACACATGGCTTGGTGTGTAGCAGAGATATTAGCATTTAAATGCAGTGTTTGAAGTATTTGTACTGGCACCTGGCCTCGCTACGTACTGAGTCAATCAATCTTTGTTATCATGCCCTTCACGATACATTGTCTGAGAGCGCCTCTGAGTTGAAATGAGAAAACAAAATGAGGGACTGGGGCTCTATCAGAAAACAAAAAAGTACACCCAAAAAACAACTCCCACTGTGAGACTCTCCTTGCAGAGATGATTTCTGCACAGACCGTGCCTTTAGCATAATTGATTCAGATTCTAAAGAATTATACACTTTTCGTTTCAAGCGGTGTATTCATTAATTTAAAAGATCTCATGTTGATTTGTTTATGACAAATGAAATGTGAATAATACATTTTGGGTATATGCATTTTGATATCATGTATCATTGTTCACAGAGAGTGTTGTCAGAATTAAAACCAAGCATGTAAGAAATATTTTTAACACGCTTCTAACATGCTCATTTTTCGTTTAAAATCTTTTTCCATGTTGTCTTTTAAATAAAAATAATTTAGTTTCATAATTCAGATGACAGTCCCTGAAATGTAAACTAGATAATGGCTTCTATATACTATATATGAAGAGATTTATATCCAAAAACAGTAAACTTAGATTTTTTATATTTCAAAAATCACGTTTTATTGCATTTTAGTTTATTAGCTGTATTTTCTCTTTTATTTTATCATTACTTAATCAAAACAACTCAACCAAGTTAAATTTATATTATTTGCAATTCACAATAAAAAAGTTATCTGTTTTTACTAAATAAACTCTTCATATGGCTTCTAGAAACACTTTCTGAAACAATTTATTTTCATAATCATCAAAAAAATAATGACAGTAAACATTCTGAATCAACTGCTTTTATAACATTTTCTTGGTGGGTCCAGAAATGATTATTGTAGGCTGATATCAATATGGAAACTACCTTGCAAAAAAAATGCCTCTGTGTTCAAATTATCATGTCACCACTAAACATGGGCAGTATGGCCATCTATTTGCATGTGTCAAGCAAAGTATATCTTAAAAAAAAGCTTAAAATCTGTCAGCACTGGGAGACAGCCATCTGTAGATTCATTTTCTTTCTTCAGAACTAGCTTAATAAATACATATATCAAAGCAACACGAAGCAAAGTTAAGAACAAAACCAACCCATAACAAGAGCATTAGCCCACAATAAAATGGAATACAACCAAGACAACAAGACAACAAAGAGAGCAGACACTTAAAAATCTGCTAAGGAGACATACTGGAACATCCTTCTTGGTTTCATGTAAGCACTTGTTATTTATTTATAATACCAGGATACCAGAATTAATTTTAGAATAGGGGATACTGAAGATGGTCAGGTGGTGACATCGCTGTATGACAAAAACTACGCTTATTAATATGAATAAACTTTCAAATATGTTGACAGATAATATTAGCCTATTATAATAGGTAATTATTATGTATTATCCATATCTGGATATTACTATATGTGCATGAGTTGCATGTCTTGTAGAAGTCTGTATTTGTGTTTGTTTGTAATGCTATATAAACAGTAAAGTCTAACTACTTGTATAAATAAGTTACTTTATTAATTTCTTTACAAAACACAAAAACAAGCATACCACACAATATGCATAATAAAGCCACAACATAACAAATGGAGCCTAAGTCAATAAACAGACAACAGAACAGATAGATGGTATGAAACAGCATGTGTGCAATCCACCAATCCAAGAGAACGAGTTGGAGTGGAAAAATAAAACATCCAAACAAGCAGACCCTGCTGGGGCAATGAAACAAACCACAACGAGCCAAATTGCGAGGACAAACCGCAGGACCTCAAACAGTGAGCATAAACATGCGATAGCCACATCTAAAATAACACAAAATGCTTACAACATATAATATTTCATATTCTAATTTAACATATGCATGCAAGCTTCACATACATAATTATTATACATTATCAAAACAATAGAAAGCTGTTCTATACTCAAACATACAGAGTGAGCCCACTGTCCACAGGCTCACAATACATTCATGATATAGCATACACTGTGCTGAAAAGAATACACATTTGATTTTCTTGTCGGAGAATATGCCTGCATGTCTCTCGCAAAGTAATTCATTAGTGCTTATTTTAGAGATTTGAACATGAGATGAACAGCCTGTTCATTAAAAGTTTATTTTTGTTTTATAGCCACCTTCAAAGGGATTTCTCACATTTTAGACTCCATCAAAATAATTAACAACAAGGCCCCATGGATTAGTATAGAAGAGTCTTTTCATAGTGACACAGTGGGGAATACAAAGATAAATCCTTCATTTACTTCTGCCTGGGAGGGCACTCACTTCATTATTACAAAATGTACAATTATTACTGTAGGTACAACGAAATTATAAAGTTGTTTATTTGAATCCAACAATTGTAGAACCATATACATTAAATTTTTTCATATTACCTTTTCATGCATTTAGATTTTCTGAAATATTTACTCGCTTCATTGTTAGCTGTCACTATGTCACTATACATAACTTAACTAAGTGCTGTTCTATTAAACTTTGTCATTTTAATTACTTCTTAAGTCCTCTTTGATAGGAGCCTTGTTTAAACGGTACAATTTGGCTCTGAAAGATAATGGGCAGAAGAGTCCAATTATCCAAAGAGCGAGATGAGATTTTTCTGATAAGATCGAATCTTCTAATAAGCAATGAAATGACCAAAGCCCAAATAATGGGACCAGATCTGAACTTTGACCTCATCACAATGACAATGGCATTAGTGGGCCTTCATTTCAATGCCGCTTTGCTTGCTAACAGTTGAGTACATAATGTTTTAGAAAGGTGAACAAATTTGTCGTCAACCACAACTCTTCTAGAACTGTTCAGCTTCTCATTAGCAATTATTTGTTATCCTCAATATTAAAACTCATGATGTTTCCTTTAATAACACTGTCATCGCTTTTAAAAGGTTTAAAAAATCAGGTTTAAAAGTAACAAGAATTCACAATTTTAGACTCAAATTTGTGAACAGCATGATTTTTGACTAATAATTATATTATTAGTAAATGTGCCCATCTAGAGTGATTTAATTCTGCATAGAAGCCACGTCAAGTAAAAATATACCCTGTGTTAACACTGCATATATTTAGACAGGAATTGTGGGAAACAATGTATTACACGCTTGAATGCATGCAAAGACACTGCAGTAGCAGACTTTGCCAGGTCAACTGCTTTGCTTTGGGATGTTTTACAACAGAGATCTATGTATAATGACAAAATTGCTTTCCTCTCATTGATGTCCTGGTCAAATGTGTGCTGAGTGACAGAATGCTGAGTAGAGTCTACAGCACTAACCTGCTGACTCGCAGAAGTTCACCAGACTGACACTGTTGTAATGACAGAAATCCGGAAAAGATAAACAAAAATATTTTTAGAACTAAATCTATTCAAGAAAGATAACAGATTTCAGGGGATGGCTAACCAACCTTAAATAACATATCTGTGTGTCACCATAACGGATACTTTTTCACCCTCAATACAAATACTCAATAGTAATACATGTCGTCATCCCTTGTGGGCGGGCCCTCTGGATCTGTGGAACATACCATTGTGTACTCATGCCCCTCACAGACCCATGTGGGCCAGATGACAAATGACTGTCAGGTGATGTAATATTCTCAGAACAACACTTAAACATTCCATAACCTCATTCTTACATTCAACATATCTGTGCAAAATATATATTTATCATAGTAATTTTTAACATCATTTATAGGAAAAGACTATTGAGGAGGAGCCATTTAACTAGAAGTAGTTTACTTTCAGAAGTACCAAGCTAACACACACACTATGTTTTATTCTTAATTTTTGATCATTTATTTCCAAATGGATATTTGGAAATGGATGGATGGATGTTTCCAAATCATTTTCCATGTTCCAGGACTGCCTGAATAAAGCAAGACACAGGCAACAGGTTATCAAACGCAGTTGACCGGACAGTCAAGTGTTCATGCGAAACAGTTGAATTCTCTTTATTAATCCATATTGTAGAATTGAGGAATACTACTTTTCAAATGAAAGTGTTATTATTGTGTTTCTAAACTAAATCAACCAATAAAGTTAGACCATTATTTTGTAGGGATGTTGACATGTCATTTGTGCATTAAAAAGGGCAGTTTTTGCATGTTATTCTCATTCTGATTGTCAAAAATCTATATTTATCATCTAGCAGAAACCCTGGCAGAGACCCCGAGCCCAGTCCTGGTTCTGTGCACAGGTCTACGTGTCCCTGCCTGTAATGGCGAAGCCATTGTTATGTCATTTATCCAACTTACCACAGCGTCAAAGCCTGGCGCCCTCACTGCAGACTAGAGGCTCCATCATTGGGTAAACAGTGTTCCACATGAGTGTGGTCTCATCAATAAATTCTAAATGAAATTTTCAGACTGTTTCTGCCTCTGCAGCAGGACCTACCTATAATGAGCTCTGTGAAACCCACTGGGAGGTAAAGATGGGACATGAGAGAGGCTCAAAAGTGAAAAAAGAGAGGGAGTGAGAGTGTTAGAGAAAGCTGAAAAGACATGAGAGACGGAGAGGTGTGTGGTAAACAATATGCCTACTGTATCTGCAAGACATGTTTTGAGTTTGCCACAAGTGACAGACAAATCGTAGGGAATATGTAATTTGTATTTGTATGATTTGAATTGTACAAAAATGTATGATTATTAGAAAAACACCATACTAAAGCCCCTCCCCTAAACCTAACATCACTACCGTGAAAGCAAATTGCGTACAAAAGACATCCTACAAATTCATACAAAATAGCCACCTCATAAAATAGTTACGAATTGCAGTGAGATTGTTGAAAAATAAATTGAATGAAATGTTCTAACAATTGAGTCACAGAAGTACAAACATGCCCTGTGAAGCAAACTTCAGAGAATTTCTGGCCATATGACTATTTCAAAAAAGTTAAAGATTGGATCTTATGGAAGTTTACTGTGTGCAGCATGAATGTGCGACGCAAATATGAAATACTCAAACCCCGACAAGTGGGCTACGTTCCACCAGCATAAGTATGCAGAGAGGCTTAGCATTACATAACTTTGATTAAATAACTGCACAACTGAACAACGTTTGGATGCATTTATGACCGAAACTCGCTGTGCCAGAAGATTGGGCTTTCAATTCAGTCCAAGTCAGTACCGATGAAAATTCATAGCTTTGAGCAAGAACCTTGTGAAATGAACGGCCCCTCTCACTTCAGTGGGTTTCATTTTCAAATACAGATATAGATATGTATTACATGTAGCTGACCAGCTATCACACAGAAATTATATAATGACTAACAGCTTTATATATAAATAATTCAAATAATTATTACGTTTATAAATAATGTAAACAATGATAAACAGTTTTGTCCCTGCATATCCATAATGTATTCGCTTGTGCCATTCTTTTCAAAGCTGCCAGGCAACAAAATAGCTTTCTTACCTTTCTATATATTTTTAGCCTCTTTTTAACCATATTTTACTCTATATCTTAAGGTACTATGGTGATGTGGAAGTCGACCTTGTTAGTTTGAATAGAGGTTAAAACAGCACAGCTAAATACTGACCACAGTTGCAGTTAAACCCCGTCTTTTGTTACTCCAAATAATTTTAATACAAGCAAAAAATATTAGCCGTACAAAGCTCTGTTACTGTCGCTGTGCTATTTTTCGAGCGGCTCCTACGTGCTATTTATGATCAAATCACTGGCATTATTACTGCTGGGATATTCACAGCACTTCTACAATACTGTATGTATCAAACAAGTGAACAACAGGCCTCCCAGTTGTGATGACAGAAACAGCAGACTGCTCCAACAGCGGACTCCTACCGCTCGCTATGTTGTGTGTGGTTGTGTAGGCTATACAACATTTGCTTAGTCATCAGCACTTCATTATTAGTTGCCGTGGGGTGAACCCAGTGGAGAATTCATCGGGGATGATGATGAATTTAATGTCAGTCATTTCGCAGCCTTTTAATATCCAAAGTAACTTACTGTACAACAGGCACACAACCCGCTTCGACCATATTGTTTTTTCGGTTAAAAAACCTTCAAAACACTAAACGGTGTACAAAATAACGGCACAAAATAACGGTGTTATTTCTTACAAATAAGAGTCACAAATGAGAGGCAATACTCAACTTGATAGTAAAATGTTCATGTTTCAAAATTTCACAGTCCTTTCGCTTTTGGAAATTGAACGTCTTAATCTGAGCATTTTATTGATAATGTACAAATGCGCCATGACACTGATAGGTCCAGTGTTCACCGAACACCAGGTAAGCGAAGGATACAGGATGCAAATAAAGAACCTTAAACCATTTGCCCGTTCCCAAAGACATCATCACATCTGTTTACAACCTTCTGCAGTTTGGGTTGAAATCATTAAACTCAACTTCCCTTTCAGGTCACAGCCCTTTGGCTCTCACCTTGTAACCATGAATCAAAATCCGTCACACTCTCAGCCACGATCTCCCAGGCATGAATTTCAATATTTTGCCATAAATTGGAATATTAATAATTGACTGGCTGCAGAGAGAATATCTAATTAGAGGCTTCATATGCTTGTCTGGCCAATGTGCAAAATAAACATCCTTTTGTTCTCTTTAATAGAGGAGCGTGTAATAGCTTGCAGTGGAAAGAAAAGATAAAAGAAAAGAAAAAAGATCTGTTCATAGCATTGCATCATTCTCAGCTGCGGTATCACTTCAGTCTCATATATTTTTGCCTCTAATAAGAGATTTATTATCAATCAGAACAACTAGTAAAACTGGTGTGATGTTTATATGAACATACACATATATTCTGTACATATATATATATATATATATATATATAATGTATACAGTTAAAAATAAAGTTGCTTAAAAGGTTCTTCACAGCATTGCCATAAAATAATTGGTTCCACGAAAAACCATTTAGACAAAGGTTCCTTAAAGAACCATCTCTTTCTTTTTATAATCTGAAGAACCTTTTTTCACCACAAAGAACCTTTAACATCTAAAAAACCTTTCTGTTTCAAAAAAGGTTCTTTATGGAACCAAAAGGCTTTTAAAGCACCGTTTTTTAAGAGTGTACAGTACTTTTTCACTTATGCGGTGCTATATATCTGAAATTACGTACTCACAGAAACTTTGTACGTGTCGACTACACACAGTGTAAAATAACGTGTTTTGCTTCAAATAATTCCACTTTCTATTTAGCCATAGTCACACAGTGACAGTGCATGTTTATTGCTCTGATTTCTCCAGCTGTAGGATATAAAAGGGAAGAGAAAGGAGTCCTGCATGGATTGAAAGCGGCTGGTAATTGCCTTGTCTGACCCGCTAATCGATGTATTGATCATCAAAACATTCTGCTTCAGTTCTGTGCATTTGACACTGTCCCGTGGCACAGTGAGCATATTCCCACTGGGCAAAGGTTATTTGAAAAAGAATCAAATTCTTAACACAGTGTTTTCCAGCTCATTATTGACTAAGGCTTCTGAAATGAACAGGTGAAGGATTTGTGAATGCATTTCTTACTGTGATTAAATTTCAACGTGTTCTCATAAAGACCCGGCAGTATGTATACAACGCTGAGATCCATCGGGTGAGGATTGATGGGCACAGTTTAACACAAGGTTAGCCATGACAGTTAATTACATTAGCTCCCTCATCAGATGTTATTGTCAACAAGCCAGAATAAAAGACACGATGCTCAATGAAATGAGCCTGCAGGTTATAAAATTAGCAAATGTTGGCCTAAAATAGACAAAAGCGATCTGGAAAACTCTGCTAAACTGGTTCTGTAAAATTACATTCTGTTATGAATATAACATAATGTTATGTATATGCTAGCACATTTAAAATAATCTGTTAATGTTTAATGTATGCTTTGATGCTCGATAAAGTTTTCACATGTGGGCAAGGTGATGTCATAGGATTTTACTTATGTTCTAGCCATAATCATTCTATACTAACCCCTTAGTTCAGAAGTCTGCATATGCAAGATAATATGCGGTGTATGTGCCTTTTCAGAGTCTGTTGATTCTAAAAAGTGCTTTTCTAGAGTTGTTTGCAGTGAAGAAATATAGATCCCATGCATTTTGACTCTGACCTGCTCATTGGAGCATAGGCGGGTGAGTTGGCCACCTGTGCAGAAAGCCATCATCTATTGAAAGGCAATCAAATAAATGTCAATCTGCTTCTTTTGAATTCTGCCCTAACTCTCACACATACACACCTTTATATGTCATTTTCCAGCCTAGTGGTCATGGTTATTTGAGTACCTTCTGAAAATATTATGAGAAAAAGAAAAATATTTATTATTGTTGTTTTGGTTTATGATAATAATATAAAATACTAAATTAATTTGAATGAAAATGCCAAATATCAAAATAGTTTGAGCGACTATGTGAGAGAGAAAAAGAGGCACGTGTAAATGGGAAGCAAAATATTTTACTTCTTTATACTAACTAGATCTGTATATTGATTCTCAGAAGTTTGTCGGAGTTTTGTAAGAAAATGTTCCAGTTTTGTGTCTCGAATGTGCAGTGCAGTGCATGTCAAATGTTGTCTTTAGTCTTGTCTAGTGTAGTTAGTCCGTGTTCCTGTCCATCTGCCATGTTTCTACCCTTGTTCTTTGTATTTTACCCCCTCGTGGGTTTTTGTTTTGTCTATGTTAATTAAAAGTCTTATGTTAACCCCTTTCCCGCTGTCTGCGCCTGGGTACTCTGTCCTCATCTCACCCCGTTCGTGACAGATATGGCCAATAATTTATCGTGCGTCCCTATATGTTATGCTTTGTAAAATTAAGAAAGGTCAAGAAGTAGTCCAGTAAATATGGTAGGGGGGAACGTCAGTTTGACATAAGACTGTCTGGAATGGATTTTACTTTAAATCCATAGCTAAATTAGCAATAATAGCAGTAAACAATTTTAGACTTTCTTTTTGGCAAAACTCGCCAATGAACAACTGCTGTGAATCTTCACATTTAGTCATAAAGGACTAATCTATTATCTAGTTAAATCTATTTAGCTAAGAAAGAGCATCGAAACAGTAATAACAATTTTCTATGGGGAGAGAATGAGCAAGACATTTTCTCCTAAATCACAGACCAGGTAGCAATGGCAGCAGACAATAGCTTTACAGATTCATCTAGACAGATGGTAATATACATTAAAGGTCATGTCAATTAAGGGTTGTAGTAAAACAAGAATGTATTAATACAAGAATTGTTAGAAAATTGGCTAATTTTATCACTAATTGTTCTAAAGCTCCATTCTTTCAATTTGTACAACAGTGTGGTTAAGACCTTAATTGCTAATATAAAGGTTGCCAGTTTAATTGCAGTTATAAGAGGATATTGTGCTCAAAATGGTTTATAAAAGTACCATTTAACCCACCAGTTAACAGACTACTCTTGCAATAATTGTCAAATGTGACCATTAAAATCAGACGACAATTCTTTCTGGCCATTGACTAAGGATTAGGGCAAACTAATGCAGGTATGTCAACATGTTTTGCGATCATTATTTGACAACTGTTGATAAACTGAAATAAGATTAATATGCTGTTAATACGTTGTTGTTGGTTTTTTTGCTGTATTAATTAGTTGAATTCGTCAGTGAGTTCAGTGTCTCATATGATAACCACTGTTTTATGCAGGAGAGGCATCACATTAAAAGGGATATTATAATTGACTTGTTACCCAGTTATCACCAAAGGTCATCATATTGATATATCCTAAAGGGATAGCTTTTCTAAGACAATTCTATCATCCTTTACACACCCTCAAGTTGTTCCAAACCTTTATAAATTTTGTTATTCTGTTGAACACAACAGATGATGACCAAACATTTCTGGGGCACCACTGGAATAGCATTAGTATATTTTTACAATAATTGTGAATAGTGCCCCAGAACTGCTTGCTTACAAGCATTCTTCCAAATATCTTTTTCCTGTATACATGTTTGGAACAACTTGAGGGCAAGTAAATGAAGACAGAATTAAGACTTCTGATATGAATACTTCTACTATTAATATGAAACATTACAATATGACAAGAACATGTCTACAGTTCACGGCAACAAATTCTCTCATACTCAGCTGGAGAAAATCTTTAATCGTTTAAATACATTTTGTTAGTTTAAACCCCTAGGAACTGCAGAATTTATTTTACACAATGGCAGGGCATCAAAGTAAATTACACAATTTAGAGAGGTTTCTAAATCACACTGCAGCAACCACTCAGAAAAGACCAATTAAGCAACACAAACATTCTTGTACAGGACCCTAGACTTATTTCCTGTCACTAAGAAGACTATTTTAAAAACTCTATATCTAGGACAAAGGAAAAGATGCAGGGTCTCCCGTTAGATTTCACTTATTGGGACTGAGTAGCAAACAGTACGATACCCCACAATTATCTCATTTGGTGCACTTACATGACAGACAAAGCAAGGCACAGTCTGTTTGCATTGCATCACGCTTAGATGACTTGACTACAAAGTGCAAACCAAACAAAACCCAAACACGTTGAATTCCATTAATATATTATGTTTTGATTTTGCTTGCTAATGCAGATGCTTATGTGTCCAGCATGACAAAACGGCCTTCTGCCATGCACTGCAAGGGATCAGCGAAACCCGTACACAGTAAATGAGCCAGAGAGATGCTGACCAGAGGTTTTAACAGATTACAACTGTCACTGGCTGCCTTCTCCATTTGCTCTGCCCCTCCAGGACGAGAATGTCTGTGTGGCGTTATAACGAATTCATCAATTTCCAATCTCCTTCCAAGTGTTGTTATGTCAGCGAGGGTGAACACAAACAATTTACTAAAGTTATGACAGCAATCTGAATAGAATTTTCACAATTTGGACTTTTTGATCTCTGCCGTACCCCAGACATACGTCTAGATTTTCCCGGCATGCCTAAAGGCCTGAAGGGGTGGTCTTTATCCAGCTTTTGCCAGAAAGAAATCAATTTAACTTTGTGTAAAAATGCTGCATTTCGGTGGTAGCATTTGCAGGCATCTGCTAAGATAGAAGCAATGCCACAGAAGCAAAATTGCTGTGCTTTTCACTTCTGAGAGAGAAAATTATCTCTATTTAAATTGCCTTCTTAAAAAGAAAATGAAATCGGATGTTTGTCAGAGTTCGACTTTTACAATCTCTCCCTCGAAAATGGCAGTTATTGATGAAGTATCAGTTTAGCGTCTCGAGATCAAAGCAGGGCTATCTTTTCAGTGTTCAACATGACAGGGAATACAACATGATCTTAAATCTTTAAAGATGGGCGGAGCACGCCCCGTCATAATCAATCAAACCCATGCATTGCTATCTACATTAGCTCCCTTGATATCACATGAGACATTGAGCAGACACTAAGCTTACTTAAAAAAATTCAACGTAACTAAAACCTATTATTCTTTTATTATCAGGCAGCAGAGAAGCGTCGAGAGGAAAACCAAGATATTTATGCATATGCCAGTCCCCCAATGATCCTCCATCTGGTGAGAGAAAAAAGTGCATCGAGATCCATAAGATATTTGTTTAGTACAGTTGGCCATATTGTTCATTATCTCAAGGGCCTGAAAACATTTGTTTTAGAGGAAACGACAGACACTGAAATGGGTTTAACACATTTAGCCATGCATAATATATACATTTGTTGTTTAACTGTTCTCCAACAGCATACGTCTTCATTATTTTGCAGGCCCATTTGCTTATGGAAAATGATTCCTGTAACCTACTGCTCCAAAATGTTTGTTATTCCCCGTTCTAAAACTCACTACTCTATCAACTAAACAGCACTAGCCTCCAGCCACTCTGTTTTACATTATGCTTGGCCTAATGCAAGGTAAATAACCATCTTTCTACATTGTCTGCATCCCCCCTGGGAGAAGCCCCCTGATCCAGGCCTGATTTCCATTTATACTACATGTTACTCCGGGGTAGATTTTCTCAGAGTTTCTATCGTTGTAATGCCAGGGAAAAAACACCCGTTCTGCACTGGCACCGCACGCAGGCAGGTTGCTCAACAACTGGAACGCACGCAGAAAACTGCCAGTGTGTATATACAGGTTTTTAGACGTACAGTATGTCTGTGTTTTGTGGCCGAGTGGGTGTGTGTTTGTCACAATATGTGTGTGCGTGTGTACCTATACATGTCATGTAGAGGCTGTCACTGCTAAAAGTGGGCACGGGGAATATAATGGTCTCCCGGTGGGACAGAATCAATTATTACAACACCGCTTTTTAATACCTGCTGACATGTGAGGGGGAAATGCATTCTGCTGAGGCATTTAAGAGTGATACCTCTTCTGACAGAAAGAGGAGGATACTTTCTCAGTGAATTTCCCTCTGCTGTTGCTGGAGAGAGCAGAAGTGGTGAGAGGGGAAGACCTTAGCTAGCTGGCAAGCATCAGTGAGAACAGGGTTTGAAAAACAAGGGAGGGAGAGAGGGAGGGATGTCAATCTCTTTCTAACCTGCTCCATCCAACTGTGATAAAGTCGAGATTTCGGTGGAAACGTCTGTCTGTGTCCATCGCTGCCAGCATGTGCCTTTAAGCAAAAAGACCCGAGAGGCCGAGTTCTGCTCTCAGGGGCCATTACATCTGAGGCTATCAGCACTTCACCTACCATTTAACTAACAAACCCACTCTTCCAACCAGCTGGAAAGGCTGGAAAGTTAATTAACAATCTCTACTTTCTCTCGCCCTCTCCATCCCTCACTTTCTAAAGCCTTCCATCAGTATATTACTTATCTTTCACTCTCCGTTCTGCTTTCTAGCTTTTGGTTTTTGCAAACATTATCATCACATTTACTCACCAGTGGGTGGAAAATGATGAAAGGATTCTTAACTTCAGAGGCAGGCCCACAAACCGAAAATAACAGCCATTATATGCGCTCCCAAAATGTATTATATGCCTATCACTGAAATTGCTTTCTAATACATAATTTATGCTTAATCATTTAGGTTTTATATCTCTTAGATTTGTAATCTTCTCTTACATTTTCCTGGTCTAAAGTAAAATAGAGAATAAGACTTATGCCACAGAGAATACAAACAAGACTCTCAGGTAAACAAACCAGCCTGCTGTGCATGCTAATGCTGCTGCACAGACAAAAGCGCTTGTCAGGAATGTCCTTCCATTGGGCATTCTTTGAAAACAGATTACTCTTATCTCTCGTGTCACTTCAGAAACGTCCTATCCTTGTGATTTGTAACTCATTTAGACTGGCAGTCGGTGCCAAATTATAACGTGCCTTCCAACATGAAACTAATGCAATACAGTGGATTCATCCTGCTGCGATTGCATGCATTATTTCGGACCCGTACAGAATGGCGTAAACTATATTTTTGATGATGGGGCAATGCAGGCATTGTGATGCTTGTCTCTTTTTAAAGAGTGCATTAAAACACAGTATCCTTCCTATGTGAAACACTCATTAATTAAGACATTGCATTCTTAGCTGATTCAAGGACTTTACAGATCACTAGCTACCAGTACACAATTTCAGATGGGCAATGTGAAAGCATAGCATTGTGGTGACCTGTAGAGACCAGGCATGGTCAGTACATGCTCAGGCATGATGACTAAAACTGAAGATAGTGGCTACAACCAGCCATGCACAAGAAACAGGTCTTTTACTATTTAGTGCTGTGTAAAGTCCATTCATTAAACATGTGCGGGGATATAGTTCCATCATGTCTATGTAGTCTGGGATCAAAATAACTTTCCAATGTAGAACTCATGCTAGAGAGGGTACATCAGTGTAGAGCCCTGCGTGGGACTGATTTTTTAATGCCGCTCCCGCCCGGTGAATTTCTGACCAATCCCCCCACTCCCGCGACGCATGTGGTTCACTCCCGCCCGCACCCGCAATTCGTATGCTCGCTCCCGCCAGCGATGCTAATGCTCATAACAACAGACACAGAACATTTGCGCTTAAATAAACACTCATCTTATGGTCGATAATGTTCATGTGAGGGTTAAGCACCACACCCTACAAATAACTTGACAAATGACGACATGTGACAACTTAAATTTTTTATTAGATAAAACTTTTCGCTTCTGTAAGAGTATACAAACAACACCTGAACTCTTAGCCTTCAGTTGTGCCTATAACGGCACACACACCGTATTTAAACGTAGCAATGTGCGTTGTATATTAACACTTTTGCACATTTATCGCAATTTACGAATTCTAATACTTTATCACTTTTATCAGTAACAATAAAGAAATTTGTCCAAATGTCGGACTTGCCTTGCTTCTGTTTTGTGCAGTAAATCCTAGCTTTAATCTTCCTCTCTCTACTTAATTTACTCCATCCTTGCTGGCGGCTATAATTCGCGGGACCCGCACTATTTGTTTTACCCGCCCAGTCCCGCACGCGGCAACGGTAAACCCGTCGCTCCCGCGAGATTTACGTTGGGTCCCAATCCCAATGTAGCCCTCTACATCAGTGCTCGAATTGAAGGGGGGGCTGGGGGGATCCGAAGATGAGTGAAAGCTTTTTAGTCATTTTAAAGGGAGTGCTCGTTGTGCGCTTTTTGTGCTATATATAATCCATTAAGAATTATATAAAACTTGTTATTCATGCTGCCACATACACGCTGCAAAGTTTCGGGTATTGCATCGGCATGTAAATGCGGGATTCACTCTTGAGTAGCTATGATTGATGGCCATAGTTAGTTCCTGAATAAAGCAGTCTTTTGGACAGAAGTGGTTGAATAGTCTGCTGACTGACAGACTCACTCATAACAGTCCATTGCTGGACGTAACTGTGTAAACTGCACTGAAATCGTTGAAAAATCCTCACCACACTAACACACAAACTGACAGCCGGTCTTGTTACAATTTATATTTGTAATATCTAATTAACTAGTTTCTTTCATTTAAACGTCAAAGTCTTTTGGAACAAACATTATTTTCACAAAGTGTCAATCATCCAGTTTTTTGGGGGTTAAATACTACATGTGTAAATAATGCCAGAATTATTCTGTTGGACATACACTACCGTTCAAAAGTAATTTCTGTTCAACAAGCCTGCATTGATTTGATCCAAAATACAGTAAAAGAATCCTGTTCTTTTATGGACACTGTAAAACTTTTCATCGTAAATTTGCAGTAATTTACAGGCAGCAGCTTCACCTGAAAGGAACTGGTTTTCCACAGTTTTTAACTTTATTTAAAATTACAGTGTGATACTGTATTAAAAGTTTACCTGTTAAATTACAGCATATTTCTGGCAGCTGCGATTTCCAGATCATTCCGTTTCTATTCTAATTTAACATTTACAAGCATCTGCCAAATGAATAAATGTAAATTTGGTGTTAGTATAGTGAGTAAATTTAATTTGATCACACTGAAAAAGATTGACTTACACAAAATTAACCTGCAAAGACATATTAAACAACAAACTAAACATTTAAGACACCACTTAAACTGAAGCCTCACAGAAAGCATCATTAACTTACAATAACACTTACAGAGTGCTAAAATAATTCACATTGATTAACATTTCATCAACAGCTACACAGTTACTGTATGTTAGAACCAAAACTATAGATCAACAAATCCTTAAACACTTGCACTAATCCTCAGCACATTTGTGACATTGTTGTAATTTTATAGTAAACTACTGGCAGCACCTTCACCTGCATGACACTATTTTTCCACAGTTTGCTTGCTGTAAATGGATTGAAATGGAAAAATGTGATGAACATAATCACTGAAGAAAACATAAAGAAGAACAGAAGAGAAGACAGTGTCAGAAGCCACACAGTTTAGCTCCAACCCAAATCAAACACAACTGAACAAGCTCTTCAACGTCTACAAGATCACTAGAAACCCTGATGGCAAGCAACCATTGAATAAATGTTAAAATGGGTTGATTTGACATTGTTAATGTCATTGAACTACCATTATTGTGATCAGTGTTTGCTTTAGTTGGGCTCTTGACTCTTATTACGTCACTTTTTTGGTTGCTCTTTAATTGCTTGCAGTAGTGTTTCCATAAGAACACTTTGTGCATTGATGATGAAAGAGATGTTTTGAACTACAGAGTACTTTTGTGTATAGAGACTGCTATAGAGACTAGAAATAATACAAAATAATGTTGAAGCAGATCTTTCATGACTGATTAAAATGTTCTGGTTCACAAATGTAACAATCCTGTGATATACTGACACACTTAGCCATCAACAACATCTAACAAACCTCAACAATGGTGACAATAGTGTTTAGTGTTTCCTTAAGTTGGGCTCTTACCCTTGATTTATTATGGTAAGTTTACAACTGCCAACAAAAAAAACAAATAATTGTGTCCTTCCCGTGTGGATGGTATATACTTCTACAAATTTTGCTTGAGTGTCAGTGTGTTGTGTCATATGTTAGACTAAATTCTCCCAATTGACATCTCTGTTACAACAGCATTTTAAGGAAGCAGCAAAAATCGAACAGAATAAAAGATTTTACAGTTGAATCTTCCAGACATCAAGAATCAGCTTATGAATCTCAACAACGGTGGCAAAAGTAAAGTTGCATTGTATCTTTTCTTCCTGCCGCAATGCATGCCGGGAGTCATTGATGAGTTCTGTTCTATGCTGTTGCCCACAATGCTTTGCAGCGTGAAGCTTTCTTTTGTTGAGTTTCATGAGCTCATTCTTGATGTTTGAATTATTGGTGTGATATTAGTTTTTAATAGTGAAACATAAAATTCCCCCCCCATGTAATATCATAGAGTAATGCACAATATTAAGTCAGCCAATGGCAAAACACATCTACATTTAACTAAAAGTACACCACTTTGCCTATTACTAACAGAAGGAGGACCAAACTATTTTGTTTTTTGTCAAGCCGTTATACATGTGCTTCGGAAACACACTATTAGAACTAATAAAAACCTTACAATAAAGAATCAAGGGTAAGAGACCAACTAAAGGAAACACTAAACACTATTATGGTGACTTCTTATTGATCGTGTTTTCTTTTGCGATTGTGTTTGTTAACAGCAGGTGTTCATCATTAATGACTCAATCATCACTTCATTATCTCATTAACTTGTTCATGTGTTCAATAGGGAGACATCTAAAATATCCTGAGGACTGGAGTTGGGAACCACTGAGATAAACAGATCAACTCATTTTTTCGTTTCATGTTCATCTTCAGCGATTCTGTTTGTTAACAGCAGATAATTCTCATGAATGACTCACTATCTGAATTCACATGAAATCACATTATTTATTTGATGTGTTCCAGTAAATACAGGGTTACAACCACCAATTACAATATCTCAAGAGTGATTTAAAATCTGTAAATAAAAGCATTGCTCAAAGTGCTGTGGAAAAAATGCTCCACCCATATTGCATTGCAGTTTACAGTATGACCCTGTATGTCATTAATACAGCAGAATACTGTAGAATTTCACTTTAAATTTACATTGAAGTTTTACAGTGTAAGCCTGTTTTTAATAAATCGTATATAGTTATGCATATTATGATCAAATATATTGTGTGTTTTGTATAAATTGTATATTGCGAGACTAACCCCCACCCCCACTAAATAACGTCTTATGGTGGGGACCCCCATAAGACAAGATTCAAATCGAGCACTGGGGTACATATACATGACATTTAAGCCCCCAGACCATACAAATTGTGTCCCATAAACTGCCTTCTCTCCTCATCCATCAAAAAGGTACGTATTGTGCCTTTCTGAATTTTGTCTGTTAAACATGAGAATTAGACTAGAAGGGACTCGGATGATTCCGAGTCTCTTTCACCAATGTCTTACATGCCGGTCATCACTGAACTTCAAAATAACTTTTAAAATCATATCATTAAAAACTAAACATATTAGTTTTGACCTTATAAAAATGCAGTACTTGTTATATCTCTTCTTTCCATGTCGGAACTACTGGGATATTTCCAGTATGCAATATCATAAACAGCAATCCTACTAAAAACCAGTTCTAAAAAACCTCGTCATTTAAAATATAACTCTTTTAAGAAATCATTTAAATGCAAAATGCTCAAAAGATGATCTTCTCCACATTCCCAAAGCAATGCAAACTATGCAACTTTAATGTGTGGATTCTTTGTATTGAGTAAAGAGGCTCATCTACGATGTTTAGATTTGGATTGGAGTGCAACAATGCCTAGCCACTTTTAAGCTGTCTTGTTTTCAGGAGTATTAGTTCTATTCAGTTTTTAAAGAATGGTGACATATATGCTTCAATATATACCTGCCTTCCAGCATTCATATTTTTCACTTTTAATTATCATCTAAGCTAGGGCTGTCCAACAATTAATCGTGATTAATCGCATCCAGAAAAATGTCTGTGCATAAACATATACTTATAAACATATACACTATATGACCAATAATTGAAATTATATATAAATGCTTATTGATTTTAAATAAAAATGTATCTTGAATATATGTATTTTTTTATAAATAAAAATTGATATGCACAGTACACAGACGTACTGTATATTAGGTAAACAAACGTTTATTCTGGATGCGATTAAAACACTATTTACAATATATAAGCTCTGCTGTCTTGTTAGTTACAAAATGTACTTCCCAGCATACTATGCAGCACATTAAAAATTATCCTAGGTCTTTAGTTTGCTGGTTTAAACATACAGTATATCTAAAGTAACTTGTGCTCCTTTCATCACAAATCAACTGGTAACCTTTAGAAAGGAGAACAGATTTGCATTATGCAGTCGTTATCGATTTACATAAACCTCTTTTCATTTATTGCCTTTAGCATATTTTATTAATCATGAAAAAGGTCTCACTGAAACTTTTCCACTACAGAATCGTATTTGCATGCAAAGGGAAAAGAAATGAATGGGGAGGTGAGAACATTGTTCTGCATCAAACAAACCAATCTGACTGATCTCATGTACTTATGTCATCACAGACCATATCATGACAGGTCCAATTAAAATCAAAACCCTCTGTGGACCTTCTCACATCCAAATATCTAAACAGAGCACTGCTAATATTAAAAATGTATACAATTATTCTCAGTGGACTACAAATCATAGATTATGGTATAAAAATCACATGCAGGTAAGGAAAACCTAAACTACATGATTTTGCACTGGATGCCTGGCACAGTACTTTTATCGGCCTCACATAATGATCGTTTCTGCTGCATTCATTATGCACATGCACCAACCATTCTGTAAATCTTAAACCGCACATGGACCCGACGTTCCTTCACAAGTATTGCATATGTTAAACAATCATGTAGTGCTGCCAACTTGAAGTTGCATCAGACCACTGAACTAAATACTATTAGAGATTTGGGTATCTACCGAAGTGTTGGTGAGGGACGAATGCTTCCCAGTATAGCATGACCTCTGTCTCATCTTCAAAAGGAGTCCTGAAGTCAATGAAATTTACACATGCAAAGGGGAGACCTCAAGGGTCTATACACTTGTCTCAGTAATAGACCAAAAGTATATTTGGCACTCAATCCAGATCCCTCACTTTTGCTTCTATACATACTATACATTCCATACACTTCTATTGCCTTTTAGGAATTATATTGAAAATCACCAGGAATGGCGAAAAAATGTATTCCTCCCAAAGCACAGGTCTTTTCTTCTTCAAGTGTGAATCTATACCCTCAGGGGATGTTGAGCATGGAGCAGTGCATTAGCGTTTCAGCATTATCATTGGCTGACTCACTGAAGCTTCGAATTTTATGTGTTCTTCACAAATACTCTCATGCCCAAATTTAGTGAGAAAGCTGAAATCAAACATCAAGCTATACATTCTTAAATAACATTCTCTGCAGATCCTGCATGAGAACGTTACATAATCAAGTATAAACAAATGCCCAGACAAAACGCAAATAAATAAAACGCTTAGAAAACAAAAAATTTTATTATATATAGCCAGAGCCTCTGAATTTTATAAGATTTGCCAGACATGAACAGTCAATCTCTCAAAAGATGATTTTGTCCAAAAGTGTTTTGTGAGAATTAGTGTAAGATTAAATGCAACATATGTTATTGTCTATATAACTGTTTGTAATATGTACTATGTACTAATTGGCTTCGTAAATCTGTCTCCTCTCCACCAATAAGCTGGTGTGTGGTGGGCGTTCTGGCACAATATGGCTGCCGTCGCATCATCCAGGTGGATGCTGCACATTGGTGGTGGTGGAGGAGATTCCCCCCTTCCATGTAAAGCGCTTTGTGTCACGGTTCTCCGGGGAGAGACAAGGCAGGAGAACCCAAGTGCAGGCAGGACTCAGACGTGGGGGTAAACAAGGGTATTTATTATACAATAAACAAGACAAAAGGCAAAACAAAACCCACGAGGGGGAAAACAGGACAGGATAGATAGTAAACTAAATCAAGGACACAGACTAACTTATCTAAGAAAACAAACACTTAATACAAACACTAGACTAGACTACACTTACTGGACACGAGGAAACCAGGAACTGGGCAAAAACGAGCATCTGAAGTACACGAACAAACGAGGGACATCATACATCTTACAAGGAACTTCATACATACAATGAACGAGGATGTTTTAAGGGGTGACAAACACAGGATCATAACGAGGAACAGGTGCTGGGGATTAAGCACTAAGGAGAGGCTGACGAGGAACGAGATGGCGGGAACAATGACGCAGACCGGAGAGAGAGAGAGAGAGTATGGCCAAATGGGTGCCAAAATAGTCTCTCTTCCACCACATAACTGAAGGCTATGCCATGGCTCCACAGAAAACCAAGAATAAAACATGACATGATAGTGGAACCATGACAGCTTTGAGTGTCCAGAAAAGCGCTATATAAATGTAATGAATTATTAAATACCAGTTACATAATTTTATGGCCAATTGTACCCTATATTCAGGTTTATTTTTTACATTTAGCCAAGGCAGAGTACATTTTAGTTCAGGTCATGTAATTCTAATGTCTCAGGTGACCAGATCTCAAGTAATAATAGAGGCAAGTGTTTGGTGGAGGTTGAGGTAGAATGCATCACACAGATGTAGCCAACTACACCTTGGGAATTTCACTGAAGAAAACAGACGCTTAGCTTTTTATCCTACAGTACCAAGTCCCAAAAGAAAATCTTTAATGAAGGCAAAGCCACCATAGAGTATGTCACCACACACAAGCAGGCAGAAACATCCTACGGAGAAAATGCAGAGTAGGTGAAATATAACTATAGGCCTATCATTCATTTCCAAAATGGGTCAACACAAATTTTACGGTTTGTACCTGTTTAGGGTACAAAGATTAAAAGTTAACGTATGGTACTGAATATTATTGATCTTAATTTCATACCTGTAGCTGCAAGGACACATGTGTCACAAAAAATACTTAAATGCCGAGACATTTTCACAAACTGAACATTATTATGAACCCACAGCAATTCTGACCAATCAGGACCAAGGACCAGAATCTTTATTTTTTTTTATTTAGAAAGACTATCTTTATACTGATTTCATCACTGACAGTTTAATTGTTCATTTTAATATTTACATTTTACGACGTCTAGTTATCCCAGCGCAACTCCAATGCAAATTATCCATCTCTTTTAACTCAATGGGCAACTAAAATGCATGGCTTCAACATTGCCATTTGAATGATCTGTTAGCAATATGCTCCATAGCACAATACTCCCCCAGTTGTCTCCTGCCAGCAGAACACGGTGTTACAAGGATTGTATTTGTGTTTTTTCTTTTCTTTCTCCTTCATGGCAGCCCTCCAAAGAGAGCTACCCTCTCATCCCCTCGTGTCCGAGCACCATTTAGACACGTCGCTCACATGCTCTTTCATCTCCCTTTCGCTTCTTCCTCTGGATTACGCACACAGCCAGCTGTGTCAAATCAAAGTGCTCAGCAGGCGCATGCTCTGAACATCATTAATGTCACTTGCAGACACTATACGGCACTCATTGGGCTCATCATCTGTGATGCATGAGCAATGCCAATGAATGGCAGATGAAAGCGGAAGGAGACACTGACACATACGCTCCCTCTCTACACCAGCACCCCTTTGTATCTGCACCTTACATCTTTTAACCTGAACATGTTATGTCCTTGTAATGTTTTTCAAATACGCCCCCATTACAGACTCCAAAAAGGGCAGAGAGGGTCATCCCCACAGGGAGAGCTCAGTATAGCAATGGGTAGATGATGCTTTTGATGGGCTCTCCCCACTTGGAGTGCATGTTCTCAGTGCACCAGCACAACCTCACAGACCACAGCAAGACTGCTTGTTAAGATATGTTTTTAAACTGCTTTGGGAATGACTAGCACTCTGAATAGATGGAGGCTAATTGATGAGAATGCGTACTGGCAGTGTGCAGAGTGCTCAACGGCACAAACAAGCAGTTATGACAGGTAATTTGACGGCTTCAGTGTTTTAACTTCCCTTAACTCCGCAGCCACTCTTACAATGAGCCACATGAAACAGAGCGCTGCTGTGAGACAGGTATCTCAAAGACCCGACTTTATGTATTTCCTGCATTATCCAAACGTGTTTGCTCTCAAAACATCACAGAATCTGACAACTGACGGGACGGAAAAAAACAGGCTGTGGGTGGATGAAATGCCCCTGGAGTCCTGGGGGAACGTTAAGTCACACCGTCTAAATGTGTAACACGTACTGAGCATATTGATATTCCTCTTACTCACTCTGCCAAGCTGAAAAGACAATAAATGGAGGGAACAATGAAGTTATGGTGTGAGAGCTTTGATACGGATGCTGCTTCTAGGACAGTTAAGAAAGCAATCGGTGAATGCAACTCTGTGTTCACCTGCCCTGTCTGAACAAAGCTAAGGACAAAGGAGTCTGGTTTGATATATGGGAGACTATATGCAAATCTGGAACGATCACAGGTAGCAAAGCCAACACTGCCAACTCACTGCTCAGTCAGGGGTAACCAGGCTCAGTGGGCATATCGTAGTGTGAGGGGGAGTGCGGTAGAGGATAGTAAGACAGATAGAGAGCCAAACTCACCTGGTCCTTGCTGTTTCTGTGCCAGCTGAACAGCTTGGCCTGCTCCCCGCCATCTGAGGCTAGTGAGCTATGACGCGGGAGCCGGCCAAACCATCCTGTCTCTAATGGCCTGCATTGTAGGCAAAGAGCCCGGGCTCTCTCTCTATCGCTCTCTCTCACCAGAACACTAACCTGCCATCAGCAAACCCCCACTCCCTAGAATGAAGCAATCTGCTAGGCCATTACTGTACATCACCCAGGATATTTTCCTCTCCCCCACCTATCAGTACACTGGATGAAAATTAACAGAGGGAAACGGGGCATTTCCTATATATGCTAACAAGCTGTCTAATGGTCTGCATTCTGCTTTTATCTAAATGATGAAATGGTCAATGCTGTTGGCCTGGCTATACACATTTTTGCTTTCAGTTTCATTTTTGTTGGTTGAAGCTAGGTCAGCCAATTGGCCTGACTGTAGAAACCAATCTATTTTGTGGTCTTTGATAACCCCTCTGGGCAGGCCCAATTGGAAAACAAGAGACCCTATACAATACTTCTTATTACACGGCTCATTTGAATGCTTGATTCTGATTGGCCAGTCGCGTCATTCCAAGGGTTGTTATTTTCAAATAACAACCACTCAAAACTAACAACACCCTGTCACCAAATCATTTTCAGAGGGGGCAGTTTAATATTACACAAACATTTCTTATAAACATTTATTTTAATATAACATATATGATATTATATTTACAAATGATTACACCAATTTGCCTGTTTGTGATGTTTGAACGTCATTACTCACTTTAAGACCGAAACTAAATGGCTTTTCCTTGCAGAAGGTCTGCATTCGGTAAAAATTTGCTAATAAAATATTTCAAATTCCCATTTTATGTGCAGTTGTTTTCTTATGTGGCAAGTAGCCGTGTAATAAGGGAGGTAATGTAAAAGCAGCCGGCTGTTATCGCAAAATAAGCCCCTTCAGTGTGATACACACATACCTGATCACACACTGTCGGGGCTTATTTCTGCGATAACAACCGGCTGCCTGTACATTATCACTTACATAACACTACACAAACGTTTGAACATTTTACATTTTCAAAAAATTACAGTGTGTAAGATTTTATAAATAATAAAAATGAAACCAGAATCGCTTCTGGACCAGTGTTTACATCTTACGAAGTTGTCTATAGCCAAAGTGTTTTGTTTGTTTGTTTACAGTATAACACAACTGTTGTAGGTGAAATTATATTTGTGGTAGATATAAATCAAAGGGAACTACTGCATGCAACAGTTTTTGCTGGATGAAGCACTGACAGATGCTTTATACTGAAACATATATAATGCAGCACTGAGCACTTTGATCCGTTGCTGTGATACGAGCAATATTGGACAGGGCAAAACTGTTGCCAATTTTAACATTTGTATTTTATTGAATTAACAAACATTTAACATAACAGAAACATCGGACATATACAGATACTAGCTCACTAGTCTTTGTGTGCATCTATCTGGTTTGAAGTCAAGCTAACCTTATGAATCATACATTTACAGCTGCAATTTCAGGTAAGGTTTGATTTATTCTTAATCAAAAGCTGAACTGGGGAAACTTGCTGTAAATGATACAGGTACTAAGAAACATACGTATTTCAAAAAATATATTTATTGATTATGGTGAACTGCATTTTCTTTCTTCAATATGCATGACAATTGACCTTCTAACAAACCTTAAAAAATATTAAAATCTTAGAAATGAAAAAATGCTGCAAAATTGTGTCTCTTTTTGGTTTCAATTCTTCATGTCCAGCATATGATGTACCACTCTAAAGAGGGAAGTGTCATTCTCCATTTCTATCCCAGGTGACACATTGTGATATCAGTCTGTAAACAGCAGAGGCGTGTTGGGATTTGGTGAGCACAGACCAACATATGGTCCAGTGTGCAGTGTTGGGCACTGTTGTAAGCCTGATTGCTCCTGTAAGCAGCTTTGTTAGTGACACACAGCTAAGAGAAAAAATGTGGGCTGTCATACAGCATGACCCTCCAACAGATGAAGCATGACTCTTTGGCTGCTTCAGAGTCTTGCCAAAGATTAAGAGTCTACTAACAGTACAGCTACCTTTAGTTATTTAAAGTGTGATTTACAGAATTATGCAAATGTTCCTATATTTTCAATCCATGTTTAATGGTGGGCAATCTAATAAATATTATAATTTATGTTTAAACTAGGCATCCCTTTTGACCCAAGAACATTGCAATTGTTTGGTAAGGGAACTTGGCAAAGACCACATGGCAGGACTCAAATTCCTGACACATCTACATCTACAACGACTGCCCTCAAAAACACAGCAAAATAAAACATTGGCAGATGATACGACCTTTTGCACATGATATGCAGATGATAATGCAAATGAGAATCATTCCAAGGCTAAGAACTACTATTCAAACATTTTTTATTACTCTTGTAAGCTTGCACAAGATTAACCTATAGTGGGACATAACTCACATACATTTGTTTATGACTGATTTGCTGTGTAGTCCACATTCATTTGTATCGAATTCTTTGGTCCTTAAAAGTATCTATTTCCAAATGAAGTTATTATAATATACCAGAACTAACAGAAAATATTAAAATAAGAGCTTGGTTCTCTACTGGTGCCAACATTGTCCGTTATATATAATTTAAAGAAAAAAACAGCTTACACAAACAGAATTAAATGCTAATCATTGAGTCTGAATAGTCTGTCAGATCACCACGGTCAAACATTAGAATTAATGAATGTGGTAATTATAAAAGCAGATGTGTCATGACAAATAATAGTCAATGAATATATTACATAAGAACTCAGAATCAATAGCATTCACATAAAATCCAATATGCGAATAGGACAAATTATAAATCATAGCCTCCAAGAAATCATCCATCTCTGCATCACAACACTAAAGTTAATTAATGGAAATTAGCAACATGTTTATAAAAACGCTTTTTTAATATAATAGAATATGAAAATATTCTAACACAGATATGAACTGCATATAACAAAAAACAGGAACATGTTCTTCCCTGTAATGAGCAATGTTCTCATCCACACACATCAAAATGTCCTCAGCTAAATCAAAGTGATGCTTGATGCCTCTCTTCCTCTTGGGTTTACTTTTCCCCTGTGCACTAGGGGTCACGCCACCCACACATACTTCATCTCTGCTTGTTTGTTCACCTTTGATATCCCTCTAGTATAGCAGGCCCGTGCTCACCCGGCCATCAAAGCCTCTGCCACCTCATCCAGCTGTGATGGGAGTCTCAGGCGGTCGACCCGAACCTCCACAGCCCTCTCCGTCGTCCAGCTAAGATCAGATGACCACTGCAAAACAACTATGACAGACAACACACCCCCCACACCCCCTCCCCAAAAACTCAGTATGTGGGGAGTGTGTGTGTCCTTTGAAGTGAAATAAAGACACTACTACCTTTAAAACGGAGGAGGTCTGCCCTCTAACAGAGAACCGATTTAGTTACTAGCGCACGCATCGCACGCCGTCCCCAGCGGAAGAGTTAAAAAGACCAATTAATTTGTTTTTTGTTAATCGACGACTAGGGTGAAACGCAATTGTCAGTGACATTTAAGATGTAATGTGGGATGAGACCACCTTAGCTTTTACTAATTAGCACTTCACAAGCTCATGTCAGCAGCGCGTACAGTTTACCGTATGTTTTACCGTCTGATTTGTTTTGCATATTATGATTCGTCTTTGATCGCTGCCAAACGCAGACAATGATCGGTGTCATCAAGAAATGATGTTGGTGATCAGCGAATTGCAGCTACTCCCTCTTTATTTGACTGATGGCTGAGCATTCGAGCATAAAGCAAAATGGATTGAGCTACCATTCTACCACACTACTATTCCATTCCATTTGATTCGATTCTGAAATGTTCACAGTAGATCCTTCATACAGAACACTGTGTTAGATACAGTGACTGTGTAACCGTGCCACAGCTTTTAATACACTTAGTTTGTTTTTTCTCTATCCTCACCCTGTGCTCTCTTCAGACAGAGTGTGTACAATAGCAGTGGGTGAGAAGATAGAGGTTACATCCATGGACCGAATTACCCAGTAGTGTTTGTTTTCCAAGTCTGATGCTGTGTCCATCAGCGGTCAACCCCCCTCAGAGAGAGCTATGGGTCCCAGGACATCCTTTCCCCCGCTGCCTTTGCTGTCACCTTTCTGCTCGGCTGCACCCCTTTGGTAAATATACCTCCAGAGCCATGCTCTTCCAATATTTCACACAGCCAGGTAGTACATCAGCCACGGCCCTGTCCAGTTTATTTGTCTTCCCGCCCTCCATTCCAGAACTGTGTCCTCATGGCTAGGCTGCTATTATTGATGTGTTGGACTCTAGGCTTTGCAGGGGGCTCGCAGTGCCCAAAGTAAGACTGCTGTCAGTAGTGTTGTCAATACTGAGCACTAAGGGCCCCTTTGGGTCTTAACATCAGGCGCTGGTGACAGGAGCCATCTTTTATATTTTAGTCCTCCTCAACGATTCACACTGTATCTCGCCAGCTGACGATGTAAACAGCTTTCCTCTAAAACGACTAATGAAGAACAAAAGCTTATCAACTGAATACAATAAAGACTTGAATTTATATAAGCCTAACAAAAACATTCAATTGGTTGGGAGAACTGAGATTTGTGCTTAATAAACAATATAACCTGTTTTTCTTATCAATCCCTTTTTATTTAGACGTAAGCCCAAGTTCAAAACATCAGAATAATACTGTAGCTGACTGTAATGGGTCTTTCATATTTATCAGTTAGATATGTACATAATTCAGAAGTCAGCATGAATCTTGGGAATGGTGAATGTAAGCAACACAAACGGCTGAATATTACAAGACTTCTGGAGCACACAGCTGTTCTAACTGAACTATCACACGCTGTGCATCTGGCCCTGTCCCACTTCATGCGTCCGCCTATAGTGGTGTTTTTGGAAATAACAACTCAACATGACCGCTTTCTGACCAAACTGGAGATCCAAATGGTGGAAAGGACTGGGGAAAGTTGTCATATGTTATCTTAGTAAGGCTTTGGGTAGAGTCTCCCATTTTTGCTGGTGCTGTTGGGTAAACAATAAAACCACTCAAAAAAACACTCAGGCGAGCATTAAATATACAGAATACGGTGGACTAATCTTAAAATTAATGTCTGAAGTTAACAGTAAATTTATACTATTTATTAATTTTGGATTTTTTTCCGAACCAATTATATGTTTTTTGAAAAGTTATTTTTTAAGGTGTTTTGTGAGTCATTATTGTTCTGCTCAAGAATCTATAATAAGCTTTTAGTTGGTAGGTCACATTTTGTACAACCTACCCAATATAGAGTAGGGCAACCGCACAACTTGCTGTTGGGGCATGTTGTCACAAAAGGTCAACATGTGTTATTATTTTGCAATAATAGTTAAACGTCAAAATTATATACAAAAAAGATTATTCTAAAAATAATAATAAACCCAGCTTGAGAGCTACTCATTAAAATAAAAAGTGACATCTAGCCCCGGTCTCTGCTATAGTTGGTCCCTGTACTTAACTACCCACAATGTTGTTCAAATCATGCTCACATTTTCAGGATGTGTTAACACAAGTGGAGTTTATAAATTTCCATGTACTGTATGATTCTGTGTAAATGTCATGTCACTGCTTAGCCCCCAACACTGGTATCTGCAAACTGTGTAAATAACATTCTGCTTCTATTTTCATTTGGGAAAATATCAACAGATATGGTTGTTTGCATGTATTCTACAATGTTTATTAACACCTACAGTAAATACGTCATTTGGACAATTTTCACTTTGTTGTGAAGAGTACGCTGGTGTTAACACCACCAATTTAGTTTAATAATATGCCTCTTTGTTGATTTAATGCATATGCATACTGTTTGTTCATTTATTTCAAGCTAGATTGTTAGCCTCCGTAAAATGTCAGTTTCAAAGCACAATTCCTCTGTGATACACTTCCAGGATCGTCCTCCCAGGCTGAAATCTGCTGATAACTGAAGGGGAGGTGAGTCACTGAGAGAGGTCACTAAATGCTTCACAAACTGAAACCATATCAGACCGCAATGCCAGTCTGGATACTTAAACCGCTTCAAAGACAGCAAATGCATTTCTGGAGATAACGTGGCTTTTAAAAGAAAGACGCTCGAGTGTGACAGAATGACTGAGATATACGCGACAGACAGAAAGACAGAGGTTGTTCGATGCAAAGATTGTGGCAGATGAGACTCGGCGAGCCAAAAAAGGAGGAGGAGAGGGGTTGCTTGACTTTAATCGCACAATATTGTCCTCGGCTCTCCCTGAAGCAGCAGGTTCTAATCGTTTTCTCAAATCCCACCTGAGACAAGCATCTTAGACTTCAGTGTGCAGAAACTGCAAGGGTTCAACTGGAACCCTTCCAGTGTGTACCATTACACTCAGAGACTCTTCCTTCTTTTCAAAAGTGCTATTTATCCTCTGGTGGTGGGGGTTCAACACCTCTGCCCAGACAAGCACTTTCCAAAGGCCTCAACCTCAGCTAGACCGCCCGATAACAGCTCTGAGATCTGCTCTAATGGAAGCCTGAGTCAGCTCTTTCACAACTGCCCTTTCAGCCAACTAAGTGGAACGTAACCTGCCTGTTTAGGATGGTTTGTTCTTAAATGGTTTGTTTCTGTGCCAGCAGAACAGTAAGGATGTCGTATACAACAGAAATGTAAGAGAAACGGTGGTCCCTTATGTGCCTTGTATCTTTTAGATTTTTTACACTTGTTCACAAACGGTTGTGTTGTACACAGAATCCCCATCACTAGGTGCTTTATTTCTTGGCCTCTGATCCAGTGTCAAAGAATGCCCTTGGAGAAGGCAATTTACAGGGAATGAATAGAAATGCTGCGGTTGCCAATTATTTTGTCAGTAAACACCTTGCGATCATTCCGTGGAACTGCCAGGCTCCTGTGACAAATTGTCAGAAAGCCCTTTTTGAGACAGAAAGGGCCAGGGAGAACCAGCATGGAGCCCAATAAATAAAACTCATTGAGCCCTCTCTGCTCATTACCATGTCATCCCCAATAAGGAGCTCTCTTAGAGAGATGCTATACTGGAAGATATATGGAACAGTAATTAGTTGTTCCGAGCTTGTAAATTATTTATTCCCAAAATACATCACGAGTACAAGAAAGTTGCACAACAAGCATTTGAAAAACGTATGTATTATTTATATCTTTATTCACAGCGTGCAGGGAGTTAATGGTTTTCACTTCAACGGCAAAACTTAAAGAGTTTTTAATATCATCCAATAACAGATCTATCTGTCTGTCTGTCAAGATCTCAAATTGTTTGGGCTTTAAACTGCTTTAGATTAATCAAACTTAAATCAACATATGACATTTTTGATTTTGCCTCGCCAGCTTTATAGAAAATGTTTGATATGAAGAGAGCCATTGCAAAGAAGCAGCGCGTAATTGATTTGTTTACAGCTGAAGATGAAATGAGAGAGATTCCTGTCCTACTCGAGGCAGGATGGATAATGTTTACAAAGTTACTTTGTTTGCACAAATGAAGTCATTGGCAACTTTCAGAATCGAATCAAATATTAATGTGTCCTCCTTTTGATGCTTCATAAGGACAAGACTTTTTATAGGTTGAAAACAAGTCACCACGACTGATGAACCATGAGATACGGGCATCACATCCGTGTGCACGAAAAGCAACGTGATGGCACGGACACCCACTGCTTTTTGTGACAAAGCGCAAAGCAATTAAATATTTAACGTAAAAGGCCCCATAGTGCATATTTTCATCCACCTGGGAATTGCTTCTATTTGTGATATATGCGCGAGAACAAAGTGCCACTAAATTCACATAGCTTTGCTTAGCCAAAGATGGCCGATCCACGACAGTAACCATTGAAGCCTATGAATACCCCGGCATTACGTGACCTTTTTAGCCTGTTTTGTCATTTTCGACCACAGCAGAATTAACAAAGTGACATGAAATAACATCTATTATTTAACTTCATGTCCTTGCTTTAATGGAACAAAGTGCGGTTATGTTTTTGCTTGTCTTCATCTCGTAAGAGCAGATAGTACTCCAACAAGTGCTACATCAGTGAGATGCACAGGCACGTCAGCCCTGAAAGAGGTTCTCTCTCCTTACCACTGTATCAGCACATTCTGAAGTCCATTATCTGTGTTCATGAGGAGAGAAAAACATTCTCAGAACCCAATCAGCTACCAACCTTGGAACTTTTTCAAGGTATGTTTTTTAACATGTACAGTACTAAACTGCATAAGTATGCACTCGTGTGCCGATAATAAGAAAACGATTAAAACGATTAGCAAAGTGTTCAAGGGTTAAGGCTTTGGCCGGTTAGCATGCTCCAATGAGCCCCTACTGGTAGCTGCAGTAACTACACCATTGTACTGCCACAACATATCTTCCTCCATTGACAGACATTTGAAAAGAAATGTATTCTTTAAAAAATGATTAGCATTTTTCAATAGCTCTTAGGTTTTAAGTACTGTGGTAGTTTTTCAGAAACATCTTTGCTAAACTTGTTGAAAGTCTCTTCACATCTTCATTGAAATTAGTAAAGGGAAAGGGGGTTTAATGAAAAAATATAATCTGTGGAAGTCTCAGAGGCCAAGAAAACATCCGTCCAATCAATGCATTCAGTTTAAATGAAATGATTCAAATGATGATTCCTACCTATCTTTGCATAACACTACGCACCCTGTTGCACATAAACAACAAGCTTAAAGTGCTAGTTATAAAAAATACATAATTCTGTCATCATTTACTCACCCTTATTCACTTGCATTGGTTTTGTGTCCATACAAAAGAAGTGAATGGGGTCCAGTGCTGTTCGGTTACCAACTTTCTTCTATCTTTTATACTTTCAAAGCAGCTTGCTATTCCTAGCCTCTTTTTAACTGCCAACCCTAACTTAATATAAAAATATTGTTTAAAAAAAAAAATTCTGCTTGTATATACCAACTTACAATAGTGAAGGGCTTGGGACAGTGTTTTTTGTGGCGCATCAACCAGCATTGTCTTGATGCATTTTCCCCCACATCTCCAGCATGATAAGTCACATGGCCTTTATGACTCAGGTGATTGGCTCAAAATCGTCTGTGCCCAGAGCTGAGCAAAGATGGCAGAGGTCAAACTGTGTATTTCCAGAAGGTCACAAACCAGCTGAGATACTGCCATTGAGATGAATGGGACCGGTAACGGATGTTCTCCAGATATTTCTCCTCCTTGGCAAAATCAACCGAATACATTCTTATTTTAGCTTGCATCACTCTTTACAATTGCCCACTGTCTATCATTCACTATCAGACACTGTATGCGTGAGAATATTGACGTTGACAGTTCATAAACAATTCTTTCCAGCTGACAACTGAAATGTCTGCAGTGCTATAACAGTGATGGTAAACATATCATACTATATTACAGTGGTTTACTGACAGGCACATTTACAGTCAGACAATATAAGATTTGTTTATTACATTACTCCGAGATAGAGCTATGATGCTGTTTTTCAGAACACCAGTCTGTACCTCATACTTTGTAACCTGATGTCTGACCTAAAGCATTCAGGAGACAGAACGGAGTCATAATGGTGAAGTGTTTCATAGCTCACATAAAGATTCTGCACTTTCTCAATGCTAAACAAGCTGGTGGAGCGCAAACTCCTTCAGATCATCAAATCACCCCATTTAAACACCACTGTCACCTTGTCTAACCCTTCCCATCAGAATCAGTCTTAATATTTGCATTTTTTTTTCAAGGAGAGCTGCTATTTGATGGCTGTTATTGCTGTTTAACCTTGATGGTTAACAAAGGCTGATTTTTGAAGGTTAATAGTTCATTTGTACATGAGATAATGAGCAAACTTACCCACATCTCAACGGTGAGCTCATTATACATGCATCCTGTGTTTGTATGTACATCAAACAAGGTCAAAGTGGATTTTTGCAGAATCATTTTTGGCATCGTGTGTTTGGATGTACAAAAGATAATTATGTGAAAGGTGTATATTCTCAGATTAGTCTCACAAGCTAACTGTCACAGTTGTTGTATGTTTTGTTAGGTTTTTTCCTCCCCTGGTTTGTTTCATTATTAGTTAATTAGTTTTCACTTGTGTTACTTCATTGTTAATTAGTCCCACACCTGATTCTGTTTTCCCTGAGTGTCTTCCTTTTGTATTTAAGCCCTCTGTGTTCCTTAGTTCTTTGTCTAGTATTGTTTATGTCAATGTGTCACATCCCCTGGTCTTTATTAAAGTTATGTTTTTGATTTATACTTCGAGTTTTGTTTCAGTTTAAAGTATACCAACCGTGACAGAATACTAGACCTTATAAAAGGCATGGATTACTTGGGGCTCAACGTCTCTCCAGAGGACAATTTGAGATACCATCTCAGTCAGGATGGTCGTCCTCTGGAGAGATACGTGGAGGACTTCCTGGAGCTCAGCCAGCAGGTGAGTTGGGACGATTGCTCACTGAACGCGTGCTTTGTGATGGGGTTGGATGATGACTCCCATCGGTGTCTTGCTCCCGAATTTAGGGATAGACCCGCTTGGGAGTTTATCAGCCTCATCCAGTGGATGATGGAATCTCGCCCCAGTGTGGGCGGGACCATCCTGGATGAGGTTGATCATCCAAGCACGCGTTGAGCAGCCCAACTCACCTCACTCCGGAGTCCTCCACCGGAGACAGAGCCTCAGGTAATCCTGGCCCCCCCCAGCCGGTCCCGTCCGGCCTTTCCGTGCCTCTCCAGCCGTTCCCGCACGGCCTTCCAGAACCCCTTTCAGAGCCAGTGCCTTCCCGAGAGCCGTTCCCGCACCCCTCTAGCAAGCCTCTCCGCAGCTTCCCGCCGAGCCTCTCCAGCCGTTCCCGCACCTTCCCCTCTCCAGCCGTTCCCGCGGCCTTCCCGAGCCTCTCCAGCCGTTCCCCGCACGGCCTTCCCGAGCCTCTCCAGCCGTTCCCGCACGGCCTTCCCGAGCCTCTCCAGCCGTTCCCGCACGGCCTCCCGAGCCTCTCCAGCCGTTCCGCACGGCCTTCCCGAGCCTCTCCAGCCGTTCCCGCACGGCCTTCCGAGCCTCTTCCCGCACGGCCTTCCGAGCCTCTCCAGCCGTTCCCGCACGGCCTGCCAGAGCCTCTCCAGCCGTTCCCGCCCCGAGCCTCTCCAGCCGTTCCCGTACGGCCTGCCAGAGCCTCTCCAGCCGTTCCCGTACGGCCTGCCAGAGCCTCTCCAGCCGTTCCCGTGGCCTGCCAGAGCCTCTCCAGCCGTTCCCGTACGGCCTGCCAGAGCCTCTCCAGCCGTTCCCGTACGGCCTGCCAGAGCCTCTCCAGCCGTTCCCGTACGGCCTGCCAGACGTTCCCGTACGGCTGCCCCCCCCCTTTGCCTTGCCCAGCCGCCAGAGCCCGCCCGCTTGCCCGCTGCCCAGCCGCCAGAGCCGCCCTTCCCGGCCCAGCCGCCAGAGCCCGCCCGCTGCCCAGCCGCCAGCCCGCCCGCTGAGCCCGCCCGCTCCGCCCCCGCTCTGCCCAGCGCCGCCCGCCTGCCCGCCTGCCCAGCCGCCAGAGCCCGCCCGCTGCCCAGCCGCCAGAGCCCGCCCGCTGCCCAGCCGGTCCAGGCCAACCCCCATATGAGCTCCCGGACTAAGCCCAAATATTTTTTTGGGGGGAGCCATATGGGAGGGATAGCCTCCCAGGCTAGACCGGTCGTCGGCCTCCCAGAACGGCCGGCGCCCTCCAGGCCTCCCGAGCGGCCGGCGCCCTCCCAGAGCTGGACGTATCGTCCTGGAGGTCTCCCATCCCACCTTGTTTTGTCTTCCCAGCATCGGCATCCAGGACGCCCCTTCCCCCTTTGGTACTGCTTTGGCGCGAGGACGCGCCTTGTGGAGGGGGGGGGTAATGTCACAGTTGTTGTATGTTTTGTTAGGTTTTTTCCTCCCCTGGTTTGTTTCATTATTAGTTAATTAGTTTTCACTTGTGTTACTTCATTGTTAATTAGTCCCACACCTGATTCTGTTTTCCCTGAGTGTCTTCCTTTTGTATTTAAGCCCTCTGTGTTCCTTAGTTCTTTGTCTAGTATTGTTTATGTCAATGTGTCACATCCCCTGGTCTTTATTAAAGTTATGTTTTTGATTTATACTTCGAGTTTTGTTTCAGTTTAAAGTATACCAACCGTGACACTAACACACTGCAAATTTAAATTGGAGTCTGTACCTGTAATTGGTAATTTTCTTCAAAGACTTAAAGGTCCTTTGCTAGAATTTATGTGTTGATTTCTTCACTGCAAAACAATGTAATTTTTTATATCTTAATGAACAGTCCAAATGTATTTCTAAGGGGAAAACAAGAATAGAAAAGCGAGTATTCTTTCCATGAAAGGAAATAATTGATTTTTTTTTGTGATAGCTTATATATAAAACTCAATTTCCTGTTTGAAATATATTCTAGATATAGAATATAAAACCGTATTTACGTATACATATAATATAATGCATTTTAGCGAAGATATACATTTTCACCCAAATATGAAAAAATGAGCAGTTTTAAATATAATAAATTAATCTCTGTCTTTCTGTTAAGGAGTATGTGCAGTCCCTGACCAAATAGAATCTCATTATGTCAGTTTTAACCTCATGAAACTGGTTCATTTATCATACACTGCATTTTAATAAAGTAAAATCGCAGGAGATAACTAATCTCGACACCTCTTATCAATGACTCCCAAGCCCTCAAATGAAATGCCTGCCAACACCATCCGTCAATTTAGCATAATCTAATCTGTTTCTGTCAGCAAAAATAAAAACATTCTTAATTCACTGTGTTAGCATTTAATGCATGTCCACTTAGACAGACACACGCCGACATGCAAGCATGCATACTCGCACATACTGGGGAAAAATGTCTACCAGTACACAAACACAATCAGTGGGCAACAATCATCTAATAGCGTTGTGTGGAAAATGGTCGTGTGTTTGTTTTCTAAAATACGCAGTAAAGGGGCTTATTCAAGCAACAGTCCTATAGTGATGACCGAACTGTAATTCTGTCTAACACAATTTAGTTTAGTGGAGAGAGCTAGAGAGAAAAAGCGAAAGAGAATCACTTCATTTCTATTCCATACACTCTTCGGCAAAGCTAATCACCTCAGCGGCTAGCGCCCTCACCCCGACTCCATCGAGCACAATCAGGACTTCCAGGTGCGGACTGATAACTTTTCTGAGAAAGATGGAGTGAAGTAGCTCATTCCAATTATTACTTAATTTCTCTTCTACTCGTTGTCAGATTTTGAAGTTGAATTCCATCCATTTTTTCATTCTTGCTTCTCAGTGCAATTGTGATTTAGGAGGACTTGTATTTTGTTTCAGGACAACATATTCAAATAATTTGCATCTTTGTAATTTAGAGGCTGAAAGAATATACGGTAACACTTCAGTATAGGGGTCAATTCTCACTATTAACTAGTTATTATTAGCTTGCCTATTATTGGCATATTGGCTGTTTATTAGTACTTATAAAGCACATATTCTGCATGACCATACTCTACATCCCTGATCCTACCACATCCCTAAACCTAATAACTACCTTACTAACTATTAATAAGCCACAAATTAGGAGTTAATTGGGGAAAAAGTCATAGTAAATGGTTTGTTAATAGCAAAAATTGCCCCCTATACTGAAGTGTGATCGAATATACTGTATATTATTAAAGGTCCAGTGTATGAAAAGCAGCATCATCTAGCGGTGAGATTGCGGATTTCAACCAATGGCTCACTCCACCCTCCCCATCCCTTTCGAAGCACTACGGTGGCTGACACAGGACTGAGATGTTGTAACGTTTTTGCTTCATTGCCGAAGGAGATAACATGTTTATGAAACAGTCTGTAGAGCAGTTTGTCCGTTTAGGGCTACTGTAACAATATTTCATGTAAGGGTTGTAATGTCGAAACATCTCATTCCATGGTTATAAAAACATAACCTTTCATTATGTAAGGTCTTTACACCTCTGAAGACATAGTTACAATATGTCTATTATTATGCATTTCTCTCAATAGATCTTCCAAAAAATGACACATTGGACCTTTAAGATAATATATGACATGTACTGAAATTACCCCATTTGATCCCCTAATGACATTGTTTTCATATTCTTTTGGGTTAGCCTTCATCTGGTTCTGTATCAAGTGCCAAGGTCGCGGTTTATAGTGTCGAGATGCAGAGGATATTGAAGTTTCAGTATATCTTTCTACGAAATTGTGTGCAAGAGGATGGTTAAAAAGAGAAACCATAATACATCACTTCTGTAGCTAAGCAAAGCACAGATTCTATTTCCTGTCATTCTGTAATTGGTTAAGGGCACGGTGGGATATTGAGTAGCTTTAAATGCCTTCATTTATTTGGCTGATTTCTTACACACCAGAGTCACAGAAATCCATCGGAAATTCCCCCATGTGACAGAACAACAAATGTGCTCTGCTTTTGGGTAATTGCCTCTTTATTGATAAATGAACAAGTGTGATCATGTCAGCCTCTCAAACCATTCAAACATTAAAAAAAAAAAAACTTCTACAGCGGTCGATTTTGCAACCGTGAATGTCACTTCACCCCGTTTTGAAATGGTGAAATAACCATGTTGAATGTCTTTCACAGTACAATTTCGTGTTCTGGAAAGCTTTTCTTTCCAGTAAAATGATCTTGCATTTTCTACTTCTGCCGAAGCTCTGCATATGTTTCTCCAATTAAATTTGTCCGAAAGAATAAATGTCATATTTACATGTGTTCATCGGGGGGCAGCAGAAGAGGGATGTCACAGCTTGGTGTTATCTCCATATTGAGAGGAAAACCACATTTTGGGTCTTGAAGATGACACACAAAATATTTGAAGAACCACAACGAAATGTCACAGACTTGACAGCCAGTCGCCACAGGACCCGTTTACAAAGTACAAGACCGAGTCACCTTTTCCTGACACGTCGCGTGTTGACAATATGAATGTTTATGTCTGAGTGAGTCACCTGTCTGAGTGTTACATCATCTCTGGTGAATGTGTTGTGAGGCTGTTATGTAATCCAACCTGAATTTGTCGTATAATCGTAGTGCTGGTTTAGTATCTGTCAGAACTCAAATGCCTGAAATTATAGGCTGCCATTTGGCATAATGTTTTTGTCCCATTTCTTGTTACTTATTCAGGAAACTGTGCGCTGAGGTGAAAATCTTTAATTGAGGGTAAATCTGTTTATTAGTTTGTTCGGACAAGAAAAGATTTAGAAGGAAGACGAGAAAAATGTGTGGTGACACACTCCTGGGCTATAGATCACTCTGACAGATCCTGATATGGAACCTAGTCTACAGACTCCATTAAATATTCAGTTACCCTTCAATTACACCAGGGCCGGCATGATTTATGCTTTTACGTTTTAATTTCAATTAAGCAACCTGTTTAGCCAATGTCCTGTTGTACGCTCGTGTAACAGGCAGGAGGGAAAAACTCAATTATGCTCTACAACGTGTTGATTCGCTATATCAGAAATTGGCTAATACATTTCTTGTCTAGACACATTCTGCTCTTGTTCTCGCCTCTACTTCCTCCAAAATCTACTTTCGCCGTCCACAGGGCCCTTCACACACACATTTAACGCGCACATGACAAAACATTTAGATTACTCCGGAAACCGGAGGTTTTATTTCATAAGTAAAACACACCATATAGTGATACTGGAAAGGAATGAGTTACGATCCTGTGGTAGAAAGATAACGTGATTTATTCTATTTCTCTTCAGGGCAGAATTAAAGAGCAGCAGTGAGACGCAATATGGTCTTAGTGGAGAGTCAGGAGACTCAGCAGGATGCAACAGGTAAGAGAGAAAGGATAGTATACACCAGCTATTCTCATTCATATGGATTATTTTATGAGAGACAGCCAGCTGGAAAAACATTTGATGTAAATGGCTGCTTTGACAGAATGACAGAAACATTTACTCTAATTTGAAATATACTGAGAGTCTATGCTAAAGAAACTACTGTTGGTGGCTTGTAAAAGTAACAAACAGGAAGTCATAATGAAGTCATGAATTGATAAAAATTGTTGTAAACAAAAGTAGAGTTGGGTGGAATGCCAAAGTGGGTAAACGTGAGCTTTAAATCCTGCAAAGAATTCATGAGAATTCATTTTCACCTTGGTTTAAAGCATCAAGGGGCAGTATGAAAAAAAAGTCACCCTCATTTCATTACAAACAAGCACGACTTTCTTGCACAGAATACAAAAGATGATATTTTGAAGAATGTTGGTGAAAAAAAAATTTCGGGGCTCCAATGACTTCCATTGTATGGACATAATAAAATAATTATCAAAATATCTTCTTGTGTGTTCCACAGAAAAAAAGAGACAAGTTTAAATGACACGGGGGTAAATAAATGATTAATTTGATTTTTGTGTGACCTATCACTTTAAGTCTAGTTTAGATAGTGCTGATTTACAATATAGTTATCCTTTCTATTTAAAGTTCACCCAAGAATGAAAATTCTGTCTCCATTTTCTCACCCTCTTGTCATTTCAAACCTGTATGACATTCTTTCTTCTGGAGAAGATAAAATATGATATTTTGAAGAATGTTGGTAACCAAATTCGTTGGTCCACATTCACTTCTATTGTATGGACACAAAACCAAGGCAAGTCATTGAGGACCAACGGTATTCTTATACATATGTTTTTTAAATATCTTCAGTTGTGTTCTGTAGAAGAAAGTAAGTCATTGAAATAAAAAGAGGGTGATGACAAATGATCACAGAAGTTTTTATTTTCGGTGAACTATCCCTTTAACTTTATACAATATACGCATTAACATGCACAAAACAAGGTCTGTATTAATGTTGCGTGTAAATATTTGTTTAATAATTATATTCAAGTGAAACCACACCATTTAATTATATACAAAATCAATACACACCACAAGGCATTCAACTGTTACTAATTACAATATTGTTGGAACCGCCACTGTCATCTGTAAGCACACAATTCACATACCACCATTACCAGGGTTTCAAACAGTATGTTTATTATTAGATTCAGCAAATCAACAAGGGATGCCAGTCTAGTCTACTACACGTTCGGGTGAGGTACTTGCATGCGTGGCCTTATGCACAAACACACATTCTTTCACACAAGCTGTACAAAACGCAGAGCAAAAATAACACGCAGCATTCAGGAAACTATTTTTGAGATGCATATCGCGCAGGCAGGGTGGCGTGCAGATGATGAAATGCCACAAGCCGAGGGAAGAAAAAATGGGTCATACGCGACATGTTCTTGGCTTCACTCTCTGACGTGTCATCACCCGAGGAGCAGAATGAAGAAAAATCGCACATAACTAAACACATGCCTATGGAGCTGATTGTTTTCAGAGCTATGGTTTAGGGTGGGTTTTGTATTTTGACCGTCTCAGGTATGACTTCACAAAGATTTTGGTCGTTGTAAATATACATTTTCTAAGGATAGTATGGAGAGGTTAAGGTGAGGGGTGCTCGCTTTGCTTTCCATCTCTTTCTCAAAGGTTTTCAGCCAGAGCATTCTGTGTTTATATGCTTTCCTGGGTTCCTCCTTCTGCTCTTCTCAGTTTTGATTTACACAAATAAATGAACTGCCAGACAAACAGTCTGCTGCCTATGAGTCAGGTTACCCCCGCTCACTCTGGGTCTGCATGCTGCAGTGACACGTCTTTCTTCTTCTCACACATACGCACACACTCACACTACTTTTGTTTTTGTATCAGACTGTGATATTTTCTTTCAACCTAACCCTCACTTAGGCCTGTGGACATCAGCAGAATTAAAACACAACATGCTTTAGCTAACTTTTAGTTGAAAGGACCACCTCGAAAACACAATTTGTTTTTGAGGTTTTACTGTTTTAGTGAAGGCATTTTTTTATATAAACCTATACATATTAACACAAATGGACACCGCATTTACAAAATGCTTTTTAATTTAATTCAATTTTATTTATATAGAAGCTCTACATGTATTTACTACACTATTTACTACACTAAATCTATGTAAATATAATAATATTATGAAAATCAAAGAAACATATACATGGTAATTTAACCCTGCTGAACAAACAATAGAAAACATTTTAATAAACCATTAAAATAGCATTATGAACCATTAGCATTTATTTCTCATTAAAACCACTAAAAATGTACCTTTTGTAGTGTATTTTGGGTATTATTGCAATAGGATTAATCTGCCAATAATCCCACCAATAGAATCCATCACATACCAGTAGACACCACAATAGTTTCCATAAAACCAAATAAATCACTTTCAATACAATTCCCATTATAACCATTGTGTTTTGGGCAGAGAATACAAGGTAGTATTGCAAGTGTGAAATTGGACATTTCTATTCATAGTACTAGTAATTCAATTTATATAGCTCTTTTCACAATGTGCATTGTTCCAAAGCCGCTTTACAGGAAAAGATAAGAGAAACAGAAAAACACAAAAAAGGTAAAACACAGGACAGTGCATGGTGTTTATAGAACAAGCAAGATCATTCTAGTAAATAATATCTAATAAATGCAGTCTCCCAGTGGTTTATTAAGCATATTATGCATTAAGGGAAAACTTGGATGAAAATATGTGTCTTTAATCTAGATTTAAATATTTACAGTGTGTCTGACCCTCGAATAGTATCGGGAAGGCTATTCCAGAGTTCAGGTGCTGCGTATGAGAAAGCTCTAGTCTAGCCCCTTTGGTGGATTTAGTTAATCTAGGTGTTATCAAAAGTCTGGAGTTTTGAGATTTTAGAGAGCATGATGGGTTGAAATGTGATTGAAGCTCTGTTAAGTAGGTAGGGGCTAAACCGGTTTGGGCTTTATAAGTAATTAAAATAACTTTAAAGTCAAAATCAAATAATGGGTAGCCAGTGAAGGGATGATAACATTGGGGTTGTGTAATCCTATTTTCTGGACTTGGTTAGAACTCTGGCAGCTGCATTCTGAACTAACTGTAGTTTGTTTATTGATGATGCAGGACAACCACCAAGTAGTGCATTACAGTAGTCAAGTATTGAGGTCACAAATGCATGAATAAACTTCTCTGCGTCAGCAACACAGAATATTTCGTAATTTGGCAACATTTCTAAGGTGGAAGCGGCTGTTCATGTGACATTTGAGATGTGATTTCCAAATGATAGGTTGCTGTCTAATATAACGCCTCGGTCTTTAACTGTATTTGTTGGAGTAACAGTGCACCCTTCAATTTGTTCAAGTTTTATTAGAATTTAAAAAAAGGAAATTACTAGTCTCCAATGTTTTATATCTTCGATCCACTCTGCAAATTTGGATAGCTGGAAGGAATCATCTGGTCTTGATGAGGTATATAGCTGAGTATCATCTGCATAACAGTGGAAGCTAATTCCATGTTCTCTGATAATGTTGCCAAGGGGCAGCATGTACATGGAGAATAGCAAGGGTCCTAAAACCGATCCCTGAGGTATTCCATAATTTACTTGCGTTCGATTTGATTATTCCCCATTTAAAGGTCCAGTCAGTGAAATCTAGCGGCAAGGTTGTGAATTGCAACCAACCGCTCACTCCACCCCTTCCTCCACTTTTTATACACCTCTGAAGACATAGTTATGTATATTATATTGCATTTCTGTCAATAGATCCTCCAGAAAATTACACACTGGACCTTTAAATTGACAAATTGACATCTATCTGATAAGATCGGAACCATTGTAGTGCCTGCCCTGAATACCAGTATAATTGTGTAAGCGATCTAAAAGTATGTTATGGTCTACAGTATCGAACGCAGCACTAAGGTCAAGCAGGACTAGGAGTGAGATGTTACCTTTATCTGATGCTATAAGCAGGTCGTTTGTAATTTTAACGAGAGCTGTTTCAGTGCTATGATGTGGTCTAAAGCCTGACTGAAAATTTTCATGTGCAATGAGCACAACTGAGTGGACACTACTTTTTCTAGTATTTAAGTGACAGTATGTAGTAGGGTTGTTGCAATAGTCAATAGTATCGTGTATCGACGATAGGCAGGCAGATCGCCGATAGGCTGTTGTCAATGACGATACTTGGCTTTTTAAATTAATATTACAACAAATTTTAGCAATGTCCTGCCAAATCACGTTAGGAAGTGTCCGACAGCTCTTGTCATCAGCAAAAAACACGTTTGATGGCAGGAAGCTGTTCCAGGATGTTTACTACCATAGCATACGTTGATCACCAACGTGTTGCACAATCCTACAATAACATCATAATTAATTAATGTGTTTGTGTTTTCAACCCGTGGACTCCCTTTCAATGGACCTTTAATTTCATGGACTTCATTTCCCATCACCCCCTTGCACCAGACACCATCTTTGATTACACCAGCACCTGAGACCCATGATCACACTCGCACCTGAACCTCATCCCCATGGACACTACATACTGTATGCTTTGTGTTCTGTTGTGTTTGTTGTCAGGTCTACTCGTTGTTTATGCTTGTTTAGTGCCGACCCAGTAGTTATCTGTTACCCTTGTAGTTGTAGATTACGCACCTGTTTACCTGTGGATTACGTACCTGTTTACCTGTGGATTACGTACCTGTTTACCTGTGGATTACGTACCTGTTTACCTGTGGATTACGTACCTGTTTACCTGTGGATTACGCACCTGTTTTCCTGTGGATTACGCACCTGTTTTCCTGTGGATTACGCACCTGTTTACCTGTGGATTACGTACCTGTTTACCTGTGGATTACGCACTTGTTTACCTGTGGACTACGGGCCTGTTTAGCTGTGGATTACGTACCTGTTTACCTGTGGATTACGCACCTGTTTTCCTGTGGATTTGTTTACCTGTGGATTACGTACCTGTTTACCTGTGGATTACGCACTTGTTTACCTGTGGATTACGCACTTGTTTACCTGTGGACTACGGGCCTGTTTAGCTGTGGATTACGTACCTGTTTACCTGTGGATTACTTACTCGTTTACCTGTGGATTACTCGCCTGTGTTACCTGTGGATCTCTTACCCGTTTACCTGTGGATTTATAATAAACTTTTATAAGGTATCTGTGGTGTGGCGCGTCTTTTTGTTGTTTTGTTGTTCCTGGACTTTGCGGAGCTCTCGTCGTCTCCTCCAGCTGTGAGAAAATGCGGCGTTAATGTTGTGGCAGACCACAAACGCGTGGTCAGTTTTAGCTTTTTTCTTCTGTAGTGATTGATAGACTGCCTAATTTATATTGTGGCTAAAACAGTTCAGCCATGGCCACCTGAGCCCTCGTATGGCTGCAACAATATTTGCGCCATTGTCAGTTGTGATGCAAGCAATTGTACTCTGTTTAATGTCACGCAACTCAACTCGATTCCAAATTCGATTCTGCTTATCGATTTCGATTCGAAAGCGGTAAAAATGCAATTGATGGCACAAAATAAATATTTTTGATCTTGCTTGACTTTTGTCACAACTGAACACACAAAAGTGTCCTGTGTGAGCCTTCCTTTCAAAGCGAGGGAGAAGGGGGTCTCACGTGTAGCGTCATGTGCCGGTGTTCTGTAGAATTGTCCTACCCTGTCAGATTTTCCTGGTCAGAAAACTTTATATAATCTAAACCACATCGACAAAATAAACGGGTAGGATGATTTTACAATGCAAAATACCCTGTCAGATAGTCCTACCAGTTTAAAATAAACACATACACAGTGTTGGGAGTAATGCGTTACAAAAGTAATGTATTACAGTAACGTATTACTTTTTGCTGTAGTAGTGTAAGGCATTACTAATCAATATTCAGTAATATTTGAAACTCAAACTTTTTGCCCGCGCGACATTAACAAATCAAAAATCCCGTAAGTAAGTTCTATTTCCTGTTAGAATTAGACAGGTGTGGTGTCATTCAAACCCCTCTGGCTGGAGGAACTTTGTATTTTGTATTGTAACGCGGCATGATTTCAGCCTCTGAGCTCAAGGTCCGAGGCTATTGACCCCCGCCCGGTTCGCTGTAAGCCCTATTGCCAATGTTGCTAGGGTCGCGGTTTTCCCGCACAATTGGGCTATTTTGAAAATGCAGTTGCGGAAAAAATAATGGAGCTGTGGGTTGCAGGTTTTTGGGATACTTTCCTAATGTACTGCGGCCACCAAAACAGTTATTGGACGCTTACAACCTGTCCTTTTATTTGCACTGCAGATTTCGGGGTGACGACGAAATGATCAAATGCGGATGAAAAGTCATGGCGGCAAAAATAAGTGCCTTTTCCGTCTGTCCACTGCTTGTCAGTGAAGCAGATGCGCAAAGGGGCATTATAGCAGAGTTAAAGCTTGCGGCAAAGTGCAGACAAAGTCCATCTTCCAAAAGAGCCAATGTGATCAGCTTTGCAAAGCATTTCAACAACAGACACCCCGGCTTGTTTAAAGAACTTTAAAAGTGACAGGTAGCGTATGTGAATGATAACAATAGCCTGAATAATGCTTTATGATTTATTTTGTGACAGGCCAACATTACCAGCATTTCACCAACAGACATCCCGACCCGTTTTAAGAACTTTAAAAGTGTCAGGTAGCGTATGTGAATGATAACAATAGCCTGAATAATGCTTTATGATTTATTTTGTGACAGGCCAACATTACCTGCATTGAGCCAACTTGATCAGCTTGGCAAAGCATTTCACCAAAAGACATCCCGAACCGTTTAAAGAACTTAAAAAATGTCCAGGTAGCTTATGTGAATGATAACAATAGCCTGAATAATGCTTTATGATTTATTTTGTGATAGGCCAACATTACCAGCATTGATAACGTTTTACAACTGGGTTCCTTTTCTAAAAAATGTTAGTAATGATGGGTACTAATACTTCTACAGCATTGTAATAAAGTTCAAAATAGGGAAGGAAGGAGGCGGGAACCGGCAAACATTTAAATAAAGTTTTAATAAATAAATAAACAAACAATAACACGGAAGTAAAATGCCGGCAGCCACCTCACGGTCGACTGCTGGCAACACAAACATAAATCAACGTAACGTGTCCGGGCCCGGTCCTCTCTCGTCGAATATTCTGCCAGCTCGTCCTTTTATGCTTCCGTTCTCCACCCTCGTAATGCGGAGCCGGTGCGCGCACAGCTGATACCCATTATCACTCACGCCACAGGCCCCGCCTCTTTGTCTGACGGCTCAAAACGAAAAATCTGGTCCGGTTCCCCGACACACTGTCGCTCGGTCCTCAGCCAGCCGAGAGGCTCTTCCTCGCGGTGCCATGCGGTGGTACTGGACGCTCGGTGGACGGCTCGATCCTCCTCCGCCCCCTGGCGGCCGGCGATGGCTCCTCCAGCTGAGGGCAGCCAGCAGTGAGTCTCCCGTTTCCTGCTCCTCCCCTTCACAGCGGAGGGCAGCAGGCTCTGGCCGAAGGCAACGACTCATCCGCTCCCTCCTGGATGACAGCCACCCCACCTTGACCCAGGAGCACGTCAGCGAGCCCTCCGTCCCATCCGAATACTTGTTCCAGCACAACCGCCTCGGGCAGCCGCTCGTGGACTTCCCTCGTCCTCGCTGCCCGAACTCCTCAGCACCGCAATCCTCAGCAGCGAGGGCTCTCCTACAGCATGTCTCTCCTTCCTCCCGGGTTTCGGCACCAATGTAATACGGTTCAATAAAAGGAAGGAAGGAGGCGGGAACCGGCAAACATTTAAATCAAGTTTTAATAAATAAATAAACAAACAATAACACTGAAGTAAAATGGCAGCACAAACATAAATCAACTTAACATGTGTCTGGGCCCGGTCCTCTCTCGTCGAATATTCTGCCAGCTCTTCCTTTTATGCTTCCGTTCTCCACCGTCGTAATGCGGAGCCGTTGCACGCACGCACATTATCACTCACGCCACCGGCCCCCGCCTCTTTGTCTGACGGCTCTCGTCCCGCCTTCCTCGCTACAGTGACCAAATACTTATTTTCCACCATAATTTGCAAATAAATTCTTTGATAATCCTACAATGTGATTTTCTGGATTTTTTTTCTTATTTTGTCTTAGTTGAGGTATACCTATGATGAAAATGACAGGCCTCTCTCATCTTTTAAAGTGGGAGAACTTGCACAATTGTTGGCTGACTAAATACTTTTTTGCCCCACTGTATATGGAAAACGTGTGTGCTTTGCTGCTGTGAAAGAGAACAGGTTTAGGTTGCAACCATTTGACATATCATGGATTCTGACGCAAAAAAAATGGCAGCCTCCAGGTAAAAATATTTTTTCAAAGTTTATGAATACTGTGACAGTTACACAGTTTTTTTATTTCACAATTATAAAGTCAATGCCATTGTTCATATATTAAGCCATACATCGCTCTATACCCAAGGATCCTTTAAAACTTCCCTCTCAACAGTACGATATGAGACCATTTTCTTGGTGATGTACTTTCAAACGGCAGCTTTACATTGAGCCCACCTTTCACTGTTTCTTTTGTACTTGGTGCTTTTTGCAAAAGCTCCTAAGATTGATGGCTGACCTAGATCTTTGCTAATCGCGGGATTCACGCTCGCTGTCTCTCTTGGTGCAATTTTAGCAGCTTCAGTAGGATGGTTGGCCCGTAAATGTACAAACAGGTTAGTAACTACTTTGACGGCACAACTTTCGTGAAAATTCTGCAAATTGCCTTCGTGACATCAATGGGCTTTTCTTTTTCGTCTGGTTTAAAGCCGAAATATTGCCAGATAGGCGACGTGACATTTTTCTTTCCAACAAACTCCGTCCTCGTTTGCTTACAAAATGATGGACAGCAATCGTCATTTTCCAAGTGTAATTTGCTGTGAATATTAAAGTAAGTCAGTTATTAAATAAAACTGTTAAAAAATGAAGAAAATAGGTGAGTAGGTAAAAGAATAAATAATTGAGCATATGAATAAGCTAATAATTGTCCCGCCCCCCAATACTATCGTGTATTGGCGATCGACAGGCTGACGATCTGACTATGAGAATTATTGCGCAACCATAGTATGTAGTGCAGACCAACAGTGCAAAGTATAAATAGACAGACTGTACAAAAAAGACAATATACATTATACACATATGGACAGTATATACACAATATATACATATTAGACGTTAAACATACACAATAAATATGCAGGTGTACACATGAACGTGTATGTATAATGGATCAACCATATGCATTTGGAAGCGGTAACATTTTAGTGGGAGGAACACAGACTACAGTTAAAGTTATGACTTACCGGTGGGAGACGTAGTCTCGTAGATGTATTTAAAAGCGGCCCGGATAGGATGAACCTCGCCCTGGGCGATCAGTGGTTCCGCTAGACTTTTTCATTGTCCGTCATTTTGACGACAGGCTCGTAAAAAATCTGTCATAATCTATTTTTACCCGTCACTATGTTGCAAGGTGTTATGCAATGTTACGTGCTAATGAGCAAGTTTGTGACATCATCGCTATGTACATGCTCTGAACTTACTGAACATCCAATAAAGTTGAAGTCGTTAACATATTTAATGTTTCTGTTGTCAAGACAGACAAGTGTTTATAATCATATGTAACAACGTCAGTAACAACGACAGGTGCTTGTAAACGCGGTTTTGTAATCATTCATTAATTCACTTACAAGTATACTTTAAGCAGCTGTTTGGTTATGAATGTGCTGCTTCTGCCGCTGACTGACTCGAAAAGAGGCAGAGAGGGCATTTTTCCACTTACTTTAATCCAAAATGACGCTAGTCGCTATCGCTCTCTGAAGGAAAAAAATTTGTCAACACCGCACAACTGTGCCCTCCTGTGTGTATGTGTGAGCATAGTGACAGATGGATGCATTGCAGAATCAGATCCAGAAACAACGCCTCAAACAACGTTATCGCGATGTTATTATAAAAAGTGTAAAAAGATTTTCAGTTCGTTTTGAAACTATGGCGAAACAAATTAGACGGTGATGAGGAGTCATAGTCTAATGCCTTTGTAGTGAAGTAGGTGGGACGAGACCGTGACTCGAGGGTCTTGTATCACGGAGGAGATCAAGAGCATAAGAGGACGAGCGACCGGACCGTCAAGGAGAGAGGACCGGGCCTGGGTTTTAGTTTTGGTTTGTGTGTGTCGCCGGCAGTCGTCCGTGAGGGGCTGCCGGCTGTATATTTACTTTGTTGTTATTTTATTAAATGTTTAAATGTTTGCCGGTTCCCGTCACCTTCCTTCCCCTACTTTGAATTGTATTACAGCCTTGTTTACCGCGAGTCTCTGATCCCACGTGGGTTTTTCCTGAATGGGAGAGGCGTTCATGAGTTATGAATGGGAACCATGTGTCCTTTCCTCCGGTCACTAATTACGATCATGTTCTGATGAAAGGAAATTATTGGATGCTGCCGATTTGACATAAAGGCTATTGTCCTCATTGTAATCTGTCAAAGTGACGGACGGTCATCAGATTTTTCCGTCGCTGGTAAAATAATCCTTCAATGGCGGAGAATTTTCGGTTAACACGACCTCTTGGCGATACGTTGCGTACCGTCTCGATCAGACTCCCGAAGTCCCTCTTCAGGATCTCCCGAAGTCCCTCTTCAGGATCTCCCACTGCCGCATCCTGACGTCGTTCACCCCAGCGTGCAGCACGACAGCTCCGACGTTAGCGACGTCCTTCAGGATCGCAGGTACCTGCGCAGAGACATCAAGAACATGGGTGCCAGGAAATCAATGAGTGCGCACCTTACCTTGTGTTGAGGAAGCATGTACGTTCCGGACGATTGAGTCTCCGATGACTACAGTGTTGAATTCCGTCTCGCAGAGGGCGGCATAGCGGTTCCTGGTCGGTATATCGAAGACCGGTGGAGGCAGTGGGGGAGATGTTATCGCCCCGGTCCTGGCTTGCTCCTTTCGCCATGGGATTGACGGTGCAGGAGTGAAGTTCATTTGGGCTCGTCGTGTTCTCGAAGCATGGGCTCTATGCAGAGAAACACGAGGAGTAGACGTGGTAGGAATATTACAGTCACGTCAAAAATTTACTGCGGATTTGCGAGCGTCAGCCCGGGATGTTTCCAGCGCCGTTTTACACATTCTAGCAGCCGTGCCTGTTTCTCTAGTAAAACCTGGATCTGCTTTTCCACAGCCTCCAGTTCCGACTGAAGTGCGAACATTTCTTCATCTGCAATCAGAGGTACACACACGTCTGAAACATTAGCCATTAGTGATGTTATAATGAGAACAGTGAGTTAAGCCATAGCATGCTGGTAATGCTAACAGCCTGAGGGCTAACAGCGAATGGTCTGATAAAAAAGGACGATTTTGGTATGGCATATTCTTGAGGGTAAGTTTTACCCTCTATGAAATAACAATTTAAAAAACAAATCTTAAAGTATAACAAGAATAAACGATGTATTAAGAATAAATTTGAAAGAGCTTTGCGCTCTCAGCAAACAGGAAGTGACGTAATCCCAATCACAGTGAGCGCTATTCATTTCAAATTTATTGGGGGGAAGTATATTAAAAGTGCCCAATGTAAAATAAATTGTCTAAAGATTGTAAGCTGTTTCTATGTAGAATATTATTAAATACATTATGTCTAACTCTGAAATGAAATTTACGGGCATCAGAAACACGTCACATTTCATTTAAAGTCTTGTAGGGCCTACTTTACTTTTTAGAAAGAAAATTAAATCGAAGACCATAAAACATAAAGCAAATTAGCTTGTCAAATAACCTTACCGGTCCAATTATTTTTTATTTATTTATTTAATACTTCGTTGGATTTAATGTAATTATTAGTAATAAAATATAAAAATGGGACTAAGCAGTTAAGTGTAAGTCTATATAGCCATGTCACATTTTTATGACTCATCTTAGTCTCAACTGTTTTGTCTGTAGCATTAAAGATGCCCCTTAACAACACACTCTCCAAACTCCTGTCCTACCTCCATCCAACTTCAATTTGCTCTCTCATTCATTCTGCTCCAAACCCCAAATAAGAAACTGTGTGAGTTTAGAAGACTGCCCTTAGGGCTTTATTTCTGTGCCATTCCCTTTCCCCCTCCCTGCATTTGCAGCCTTGCTTGGAATTCCATTTACCAGCTATATATTGAACATCAGAGCTCATCCACACGATGGGAGGTTCTTCACAGGCTGTGCGCGCCACTCACTTCAAACTGTGTCACCATGCATTAAACCTATGTGAAGAGAGCGGCCCAATAACACCGATTTAATTGAGAATTAACAGAGGGACCTGTCAGAGGGTGGGGGACGTCAAAAAATAACACACTCTGACTAATTGGGACATGTCTGCCCTCCCATATGCATCTCGCTGCAGCCAACAGTTGGGTGGAGCAGGAATAGCAACGGAGGACCTGCACGAGATAGACTGAAGAACAGTCACTTCAAACACACCAATGATCTGAGTAGTGTCACACAAGATAATTCTGCATTATTTAGATTGGTGGCTGTCGGGAGGAGACTGGTCCCACCAAGAATCCAGTAGGAGGGGCTTATATGGAATCGTCTAGGATTTGAGCATCAATGCTAGCTTGACAAAAAAAACGTGTCACTAAGTTTCAAAGCAGCAGTTTGAGAAATAGCTCAGTGGGGTTTGAATTCAGGGTTCATTGAAGTCAATCTCAATTCCAGAAACAATGTTTTTGCCACCTAGGTATAGGCCCTTTTTGTTGACTTCTGCTGTTCTTTTCCTTTCAGGCTTTGTTTGGGTATCTCTCAATTCAGCCAGTACAAACCAGAACAATCAAAACAGGGCTTTGAACATTTTGTAACACTTCAGAGCACGGAGATCTCTACATCACAGACGTGTGTTAGACAGAATAAATGGGATATTTGACATATGCTGCACTGTGCTAACAATATGGTGTTCCACTGTAAGCTCTACAATAAACCATTACCACCTACAGCATGTGCTTTAAGAAAGTCTTTTGTTTTAAATTCATGTCCATTCCGTTCATATTTATTTTGATGTATGTTTAATTTAATCCACATCTATACGGACTTTAAAGACTGGTTGACTGGAAATAAGATCGTTTATACACAATAGGATACAATCATGTAGGTTCTCTTAAGATCTTTTACAATTTGTTGTGTCATATTGTAGAGCTTTGAACAGGATATGTTCATCTCTACAGCAAAACTTACTGTTATTACCAGGACAGTAAAGCAAAAGGATACATCCTTAATACAAACAAGACTGGGTCAAGCATCAGCCCCAGGTAGGGAAGACCAAGATTAAAACAATGTTAAAGTGGCAGTCCGTAAAAATTGCCTTTTTGTCGCCATATCAGATTGTAATTGCTACTGCAAGTGATGTGTGGAGGTATTTTCTTTACGTGAGTTGTAAATCTGCACTGCGTGGACGAGTCTGATGTTTTGAGTCTTATGTCACGTGTGGCCTGTGAGAATCTTCACTGTACATCAGTAGCGCATAATAAAAATAACAGATAACAAATAAGAACAGAAAAAGAAACAAATAGCTCAAATGGAGGCCGTGTTGAAGTGTTTTGATATTATTTTGAGTGCTGGGTCATATCTATAACTGCCAACACTGCTATTTTGTCCGGGAGTCTCCCGTAACGCGAACCGGACAGAAGATCCGCGATCGTGGGTCTCAAATGCTGACAGGTACGGTCATATATCATTATAAACAACACAACTATATATACATATGCCATATGCAAAGCCTTGTCATCATTTCCCGGAAAATAAGTCCGTAATTTTGAGTCAAATCACAAGCTTCACTTGTCCCGTGCGAGTGCGCCACATGAAATACAGATGTGGGGAGGTAATTTCTAAATCACACGAGGTCCCCAGATAATACTAATCCCGTGCAAATAGGGCTTAAGTTACATTTATAATAATAAACATAACAAAGAGAGAAAGAACAACCGATGAAACTGTACCCGTATGTATTAACACAACAAGTGCGCTACGGTTGTTGTGTTATCTATTGAAATGTCTTACCTGTTCTGTTCAGAAGAAATAAAGCCATGTCTGCATCCGTTTTCTATGCTTTCAGATCACGGAGTTCATGCCACCTGTGAAATGCCTTTACAATATTAATTCTTGTTTTCGAATGAGTCCTATCACATTCCCTTTTTCTTTGTAAATGCTCATCAGTTATACTCTCTTGATTTTCACAACTGATGAATCCCGAGATGGCAGCGCTGCTTGGCGTAAAAAAGTAAAAGTACTAAACGGCGCCATAAATAATACTAAAAGTTTCCAAGAAAATTCTGTGTATAATGCTACTCATCACCCGCATCATCCACACGCGGGCTAGCAGCCGGATCCTCTTCGTTCTGTTCACAAATGTGACGAAATGATGCATAGACGAAAGACACCAAAAAAGGATTTCCTGAAAAACACTACCCGACAAGGAAAATTACAAACCATTGTTACAAGCTTTCCGTGGTGAATCCAGCAAGGGTAATGACAAAGTTTTAAACGCCGTTCTTTCATTTTGCTCATTAATTGATTTAAGTTTACGTTTTTTTTTTTACCAAAAAACGTACGGATTGCCACTTTAAGGAGAATACAGTGTGTTAGGGAAATTTGTTGTTGGTGAATCTGGTTGCATATGGCATAAGGTAAATAGAGCAGATTAGATGGATTTAATGAAATACCCCTTACTGGGAAGCTAACACTTCTTTTGTTTTCTCTGAGGTTAAATACTGAACAGATGTATACTTTTAAACCTCACTTGAGTGAAAATGTTAAATGGATAATTGTGTTACTTGTCCACATGACTACACTGATGGTTTGCCATCACATCACTTTATTTCTCTCATAAAAACACTACATATTAGAAATGAGACAATACTACAGCATAAGCTGTTACACAAAAATTTACCAATTCAGATGTAAAATATATAGAGTAACATAGGTCTTAAAGTGATAGTTCCCCCAAAAATAAAAATTCTGTCATCATTTACTCACCCTCATGTCATTACAAACATGTATGACTTTCCTTTTTCTGTGTAAAGAAGAACAACACTGGCCCAATTATCTACTTTTGTATGGACACAAAACCACTGTCAGAATATCTTCCTTTGTGTTTCTTGGAAGACAGAGTCATATATGTTTTGAACAACATGAGGGTGAACATATGGCAAATTTATAAATACATTATAGAAGCACCAGGACCGTATACAGAGAACTACCTGATTGTGATGCTGTAGGCAAAATGCAAGACAGGTTTAGGAATCTAGAAATTCAAAACTGAAAGCTAAACTCAGCATGAGACCAGCCATAATGAACTGGGGTTACAGCATTTGCATTTGAAATATAATTAAATGAAACTTTAATGAACTTAACCCACTGATAAACAGAGCATAGATAAAAAAATAATACATTTAGCAGCATCTGTCTTGCGAGATCACCTTCTAATTGTGCTTTTTGGAAAAAAAGCCCCGCTCTCCTCCCCCCCGCCTTATAGTTTAAAAAAGGCCATTCACGGATGTAGCAAATCTTTCAATGAATCAGCTCAGTCAAAGGATGTTTTTTAATGAAATTCCTGGAGAAAGCTGAGCTCCAATTAGAAAAGATACTCTATGTGTAACAATATACTGTGTCAATATATCACACAAATAAGATTAAGTTAATTTTTAACAGCTATGAAGATTATTACAATATGCCATCTCTTCAATTATATTTACTAAGCTGCCAACATGGGACTTGCATCAATAGAATATGTTAATGTTTATTTTTTATTTTTTATTTTGTGCTTTTATTGTTTTAGGAATATCTCTTTTAGGGTTGATTTTTCAAACACCCATTACATTTTTTATTACAGACGGTTTAATTAAACCTTGAATGTTGTCAATTCTGTAACAATTTGTATGTACAACAAAAAACATATTGATAATGGCAAATGTTTTAGAAATAAACTTTGACATATAGGTTCTTCTTTTTAAGATAATGTTTACATTAACATTTTGATTACAGCAAGTTAAAACACAGGTTGAACATTACGAAAAGTGATTGTGCTGACTAGCTATATTTGCTAGCATATACGAACTGGAGATCTAATACTGTAAAGTATTTGCACATTTCAATATCAGTTATCTAATCCAATTAGAAAGAAAACATGAAGCAACCAAGTGGAAATACATCTATGCACCTGCTTCCTCTTTAGAATCTGAAATCTCTCTCTTATAGCGGCAGCATAGATCATGTTTCCTCAAATAAAAGAGTTCTGACCAGTGATAACAGTGTGGCATATTATTAGCATTATAAAACCTTAGGTGGGCGTACTGGTTTCAAGTTAACAAGATATATTCTACATGCCACTGATCTCACTAATTATCTGAAATAGGTACTACTTTAACACATTATGCAGAGTCAATGTTAGCAAGTTTTTATCTACACAGAGACAAAAAAGAGAGTTTTGTTAAAATGTTGTATTTGTGTGTAGGAAATTTAGCGGTATCTAGTGGTGAGGTTGTGAATTGCTACCAACGGGTCGCTTCACCCCTCCCTTTCGAAGCACTACGGAGGCTGACACAGGACTAAGATGTCGTCACGATACGGTATTTATGAAGTTCTGCAGAGCAGTTTGTCCATTAAGGGCTACTGTAGAAACAACATGGTGTATTCCAAACAAGGGGACCCACGGTGTGTATCGATAGAAATAGCTCATTCTAAGGCAGTGGTTCTCAACTCTTGCCCGCGAAACCATTTTCCTGCCGAGTTTAGCCCCAACTCTGATATAAAACACTTGAACAAGCTAGTCAGCGTGTTTAGTAATAGATGCGTTCAACTTAATGCTACGCTGCGCAAATCTATCAGCGTATGAGATCTTAGTACCGCAATAGCGATTCAAGTGCAGATTGCTCGGTACGCATTTGAATCGCTCTCACGGTACTTTAATGCGATATGCCAAACAATCTGCGCAGCCCAACATTAAGTTGAACGCATCTGTTCCTGAAGTCACTGATTAGCATCTTCAGGTGTTTTATCAGAGTTGGGGCTAAACTCGGCAGGAGAGTGGATCTCGCGGGCCAGGGTTGAGAACCACTGTTCTAAGGTAACAAAAACATAAATCTTCATTATGCTTTATACACCTCTGAAGACTTAGTTACGTACATTATATTGCATTTCTGTTAGTAGATCCTCAAAAAAATTACACACAGCACCTTTAATTCATCACTAATCCTATAGAATTTGTCCAAGATAACATTATATATATACATTATATATATACATTTTTTTTTGAGATATGGTAGAATGTCACTAGTACTCAGCTTGTTCTGATGCAATAACCTGAACCATGCTCTTTATGGTCAGCTCTAGTGCTACAAATGTTTACTGCCATGACATTTGTATTATTCGTCACAACTATTGTAAGGTGTGTAACCTTGCAATCCACTGAGGACGGTCAGCACTGGGATGTGTCGCTGCTCTAATGCTGCTCCAGCCAAATCCCTGCTGTCATCTGCTGATGCAGGTTACCTAATGCAGTCTGAATGTCGAGCTTGTAGGGGTCAGCATTCATTTCTGATACATGCTCAGGTCAAGCTTTAGACCTCAGGTAACATCTGTGAAAAACTTCCTCCGTGTGTAATGTGTGTTCCTGAAATTATGTAGTGTTTGTGTGGCGTTGAGACATATTGTATTTATGGGCTCTTGTATTTGTGCAAACTATGCATTTTACTAATCTTATAGTCATAGTGAATAATGTGTGTTACACGTACACAACTTTCTGTATATAGTGTATGTGGGTGTTAACCGTGTGTACTGTATGTGACAAACATTTATGGATAAACATCTTTTATTTAAAATGAAATGTCACAATATCCATAATGAGATAATTTCATATTTGTGTTTATATTGCAGATAGTCTGTGCTGTTCATCCCTGCTGTGTCAACTGAAGGGCACAATTTGAATACGAATTAATTAATACAGATTGGAATCTCTTTTTTGCCGGATTGAAATGAGATATAAATGATAAACGATCGATTCTTGTAAAACACATTTTGCATGTTGAAGCCAGGCAGGTACGTCAAAATATTAGCCCCAGAATGGAGTAGTGAAATACATTAAAATTATCATACATAAAACTTAGAAATGAGTCATTTGATGTCAATGTGTTGCAGTTGTTAGTTTCAAATCTTTCACATTTGAAAAATTGTGCTTGAAAACAAGTTGCTTAAATCAAGTGAATTGCGCACAAGCTGTAATTATGCTGCGTACTGAGCAGCATCAACATATTTAATCAGTGAATTACTATTAACCTTGCCTTAGAGTCAGCGCATTTCTCCGGTTTTTGTTCATTAATTTTCAAGAAAATTATGGGAACATTTATTCGTAAACAGAGAAATTATACAAAATAATTATCCTTGCTTGTGTTTTGCCCCATCTCACACTGAAAATTGAAACACTGTAGTTGTAGTACATAAATGTGTGTTGTGCTGTACATTTTAATTTCCAGACATTTAAGGTGACAGACGTAATTATAAATCCCATGTTGGGGGTCTGCGGGCATCCTCCCCTATAAGAATCTTTTCGTGATTTTTACATTTAATTCATGCATTCTGGTGCACTCTGACTAGAAACAAGACAATATTTGCTTCAACTAAAAATAACTTTGTCACAGCAGCCACAATTTGCTGTTCAAAATGTTTTGGCCTGCAGAAGTTTTTCAAGTCCACCACATGACATGATCACATGACGTATGACCAAAGTGAAGCTCAACAGTTAACAATGAATTGTTGTTTTGTGACTTGTGAAAAAAATGTTTTACTACCGTATACAACAATGATGCTGTTAACACGTATGGTACAAGTATGGTCAGCACAATCATTAATGTACAGTGATTGTTTAATTACGTGTTCATTGTTGGTTCACATATGTTAACTGTTGGTTCATGTAAGAATGAACAGTTGTGACCCTGGATAAATAAGTATAAATAAGATTTCCATTGATGTATGGTTTGAAAAGAAATTACAATATTTGGCCGAGATAAAACTATTTAAAACTCTGGAATATGAGGGTGCAAAAAATCTAAATATTGAGAAAATCGCCTTTGAAGTTGTTAAGAAATAGGTTTGTTTTATCGCTTTCTATTGGCTAACCGCTGTAATGACATAGTGGAGATTCGATGAACCCGAAAGCTGAAATTCTAAGCTTTACATACTGTAGATACCCAATTTGATTGTGTAATTCTCAAAGAACGTTCAGCAGCGAGTGAAGTTTGTAGGTGTTTTCAGCCATTTTTGTTAGCGATTTTGCTGCAAGTTTTTATGTACTTTTTAAATTTACAAATGATCTTCGTGAAACATAATCTTTACTTAATATCGTAATGATTTTTGGCATAACAGAAAAATCTATAATTTTGACCCATACAATATTTTGTTGGCTATTTCTACAAATATTCCCATGCTATAAGACTGGTTTTGTGGTGCAGGGTCACATTTATTGTTATTTTACTCAACCTCGGACCATCTAAATTGTAACACCATCAACTGAAAGTTTAAAAAGCAAATACAAGCAACATAAAAGTAATCCTTGCTGCCCCTGACGACATACAGTATTAATGTCTTTTGAAGCGAATTGATCGGTCCGTGCAATTATTATTTATTATTAGCGGTAATCTATATACAACTTCTGGACGAATATCAATCGCACCCAAGTGCCCTACTCACTTAAAAGGGCACAGCTCTTGAAGTGGGAATTCTGAAGGGAGATCTCATAACATAGCCGTTTGTCTCACACTTGGCAAACTGAGTAATAAAAACAATGCCATTTTGTTTTTATCCGAGAGCATCCTTCACATTGCGTCCCCAAGCAGCGCCTTTCAAGGGTGCATACATGACGCTTGGAACGCGCAATTCCTGATGCATCCACGGACTGATTGACTGACTCTATGATGTGGCTTGTATCTGTGTTTTGAATTTTCAAAATATGGAACCTGATGACTTAGATTTTATAAATCACAATCACTCTGTGAAAAAAAACTACACTTTTGAATTTCCTTCTGAAAAATTGGTGCGGATCGGCTCTACAGTTCATAATCCACATTTTAAAAAACACAAGATCAATTATAATGCGAAAAGACTTGGTGACATTTAAAAAAGTTACATCCCCAAAAAAAGAATAATTTCTCCAAATAATTGTTTTTATCCTAACGGAATATCTGTGGCTGAGAGGGAAACATTTGGCCTGTGGTGAGACATTAACAATAGCACAAAGTGACCTCTCCTCTTAATGCTGACTTCAGTTTGGAGGGCAACACAGTTTGAGGCCAGCACACTAATAGAATCAGATCCAAAGTATGAGAAAAAGTATTTCACCCGCCCAAATGACTCTGAACAACACAAGGTTAAACAGAGAAGTAAAGTTGAACTCTAAACTTCTGTGAACTCACATCAATGACACATGCATATATACATGCATATTTTTGTATTCCACCGTAATGTAAAACCATACACAGCAAATCAAATCAAATGATACTGTACAACTGTTTGCAATAACATTTCTTTTTTTTTTTTAATATAAATTTGTCATTTATTAAGAAGTCGCACTGATAACTAAGTGTTGTAACATAATTCCTCAATACTAAATATACAGCCATGCACGGAAAGAATTCAGAGACCATTTCAAAATGATTGTCAGTTTATCTGAATTTACTGTATGTGTTTAGGTAAAATGATTTTTGTTTCATTCTGTGTACTACTAACAAAAATTTTCCCAAATTTCTACTTGCATTTATTTGCAGAACATGACAACTGGAGAAACAGGTTAAAATAACAGAAAAGATGCACTGTATTTTCTCATACATAAAAGTACTGTAATTAAAACAAGTTCATATTCACTTTTAAGCAAAACAGTAATATTTGTACATGTAATCACAGGAAGTTTAAAAATTATTTGTTTATGTGATTACCTCGATTTTATCAGTTTTCATGTGTCTTGTCTTGCTGTCAGTCTTGCATATTTCTTTTCAACACAGGCTCATTCCAAATATGTACCCGTGTATTTCTGCATAACCCGAAATACGTAGCTCCAGGTACAAATCCCTGCATCTTTCGAGTGGAATGTCCACTAGTGGCGCATGGGTTTTTCCTGTTGGATGACTTTGTCACTCCTGAGGTTTGATTTAGTTGAAATGTAACAGACACTCGACTGGAATGGCCACAATACATACGTACAGTATATATCTATGCTAATGAAATAAACATTTGGAATAGTCTCTTAATTTTTACTGCACCTGTATGTGCTTTATATTCTCTACTTACAAACTAACAACTTGAAAGCTGGAAAGCATTTCTTTAAGAAATAGTTTCTTTCAGACATTTTTGTCTGTCTGGAATGTTATAGCATTTTGACTATCTTAGCAACTTGCAGAGTTAAACCTTACTTTTTAGTCAGATATGTAGGAAAACAAATGAAGGTTTCCAGGGTTCTGGGTGTGCTGGGTTACTCTGAGCGAGAGGACTCGTAATAGTTTACCCATGTTAACAGCACAGACACTAAACCACAACAGAAGTGGACTGGAGCAGAGGTGTGACAGCGCCATGACTCTCCACAGCTGGTAAGAGGAGCATTTATTTTCATCCACTCCACCAGCACTCTTTAAACAATCACATATCTCTGTCTTACAGCTTAACCACCATCTGCTTCTTTGTCTTTGCTGTTTGAAAACCACTGTAAAGTTCTCAAAAGAATTGTCACATGTTCATGTTTCATTCACACTACACGGGAAAACTATTTCTTGCCCTTTGCCATTTAAACAGCCACATAAACAGACTAGATTGGTTTGAAGTAGAATACAATGATAAAAAAAAGCAAACGCTAAGAACTGAGTATGTATTGCATCTGGTAAATTTTTTGTAATGTTGCATTGCATTTCTTTGATTAATTCTTAAATTATCAAAATCCTGACAGATTTATTTACTACACACGATGACAGTACATCCTTTTTGCAGTCATGGCAGCTGCTGGATCATGTTGCTTTCATTCCCTGCCCCTCTTAACACAAATAAACCACCAGCTATCATTTTACTGTAGGCATTCCAGTGTACACATGAAATCCACCGAGGTAGACTGATGTAGTATGACTTCCTGACCATTCTCTACAGAGCGCCTTTGTTGGTCTTTTTCTCCATGCAGTTAATAAAAACTAGGCAGTTTTAGGCAGTCAAATATCATCTTAAATGTTACATAACCCTCTCTCTATAAACTTTGCTCAATCACTAGCTGTAATTATGCGAGAAAATCTACAATCGCTCACTACGCAACTTTCGCTTTTGTCCTGTGTGTGCCCCAGGACTACCAATATGCATGAAATTGATGTCGTCAGCATTAGGCGAGACAGCGGGTCATTTGTCACAAATTCACAACCGATATAAACTTAAGGCCTAAGCTGAAATATCGTCCAGCTCCCTTGAAGGTAAAAATAGCACATAAACTCTAATTATCCATACCCTCAAACCATAGACTATGCTCAATCAAAATATAGATTTTTACATTAAGTTTAAGGGCCCTAGCCCCTTCCTTACACTACCAAGAAAAATGGTATATTGTTAAAGCATTTACTGTCTCTGGCTGCGTTCAGCACCATGTTTATGAAACAAAAAACTATGAAGATTACCATTACAGAATAGTGCACAAATACCAGTTTAGGAGTTGGGGAAGAAAATTTATGAATAGACTTCAATTGACTGATTAGTAAATAATCAGATATATCAGGCAATATCATAATCATGAAGTTCATTGCACACTGAGTCCGAAATTTGCGTGCAAAATTTCCACATAGAGTAAGTACGACCTCACGTCGTGTCGATGACATTTACACACTGTCTCCGATATTTTCGTCCGTCATAAAATAAAATCGGGCCTGGGTTCGATTTTCTGCGTTTTTCGCAACCGTAGCAAGCATTTTGAGAGGCGTTTTGACAATAGGCCCTTTTCACATGTAGTCACGTATCTTCTGTTCTGCCGCGAAGCCGTGTATCGTTACTTCCGCTAGCGCCTCAGAATGGAGTTTACCAAGTCCCTCGCACAGCTGCCACAAATACGGCTAGATGATGTACAACATCTTGCAGACAAATTTTCGCTTATGTCCAGATCAAAGCTAGATAAAGGACACCAATACTTCGTTGAACAGTACCTGTTTGATTATGAAGGTAAGTGTTTTGTTTTCTTTTTGTGTTAGCGAAGGTGCTAGGATAAGTACTTGAATAAGTGTTCTGTCACTGTTGTTAAGTTCCAGCGCGACGGCAAAACAGAAGTACTACTTCTTCTTGTTTGTTGCAAGACAGATGTCATGATACACTGCTTTGCGAGAAGGCGGAAATTAAGTGACCTCATTGTGAAAAGGGCCTATTCAGAGACACCATACAAACGAGCGACAAATACGAAAAAACGCATAAGAAAATTTCGGACTGTATGTGCTTACTCTGCAACGAGATCTCAAATACTTATGGGTGTATCTAGAGAAAAGAGAAATATGTACGTGCATTCCAATAATGTTTTGTATTTTTTGTAATATTTTTTAAACTGCACTTTTAGGGTTTTAGTCATTTAAAGTCCACTGTCCACTGTAAAAAATCTTGTAAGAAGCGTAATATCCCCGCAGCTGGGAGCCTGAAAAAGTAAAAAACATTTTGTAAAGTGAAATAACATCTACAACTACATGGAATTTGAAGCATATTTGAAGTCTGTTTCTGTAGTTTGTCATTTTTACCACATTTCAAAAAAAGTTGAAAGTTCTGTAAAATAAAACTGTAAAATTCCGTAAAATTAAAAGTTTGTACAGTGTACGTGTCAGTTGAGTTTCTTTTAAACCGTATGTACTATAAAAATCACTACAGATAAACATGGTTTTGGTCTTAAAATGCTAGTCATATTACAGTACATAAAACATCCGTGACTTTTTACTTTATGAGCACAGAGGGGTGTTTGATTTATGTGAGCGTCTTACCTGTGTTTTGAGTCAAGATGGAGCATTTGAAATGCAGCCGCTCTTGCAGTTTCAGCTATCTGAACAAGTCTATCTGGATTGATAAGAGTGGCCTTCAAACCCTTGATGAAAGCCATCCCATCATCTTGACATTCCCTCTCAAATCACCAACTATTCTGCTGACTCCAGGAAAGTGGCGACCGGGCACACCAGGGGTCCATCAGGGCACCTCTCTCTTCCCTCGGGGAGAAAAAATTGCCATCATTTTTGGCATTTTGTTCTTTTTTTATTCACATACTTTATTTTTGCTTATTTGAACCATCACACTGCTCTTAACAAGTTAATCTTTTTTTGCCTAAATTGCATGCTGTGGCCTTATTAAAACCAAAGGTGAATCTAAAAAACCTTATAACTTCGAAGACTCAAAAAACATCCTGTACAGATCATTTGAGCTGACAGTCAACTTGTCAGATTAATACCACCTGCTGAATGTTAAGCACAGATGTCTTGTTAATTTCCCTCCATCTCTCTTCTTCTCCCTCTGCAATTATACTTTACGGTGGTGGAGAAATCCGAGCTCCTGCTATACTTGAGTTACTGGAGTGTTTGACCAACTGGCAAAAATCCAGCTGGAAAGGATCAACGCAGATACTTCAAAATCAGTACCTATAAACAAAAACAAAAAGTTATATGTAATTCCTCTTCAACATCCCTTACCCTTCTCCCATACGTCCTCTCACAGCAGACGTTTCCTACATTATCAAGAACTGCTTGGCTTATAACGTGCCAGAAATTTGTCGCCCTGTTGATCGGGAATGCTCTCACAGACAGCCATCTGTAAAATTTCTGCTATAAATTTCATGAGGATAAATCACAGCGCCTCACTCAGTGTATGTACGTACAGTATATTAAATTGTCTTTGTCTAAATCTATCACTATATAAGGTTTTGCTCAGTACAACAACTCGCATTATATCCGCAGCTGTTTATTCTATGGCTTCAATTTATCAGTGCTGTTTACCCCAGAATGCAATTTGCACCCGTTTAGTCAAATGAAGATACATGACTGATGTAGCAAGTGGGTGAGGTACTAAAGTTACAGTTCAATGGCTTTATCCTTACTAGATTTACTCTCTCATCTAAATGTATAGAGTTATAAGAATGTTCGAATTTTGTCGATGGTGGGATTTATTCGTGAGCTTTAGTGACAGCTTGGCAATTACACCTTCTTAATGTCAACATGAAATCTTCTGATTTGAACCAATGAACAGGCAAGTATCTCTGTGTTGTGCAAATTTCTGTATGAGGGGTTACAATTTCAGCACAGAATAAAGTACATTTCCAAAAACACTTCTGCAATATTGCATAATTCCTATTAGAAATGAAAGAGATATTTCACCAAAAAATCTAAATGATTTCAAAATTGACCCTAAATGATTTTCCTTTTTTTAGCACAACACAAAATATGATATTTTGAAGAATGTCACAAACAACACTGACCCCCATTGACTTCCAGTGTATCCACACAAAATCACTGAGATATTTCAAATAAATTGCATCAGATTGTGTGCAAATTCTTGAACTTCTGCTGCACATCAACAAATAAAGGGGTTTATTTTGCAAAAACTTAAAAAAAACTTAAAAAATACAGCTAACTAACACAATTAAATGCAATAAAAACATGATAACATAATAGAAGAAAATTGTTTAAAATGAGTTTTTGCAAATAAACTCTTCAAATAGGACTTATGGGTCATGACTCAAGTCTTTACGAATCAAGACTTGACATTGTAAACAATTAAGAAATTAACGTGACTTTGTCAAATTGTAAATACATTTACAGTACACTAAACGTGGGTCGACCAATGCATAGTAAAAAAACTTGTGCACATGATTATGCCTTATGTCAAATTTGACCTGGCATACAGTATGCAAAGAAAACAGCATATGTACTTTTCAAAGTCTGTTTAGCAAGTACATATTTATACACGAGACCCCCGGTGATCAAGTACATGTACAGGACGTGACATTAAATGACTATGCAAGGCTGCCCTGTGTGAGGGTGCGTAGACAGTTGTGTGAAGTGGAAAGCATAGTAAGTGCTTCACAGTCCATCTGGGCCCAATCATGATGGTGAGCAGAGCTTGTCGCTAGGGAGATCTGAAGCAGCCCTCTCAAGCTGCCTCCCAATTACCTGATCCAATTTGCATTCAGCGCATGAAAGCAACAATGTGTACGAGCGTGATAGCCCGACAGCCTAAGGTCTCTCTTTCCTCTCGTCTTTGTAGACCGGTAGTATTAGCTCTGGAGAAAAAAAGGAAAACCTTGAACAAACAACTTGACCACTGTGGCATGCTGAAGACATAATGATTCATCATATTCAGCACTCAGAGACTTTTTAACCCTGAATACTAAGAGAACTGTGTGTGATGCGCACAGCCTTGCGCATCTGTATACAACATTCATGTTGTATAGGAATGAAAGGAACGAAACGCATCCAAAAGAGATACTATATGTGTTCTGGTATATAAAGACACACTTTTTCCCACGCTTCCAATGATAAATGAATATCGCAAGTGTTGTCATGAATGCATGAGGATAAAATTTCCCTTTGTAGAGCTTTTAGCTATTCGTGCCCCATGCTGTTGACCCGAGAATTTGACAGCGGCTTGCCTTTTCTCCACCCTCGATACATCACTCACCCTGTTGCCGAGTGGACCGTGCTGGCAGGAATCAGCAACGATTCAGCACTCATGTGGATTAATTAATTACGCCAGAAATGTTAACAAGGTCATCGCGCTGCTCTTCCTGAAACTGTTAATGAGGTCAGGACTCATCGTCTGCAAACTTTGGTCAGTCCTGTCTCCCATTCCATCCTTTTAATTTACACTGCTTAACATTTAGACATAACAGAATGTTCCTGCTGCTCAATTGGTAGAGCATTGCTAGTAACTCAAAGGTCGTGGGTTCGATCCACAAACTGATATAAGACACTGATACAAGAGGTAGACAGTACACTCACAAATAAGGTGTTTTGAAAGGTTCTTCGATGCCATACAAGAACCTTTTGGTTCCATAAAGAACCTTTATCATCTGAAAAAAAGGTTCTCCTGATTATAAAAAAGTAAGAAAGAGATGGTTCTTGAAAGAACCTTTGGCTGAATGGTTCTTTGTGGAACCAAATATGGTTCTCCTATGACATCACTGTGAAGAACATTTTAAGCACCTTTATTTTTAAGTATTTTAACTTTTACTCAAGTGCATTTTTTAAGTACATGTAGTTTATGAGAGTGTTTTACTTTGGTAAAAAAATACTTTTCTACATTATAAAGCATATGTCATACTTTGACTGCACTAAATTTTATAAATACATTTGTACATGTTTTTTTACATTTAAAAACAGAATTTAGTACTTTCCCCCTTTTAAAAGTAAAAATACTTTAGGTAAAAGAACACGAGCCTGTACTTAGGTATTAATACAGAAGGTAAAACAATTATTTATGAAATGTAGTGGAGTAAAAAGCATGAAAAGTATGTTTTTATTGAAGTGACGTATAATTTTGAGAGAGCAAATATTTCAAAATGTACTTGAGAGTAAAAATACGTACAGTAAGTAATGTCCACCTCGGGACTAAATGTCCTGTAAGTGGATAAAAAGCATCTGCAAATGCATAAATGTAAAACAAAATACTTTGTTTTCTTTCACATCTGACCGTTTGCATCCAGCGAGTATGAAAAATGAGGCTCGAGGCTTCGAGTTACAGAAAATTGCCCACGTTGGCTGGAAAATCATCTGTGGCTGGGTTAACTCAAGGAAACTAGAAGCAGAGTCTCAACCGCTTCCTCTTTTTCACATTCTTTGTCTGGGCCGTTTTATTATATGCTACATAAAACCAACTCCTGTGAAGTTCATTTTAGGAGCTTGGAAAGCTTTTTGGTGTATTGCTATATTTGCCACAAGTTGCAGAGACCCACAAGTAAAACAGACAAAGAGCTTTTGAACTCAGCAAATGCAAACAAAATAAGGGAAAATATATAGAGACATTCCACAAAGTGTGTGTGCGCTTCTCCGGGTCATTGAAAAGTTACTGGGGCTGTTTGGGGGTTTTTACCTTCCAGAGCACACAGGGGAGTAGTACATATTAACACATGCTGTGGAAAGAGAGACAGACAAAAGGAGAAAGAGGGAGCACAGAGGGAGCTTCATAATTTTTTTGGGTGTGCAGGCCAATCTCTCCGGCTGGAGGTTGGGATCACAGAGCTCTAAGGAAACATCTGGCCTCTGCATGTGGCAGATACGACGGCCCCTCTCTACACGGCCCTCGGCCTACGCTCACCAGCCAAAAGAGCCCACAGAGAGCATTAATTCTTCCCACACTGATATGGCTGCTTGGATGCCTTAAGAAGACACAGCACAAGGAGTGTGGGGGAAGAGCGTGCGTTTGAGGGAACCGTTTGATTTCGAAGGGTTTCTCGAGGACAGCTTGAAAAGTGGCGCAAGGCATGGAAAACAACATTCTATGCTGTACTTTTCCATTTGAACGGTGCTGTTTTTTCCAGATCTCCCCAAAGCACTGGAGGTCGGAGAAGTTTGACGGGTGTGAAAGAACGAGACGTCTGCGTTGTATTTCTAATGTGTGTTGTTGCATGCTTAATGCGTAGCTGAGGGAGCAATTTCTCCTCCGCCACCCCTGCTGTGATGAGCAGAGAGTTTCAACGCCCGTATCCGCCTGATGTGAGCTCAACTGAGCGAAAGGAAAACAGCAATGGTATCTGTGCTTCTTCTGGGTCTGGGGTGAGGTCAGCTGTGAGACGGCCCTCTTGCAGTGACAGGGTCGCACCTTTGAACACAACCAGGGAACATGGAGAGCTGAGAGAAAATCAAATCTTCCTGATGGGGATTTACAGCTTCAACAGTTGACCCTAAAATATGTTATTTTAAAGAAATTAAAATTTAATGTCCATCCATCCATCCATCCATCCATCCATCCATCCATCTTCTACCGCTTGTCCGAACTACCTCGGGTCACGGGGAGCCTGCGCCTATCTCAGGAGTCATCGGGCATCAAGGCAGGATACACCCTGGATGGAGTGCCAACCCATCGCAGGGCACACACACACTCACTCATTCACTCACGCACTCACACCCTACGGACAATTTTTCCAGAGATGCCAATCAACCTACCATGCATGTCTTTGGACCAGGGGAGGAAACCGGAGTGGAGGAGTGGACCCCCGAACGTGGGTGATGTCATCATGGACTCCAGCATCACAGTACAACGAGGCAAACGGTACATTCGACTGGATGCGAACACCCCATCCACCCAAAAGAACGGTTCTAATCTTCTGATATCATATTTTGATTTGTAATACTGTTGGTTTCATGTGGTAATCTATTAATGAATAATTTCGTAACTGATGAGCAACACCTGCAACACCAGGCGAAGCTTATTTCACGTCGTAAAAAAAGAGCGCTTCACACACAGATCTAAAGTTAAGACGGACTGCTCATGTTAGGGACTCTACAGTTTTTAAAACTTATTGAAAATATCGACCGCTTATCTCAAGCAAATAGATAACAAACATTAAACATCACTTAGACTGAATGTGCACATAGTTTAAAAGGAGTTTGCCGTTTTAAAAGTGAGTTCAGATAGATTCATGTAATCATCAACACACTGTATGGCCTTCAATAAAACTCGAGACAGTAAACTGGATTTTCAAGGATTCTTTACTGTATTATCCAGATATATTTTTTGAAACAATGATCTCAACACCCTTTTTTATGCGATGCTCCAAGTCATCTTCTTCGTTTTTAGTGTATCTCTGTGGCAGAATCCCAACTCCACGTACTGATTTGACGTTTATACTACATCGTTTTGAGTCGGTTTAGAGGTTTCGTGTGTACGCAGATATTTCTTGAGACAAAAAAAAGATTGGATAGGGAAAGCTCTGGCTTCATGTGGATGTGCCCTTAGAATAGTATTAGTATTAGACGTATTGCTGAGTATCTTAATCAAAAGATTAAACAGGAGAATAGGCCAAATATAAAGTATAAGTCAAGTACTGTAAGTGTGATTTTAGGTATTCTTTTAAAAACCTAAAAACCTAAAAACCTAGACTAAAAGTATACTTACATACATTCAGTTTAAACTAAGTAAACTAATAACACACTTGAATTTAAACCCTTTTTTTTGTAAGAGTAAATTTGTATTAATATAGGTCAATTGGTAAAAACTTAACTACTGTTTTATACATGCACCATTTTAAACATGCTTTGGCAAAAAAGATATGAAGTTAGACTTGAAATATAGAGTTAGACATTTTTTAACAATCTATAATATTAGCAATTGGTTCATGTACCGTGACTTCAGTGACTGTTGACTCTGACCCCCAAGGGTCTAATGAAGTCTGGGCCTCCCTAACAAGGCGAAAAACAGTCCTTCTGTTTCAGAGCTGGGTCCACAACATTTTCCCCAGGTGCAGAGGGGCTCTACAGCCAGTCCTGATGTCCTTAACCTGTCCTCCATCAACTCCTCTTGACAGTGGAGCCTTGAATCTTGAAACATGCCCTTCCACCCACGACTCACTGGAGCGAAGTCCTGAGGATTATCACCTTTTTCCTGGTAGCATGAAGGTCATTCTGAGTGGCATGGGCTCTTGTGGGAAAGCGGGAAAAATGTTCCCCTGTCATTTCCATTCCCTAAATCAATTCTGGACGAGGTGCCTTGGAATCTGAGCATGCTTGCTTCTCTGGGGCTCGGAAAGTCCAGGTCTGCCGCAGGCATGTTGTTAAAGACTGCAGGGGAGAGGAAAGGAATGCACATGTACTGTATATGAAAGCCATAATCTAGAAACTGCAACCTTGTGTTGTCTGCAAGGACACCGTTAAAGGTCACTTTCACTGCCGAGCCAGCAGTCACCACTCTTTTAACTGTCTGGAGTGTATTTCTTTATTTAATAACATAACGTTAATGCATCTTCTACTGAAAGGCATTAAGAAATAAGTTAACTGAGAACACAAAGCGGATTGGCAAAGTACAAACCACAAAAAGTGGTTCAGACAATCTATTACACCCAAAGATTATATACTGTACTATGTTGACAAATAATTATTTGTTCATCAAAGTTCGAGGGCTGTGCCATCCTGCAACTGGCAATTATGCATGCTTCTGAATGTCATGACATCAGTTGTGAGCAGTGAAACGTCGATGCCATCAAATGGCTTTGCTGCTATTTACAGACCACCAGAGAAGGGTGGGAAAAGAGACCCTCTGAATGTACAATACATAAATATTTAAATCCATTATTCACTGTTTATGTAAGCGCTAACAGTAGAATGTTTATAAAAAACGAGAGACGGCATATGGGATTACGCCAACATATGGGAAAAATATTTCTGCGAGGAGAGAATAGTACTATGAAAGAGAACAACTGAGTCACAGATCTTATTTAAATGCATTAGTCATTAAGTTTTAGTCCATTTCTTTCAACAAGATTGCAAGACTAAACGCACAGCGCATAACATCCTATATACATCCATCACGCTCGTTCTGCAAAATCACAGACTCATTTAATTTCAGTTTTAGGTTTCTCTTGGATGCCTTTAATACGCTCCATTGCTAATTTATTTGAAAGATGAAAGTACTGTACTTCCCATGACCATCTTACATAACATGCTTTTGCACAAAATTATCCTGTGGCTGGGATTTAAAAGCGGTCTTCAAATTATATGTGGCATAGTAAAACAATCCATTCACTTAAAAATTGCAAAGTAAATAGCACTTGTAGTAATGCACAGAAACATTACTGCAGTACAGCACAGCACAGAGGAAAAATGCCTTCAAACGAGAAGGCTAAAATCCTTTTCACGGAGGACCAAAATGCCACCAAATTAATTAAACATGGACAGGTCAGAACGCACAGCAATCTGTCCCATTTCTCCCTTTCCTGTTGGAGAGACATTTGGGAGTCTTCGAGCATGAAATTAAACATCGAGGACACCCCCTATTGAATATCTTCTTTTCTCTGGGAAAGTCAAGAAGACTAAAGCGTGGAAAAGCCAAAAGAATGAACTGTCACAGTCAGCTCGTCTCTTTGGAAATGACCACATTGGTTACACTGATTAAAAACAGATTCTGTTTTATCACAAGTCCTTGTTTTGGATGGTAGCTGAACAGTGCACATAACAATGCTGTTTGCGCTTGAGCTTAGCGGTTTCTTGTCTTGTCAAATTATGTGCACGCATTTCTTTTATTCACTGTATATAGTTGGAGTGTGTTTTACAGCTGATAATTAAACTTTGAAAGCCGTCTTGCAAAGTCTCATGCAAAAATGTCAACATCTCCATCTGCTGGCTCTACTGCAATGAGAGTTTGCAAAAGTGAGAGAAAAAAAAAGCTTCGCCATGGGGTTTAAAGCTTTATTTTTGTTGAAAACATAAACACCGGTTTAAATATGTAGGGTAATTGGACTCCGTCGTCCAGAGACGTATAATTTAAAGGGGAAAGAAAATATTTTCCATATGTCTCTGGTTAAGGCTATTTTCCTCTCTCTCAGCCCCAGCGTTTGGGCTGTTATTAATACGTTAACTTTAACCGCTAGAATTCCCAGTCATATATCATCCGCTTCCTGATTGGATGCTCACCAGGGCGAACCTTGAGTTGCCCAACTGTTGACACAAAGGAACGGATCGTTCGTGGGTATTCCTCTCTCTCAACGTGGGAGATCAGGGTCTAACAGAGAACCATCAATTATAATGATATACCTAATATGGTTTGCTTATTTGACTTTGCTCATTCGTCACCATTCGGCTTTGAACTCGTCTTCCTTTTTTGACAGCTGTTGTCTTTAGTCCACATCTGAAATATTTACACACACTCGCGGCGGTTTGAATAATCTGATCTCCTTCATCCATCAACCTTTGCATTCCTCCATCTCTCGCTCCGTGATGGGAGGGCACAGGGTGTGGGTAAGTGTGACTTATACATCACAGTCACTTTATGAAGCACACCTGGATGCTCTCCAGCATGGCGATGAGTGGTGCCAGTGAGGAGACGGCTGTCCTTTTGGAGATGAAGGTCATGTCAGAGTGCGCCATGGGGGGATCTCATCAAAATGCACATCATCACAATCATCTCACTTAACCTTGATTAAAAATTCTGAAAAGTTAATGCGCTGGTCTCTAGAGGAAGGGAATTATTTTTGTCTCTCCAAAGACTTTCTGGTAAACACGGTTAAACCCGGCCTTTGTAACCCTGTCTATGTTTATTTGGCAATAATGGCCGACTGGTTCTGTTATTTAACCCATTACATGGCTGCTTGCCTAATAAATAAACACACATGAAATGTGGATCTAAATGTAAATGATATTGTGGTGAAATGGGATTGTTGCATTGATGCATTGATTGCATTATTAGTATGTTTCTGAACGGGCTCTATATAAAGGGGTTGCTCAGGTCGGGGGATGTGGCGTCACTGTTTCGGCTAACTTCCTGTGTGGACTGGTGTTCTGCTGCCTGGTGTTAAGGGTAGGTCGTTCACCATAGCTTGTTCACCCTTGTTGAGGTTTGGGCCATCTCATTTTATTTGTTTTACCTTTCTTTGGAAAGCCTGGTGTCTGTTTGGTGGGTGCCTATTATATTGGCCGCGTTGAAAACCACCGTTTCGTTGCGGTAAAACTCCTTACCTCTACCTCTTGTCGCATTACCGCATGTGTGGCTGCTGTCTTCCTGGCTGGTAAGCAGACGTTTATATTTGTTGTTTAACTAGTGTACGTCAAAAGTGATACGAGTCGTTGTGTTTGGGGTGTAGCGTTCGGGTGCTGGTCTGACGACTGGACGATGCGTCCTCCTCATATTGGTATGAAGAGCTCACTTTTAATGTGTTGATCGCCTAAGAAAGGTACGTGACCATTTTATTTGTTCTTGTAGCTTTCAGATGCACAACAGCAAGGCGTTAGCACATTTTGTGGTGTGTTACTGCTGCATGTCGTGAAGCTCCAACGCTGCTGTTTTGTCTTGCTTTGTTTTGCTTTGTTTATTTTGATTTCTTTGTTACATTTTGGTTACATTGCCATACGTCCTATTATTATTTTTTTCTTAATTGGTTTCCGTTTATGTTTAGACCGCTGTGTTGCTTACGTTGCAAGCTTGCTCTGCTTGGCTAGCTGCCTGCTCGCTTCTAAGCGCATGTAAACCTGTGGGTGTCGGGTTTCCCATTCTTATTTCACGTTGTTTTGCTGGAAATATTCATTATATTTCCCGTGTGCATACCCTTTTTTTTGGACTTCTGTTATTTTCCTTTCTTTGTTTAGGTTTAGTATATTTGTTTATTTTTGATTTACCTGTCTATATTTGTGTTGCCCACGCTTTGGGTAATCACAACTGGTTTCGTACTAGAAGTTTTATGATTTTGTTGCTTTGGAAATATTATTGTATTTCATCCTGTCTATTTAATTATAAGTAATTGTTTTTTTGGTGTGTTTGCTTCTAGGAGTTGGGGAGGACCAAGGGGGGTTGCAGGCTGGTGCGGCCATATACTGGAGTTCCTTAATTGCGTTGTGTGGTTTTCCTTTTTTTTGTGCTTTAGGTTTTGTCCTTGCCGTGAATTTCACATTTGTATTTGATTTAGTTGTAGCACATGTGGCTCCGTTGGAAGCCGGACACCTAGCCTGCCTCCCTGCTGGCGATCCCCAGACTCGGGTTGGCAGATCTATACTAAATGGGTTTTCTGACCCATGTTGCTATTTGCATTATTAAAATTATTACAGTTTTAAATGAGCATTGGGTTTTCCCAAATTATTGATTCAAATAAATTACACTTTGATATTCACGGCTTATTGTCTTTAAAGTTATTAGAAATCTGAACCTGTGTGTCTGAATCTATATTTCCCAGATAGGTATACTGGGTGGCGTAGTCGGTTACATCAATTCCCTTTTTTTGTTGTTTTCTTGTCCCTTCCTTCCCCTCCCCTGCGCTTCGGTCACAATATCATAATCGTATTTGTAGACTATAGATGGTTTAAGCAGAAAATCAATAACTGTTGAGTAGTTTCAATTGAACTGAATTTAATTAACAATAAATGAATATGAATTACATATAAAATAAATAGTTTTATTATAACCCAACACAGACATGAAGTTAACTTTTGGCCTGGTGTGTGCATCTGATGAAACCGTCTATATTGATGTTTACGCTCAAACAATACTCCATTACAATTTAATGTCCTGCATGGTGAATTTGGTAGGAAAAACTCGACCTCCTTGGATAGTTAGCCATAAAATGAATGAAAACTGTATTTCTTTGAAGCATGTCTCTGTGTACAAGGCATATGGGTTTTATTGTTATTTTTTACTGTTGAATATTAATCATTGAGATCTATGTGCCACATTGTCCCATGTGAGAACTGGGAGTATTTTTATACAGCTCCTAGTTCACAGAGCGTGTAGTATTACAGCCCCACAGTGTTACTGTTAACAAAGGAGACCTTTCTCGACAAAGCAACCCATCCGAATCATCTTTAAAGTACATTACCCATGATAAATGTACCATTTCCTTCTACTTGCCACCTGTGCTATATTTCCTGAAAGTTTTAAGTGAGTTTTGAAAAGCTTGGGTTAAAACAGGACTCTCAGAAAATGTGAATGTGTGAGCGAGTTTTAATTTTACCAAAGATCAGGACTTGTCCAAATAAAACATGCCGAATCCAGGCGCTGGTAAGCAGGATTTAACCTACACAGAAGCAAAGTGGGTATGATTTTTACCTGTTCTCCTCTGCAGGTGGAATGGAAAACCAATTAGGCCTCTCGCAGCCTTTCAGGTCTGTTTCACAAAAGAGAGAGCGGTTTCATGTTTGGGGTTTTTTGAAGATAGCACTGATTACAGTACAAGAAAAAGCGAGACGTATAAATGATTACAGTGCTGCTAATTAAAAATCGAATGTTCGTCATGAGCACTGGGTGGATGATTATGGATGGATAGCGGGCACCTTTGCAGCAAAGCAGACCTGTTCTATTAAAAACATTTGTTTTTAAAGCTTCACATGGACTCGCTCCTTCTGGACGACGGCATGTTGCAATCGGCGCCAACCCAAGAGGATGAGCCAGGTCGGGCGTGGAATTCTAACCGAAGGACCAGCGTATGAATGACGACCCACTGTATGATCGGGAAATCCTAGGCGTAAAGTGCCTCGCTGAGCAGCTGAGGGGGAAAGGATTTCCCTTCCACAGTATTCAAGACGCACGAACGGGGGCCGCGACCTATTTTGCTCTCCTATGTAACTCTGGATGGTCATCTTGTCCCCCTGTTTTGTGGCAGCTTCCTCACCTTCTTTTTCGTTTCTCTTCGGCCCTCCCGAACCTTGCATCTTTTACTCACACTCCTTCTTCCCGTGTAAGCCCTCGCTTTTAATAGGCGTTCGACCGTGCATCCGCCCCACCCGGCGCTCGGCGCACACAAGGGAGTATTGGGGGAGACCTTCAAGGCACCTTGAATACGGTAGGGAGCGTCCTGCATTACGACTCTAAAGGAAAGGGACACCAGATATACCGTTTCTCTTCTCGGCAAATCCACGGACACACATCTTCTTACTCTCGCTTTTCCCAACGGAACACTGGGGTTAAGCTATACTTCGTATGTTCGATCCCCGCTTCCCCCCTTATATCGGACGGGGAATGATGGTTTATCGCCATAGAAAATTCGGAATTCATTAGGGTAGGTTGCATAGCCAAAAACCATATCATGAGTCTGTTAGTTGAAGACAACAGGGGGCGGTCAACCGCAAAGGGCGAACTCGTGGTGGGCAGACTACCCTCGGGTCTCCGCCTCGCTTCCGACGGTTGGTAGAGGTTCGGCGAGTCCAGCACCACTCTCCGCCACGGCTCCGTGGGACCTACCGCTAGACCCACCTAAAGAGAAGTCGCCGAGAACGGGACGGTACCGGTTTTCGCTGCCCTATTGAAGGGGCGGCGGACATTGGCTTTCTTACGACATACACTGACCGAGAATCAGAACGGGGAATCCTCGGTATCGGTAGAGGGGGCGGTAGCCGGTATTGTATTATCTTCTGATCTCTGGATTGGCAAAGTGTAAGGAACGGGGGTGTCCGACGTCTGCGGGGAGTGCTTTCCATTTTCACTCCCTCTCCAGAAAAGGGGGCGCGCGGACAAAAAAGTTCCCCTTTCTCATCCTGTCTGCTGTGGGGTCGGGGGGGTCTTCGCCCACATAGCCCCCCGTTTTTTTCTCCTTGCGTCTCGTGGGTCAGTTTATCGTTAGCCGTCTGTCCTTTTTTTTACCCCTCCCTTCCCCGCCTTCTCTGAAAGGATAATACGCCCAGATCCTCAGTCCTAAGACCATCTGTATAATACAGGGGTACAAACGTAACTACAGATTTCTTTGTATATCTTGCCTCCTTTAGCAGTTACATTGCTTGCTTCTTCTTTCACACCAGCCTCACATTAGTCCTGCTTCCCCCCTTCTTATTGATTCTCCGCCCCTCCTTCTCCCTTATGCCCCACATTTATCCCTTCCATGTTTCGCTCTCGGCCTCCTTCCTTTTCCCCCGTTTGACACGCCTTTGCTTTACCTTTTAATTCGACTTGCCGTATCTCTTACCACTGTGCCGGACCGTTTCACTTTGCTCGAGCTCACATCTCTGCCTTATAAACCTCGCCACTACACGTACGGGCATTTTTCTCCCCTTCCCAACGATTTCCCATCCTAAAGGTATCATACCGTACCCCTTTCACTCTCACTTTCATCATCCCACTCTGCCCCATTCCTTCCTGTTCCCCTCACTATATCTGCGTATCTCAAATCTGTCACGTGGATCCAGTCCTCCCCCTCTCTCACTGTTAAGTACAGAGCGTCGTTCGGGGGCCCCCGCTATCTTTCTTTACTGACGAGTGTCTATTCCCCCGCTCTCTTTCCTCTATGTCCTCCTCGTACCAATTTCGTTCCTTTGATTGTTACACCCTTTGCTCACTACCCAGTTCTAATTCTTTCTTCTTCTTTCAGCTTCCTAGCACTCGTTGTTCTCTTGCCATCTATCCTCCCCCTATCCCCTTATTGTTTCACCCCTCCCCAACTCAACTATTTCGTGGTTTCCCCCCACCCCTCCGCCCGATGTACCCCTTTATGCTTTTTCGCCTTAGCCTGATCCTCTTTTCTACCCTTTATCTCCTCAACCCCTCTGCTCATTCGACCCCATTCCCACCTCCTATCTTTGCCTGCTTATCTGCTGCCACACCCTTTCATGCTCTGTCACTCCCTCGCGTCTTACTCGTTTGTCTTTGTTTCCTCAATACCCCCGTTCGGTCCTGCCCTAATCCTCTGAGTTGGTATGTCTTCAGCGGCGCTCGATTTATCCCAACCGGGCACCAACTTATCCGCCCCTCATTGACAGCCTTTCTCCCCTCGTGTCCCCGCTCCCTTGCGTCCCCTCTTCCCCTCGTCTCGCATCTTTTTTTATTCTTCCTGAATCGATGACACCGGGCAGGAAGATTTACATTACCTCCTTCCGCGGAAGATCCCTTCAGCGCAATATTCTTTAGCTTTTTTCTTTAACTATGTTTCCAGCCCTCCTTTCCCCACCCGCCCCTCACGCTCTTTCTCCGTCTTTGTCACTACATTCTGTATCTCTAAGTTTTCACTTACCCCGTTACCCTTTTCTCCTTTTCTCTCCTTTCTCCGCTAACTCTTTCCGAGGGCGGAACTTTAATTGGGGAATCCCGAAAGACAAAGCATTCGTCGACACATTTTCGTTCTGTGCTCCCCGCCTTTTCCCTTCTGTGTCCTGCAGACCGGACAGTACGATCACTTTTCTGCTTTCCCATCCGCCCCATAATTTCTCCTCTCCTTGAGGCGCAATTTTCTGGAGAAATCATTACGGAACCCTCTCAAATCTAACCCGTTGCAGTGTCAGTTCCCATCATCCCACTGCGTCATAATAAAACCGCCGTTCGTAAATCCTTGCCTTCCTATGCCCCCTTCTATGATTATGGGACCGCCGCTGTTGGGGCATCCAATATTTTAAACACCAATATTCGAATGTTCTTTCTTTTACGTTTTTGTTTTTTTTTTCTCCATCTAACAATGGAACCCTCTTTCCCATTTCGATGTTTACTCCCGGATATTCGAATGAATCGTGAATTATCTCCTGCGTTTCCTCCTTCTATTTTCCTCCTACCCACAGACTTATTTCTTGTTCGCCTGATATGATCCCTACTGTTTTATTTATTTACTAACCATTAGTATCTCCAGTCAAGCCCCTCATTCCGTAATGGAGGGCCACTTGGTCGCGTGTCTCAATCATCCCTTGAACATGCTGCTGACCCCTCTCTTGGGCAATCGTTACTTCCCTCTTGCCCGTTCGCATCACATTCATTATGCATATTCCTTTATTTGGTCATCTTCTCTTCTATTTTCCCCGTCCCACTATTTTTGCTATATTGGTCGTTGGTAGATCCTGCTTATGTGAGCTCCTGAGTGTAATGTATTTTTTGCAGGGAATCGCATCGCCGGCATCAGTGCGACCAAAAAAGGTGGACACGCAGGTCGTGATGTGAAGGGGGATACCTAGTGGGGCGCGCCCTGCTTACGGGGTATAGGACACGTGGGGGGGTATAAGAAACCTCGTGTTATTGCTCTTCGGTGGTTTATATGATGGTGAGACGAAAGATGATAGTTACCTTATGCCCAGTACGTGTAGAGTAACGTTATGGTTTTTTTTAATGCATACTGTACTATTAGCGACCGATAGTTGAGGGATATGAGTGAAGAGGAACGTGGGTAGTTTGGATTTTTTATCGCTTTGTGTCCCTTTTTTTTGTTTTTTTTTTTGTTGTTTTGTTTGTTTTTTTTTTTTTTTTTCCTTTCTCGGTTTTTCACGGCTAAGGCTTCTTTTGTTTTTTTTTCTCTCGCTCCACTCCATATTCTTAGTTCGGCTAGGGACTTTTGTCTGGGTACGCTGTTTGTTCTTTTCGTGGAGAGTTTTTTCTCTTTTTTTCTGTTACTTTCAACTTTCGTTACTTTTCTTTTATCTCTTTGTTTTGTTCTTCACGTCTCGCGTTTTTTTTTCTTTTTGCTTTTTACTTCTGGGGTGGGTTTGTGTGCGACCCTGAGTTCACACGTTCATTTTTCTATCTTTCTTAAGGACGCGGACATTACCCTGCTAAATGATATTAATATCTCTCTCGGTTGAGTGTTTCTCCAGCAACAACGCGGTACTTTTGTTTATTTCTCTAGAATTTTCTCCCCGCGGGCAACGAATATTCCAATAGTAGTCCAGGCACAGATTAATCTAATATCCATAGTGGCGGAATCCGGTTCCGATCAGACAATATAATAATATTCTTGCAAACTCAGTCTGTACAGGCCTGAGTAAGTGAGGGTACTTTGCGTTACTCAGAACCTTCGTATTGGTTCTCCCTGATCAGTCGGGTGCGATCCCCCCTATATCTCCATATATTCGACCTACCCACATGACCTCGCGCCTATCTCCCACCCTATGCCCCAGAACTACATTCCGATCTTCCGTCTCCTTTAGGACATTACGACAAATGCGGCAAAGCTCCCCACTACGTGAAGGAAATTTAAATCACTCTTACCAAAATCGGTGGTGTACCTGTCGATGATGGCGGTGTCCCTAGAGTGAAATCGTCCACCTTCTCTTCCATCCCCTTCACACATATATCCAATTTTTCTTCTTTAATCTATCATCGCTTCTCGGTCCTCACTATCTCCACCGGATCTCTCCTCCCATGTGGCTATAGGCGACCACATCTTTCCTATAGTACGACTGCTTGTTTTTTTGTTCCCACCTCACCCCACTTTGCCCGCGTCCCAGGTCAAACGTATCCTGATCCTATTGCGTCCTCATTCCTACGGCATTACTCACGTCACCTTCGCGCCGAGGGTGCCGCATCCCAGTGAATTGCTCCCCCCACTTATTTTTTACTCATAAGCGGGCGTTTTTGTCGAGTCCTTTGATTCAGGTCTATTATCCACTTTTATCCCCCCTCGCTTCCTTTTCGGCGCCTGTGGGATTGCCCCCTTCCTATCCAACCCCGCAGCGGATAGGACAATCAACCAGGAACTTGATTAACTCCGCACTCCTTTCACCTTACAATTTTCTTTCTTTTTCTTTCATACACATAACCTAATCCTATCACCTTCTCTGCACTTTATCCCCTCTCCCCTCCCTTTTTCTTTCTCCCTCGTCTTAAACACTTGTGACCTTTTCCCCCTATCTGCTAGCTAGGTTCACTTGGCTTCGCCTTGTGAAACTCCCACCTCCCTCCTGGCCTAGTCCCTGCCACTATCGTCTTTATCTTCCTTCTGGGTTCTACCTCCTTAAACTTTTTCATACCTTGCGCATTGCATTTCTCCTCTTACGCCTCTGCTTTATCATGTTTCTTGCTCACCCTCCCGCCCCCACCTCCCCACTCCGCCCTGCTCGGCTACCATAACCCACCCTCACCAATAGAACCCAGCCGCTCATCCAACAACGTAGGCCTTGACGCTTTGACTCTTCACTCCCTGGTCTACCTCTTTCAATCTCTCAGGCAACGTCCTTTTTCCTTCAAGGTGGAGACTCGCCTTCCCGTAGTGTTGGCACGGCGAATACACCGAGTTACCCCTCGCCTTTCATCTCCCCTCCCCGGCCTACTCTCCCCTCACCTCCTCACGTGTTCTGGCAGCACCTGCTTCTCTTAGTTCCTTTACCGTAACTTTTACCAGCTGCCGTTGACCGAAACGCCCAGCCTTGCATCCTCCCTATCTTTCTCTTCTCACCTTATCCGTTTGCCTATACAGTTGCCTCCAGCTCTAGTATGGAACCACAACCTGCACCCCTTTACCCTTCACAGGCTGGAATGCCGGCCAATCCTTACTTCATTCGTACTTTCCTTTGAAACCCCATCAGAATCTCTGTCCCGGATTTAAGTACGACGATAACTACTTATCCGTTTGTGCGATAGCATTCACCACTCGAATTCACCTAAAAACGGGCGGGGCACCGCGTTGGCAAGGGGCCAGCCTTTATTTCGAATCTTCGCCTTGCCTTTTCGGGCTCTCACTTTGCTGTCTGCTTAAAACCTCCCAATCCAGGTATGCCCCCTCCCCCCAATTGTTCCCCCCCGCCCCCCTGCCTGCGACCGCCTACCAGTCACCGTGTGTTTTCGCCTCTTCTTCAAGACAAAGAGAAACCGTCCCGGTACTGTGCTGCTTCTCCCGTGCCATACTCGACACTATCCCTGTCTCCCTTACTTTTGCCCGGTTGGCTGGATTGATCCTGAGCGCGGGAAGCAAATGACAGCTGCGGGACCTGAAACATCCCAGGTGTCTTAGGGACTTGTCTCTCAATGGGTACCCTAGACATTGAGTTAACAAAGGCACGCGTTTGATTAGCGACGAGTAAAAGGGAATGGATTTTTGAGAACAGAGATGGATTTATCAACTGCTTTTGAAAAACTAAGCAAGGCATCGTCCATTTAGCCCCTGATGGCTATTTTGACAAATATAGCATAATTGTATTGCACCTAATGCACTTCACGCTGACATACATACATTATTCTTAAGGGAAGACATTTTCATTTATGTCATGTCCTCTTACCAGAAGCGTTCGCTCTTATGTGACTTTAAACAGGAAGTCTTTCTGGATCAGATGTGAGAATCTCAATTAACGTTGAGCAATGGAGCCGCACCCTGTAATGGGTTTGAATTATGCATGTCCTTACTGCCATTTTTAAATGAGATTTGTCCACCACTCTCCACAGCCCCTTAATCTCTCTCTCTCTTTCTCCATTCAGTGCATTACATCTGTTTGGCGCCTTACATTTAGGCAAGAATAAATTAGTTTTTACTGGTATTGCTGTATGTCCGAGGAAAGCATTGTATCGGAGGCTTCTAGTTGGCCATTGGGGTTCTGCCACATGTTGAATGGTGTCTTGACCAATTTGCAATGTTAAATATAAAATGAATGGAAACTGACAAGATAAGATTATGCAACCAAAGCTATAAAAAGTGAAAGCAAATTACATCTTCTGTTCTTGGTGAATTTGGAAAACTTGATAAGATGTGTTGATGCCTAAGGAGATCTCAAATGAAATGGCTCTGGGTATTTTGCTTGTTTATGAGGATATTCTTAAAAATATTGATGGGCAAAACAAAACAAAACAGCACTGAACTGTGACTATTACACAAATCAATATAAATGTCTTCTAATTTTCTTTTTCTTATTCCAGTATGTTGCTGCGGTGCTACAAAACAGACATTTACATAAATCATACTTGTAAAACTTGGCTATGGAGAAATAGACCTAACTTTGGCTCATGGGTTATTCAAATTGCAAAACAGCCTCCGATTCATCCTACATTCACAGGTCACACTTTCTGTTTGGTCCTGTTTGGCAGACAAAGTTGAGGAATTTTGTTTGTTATTGCAACTCTTGTTAGGGCTAAGCTGGAGATTGTGCAGTTCTAAAGAATGTAAGTATTTACACACAAAGCTTATGTCCATGATGGGACCTGCACAACCCTGCTTTTAGCTTTAGTCAGGGCCAAAGTTCAGTACCTCCTAGAACTGCTCAAACCTATCAAAATAAAGTTAAATCACTCCAGGAGAGCGAACAAAAATGCCCAGCATTTGGTGGGTGGTGCAGCATCTGGTTTTCAAGAGTGTGGTTTCAGAGGGCCTGGCAACCAGAGCCTTTTATTTGGTTCCTATTAATCCCCCTTGCAGCTCTGGGCACCTCTGGGGAAAAAATTCTCCTTTTAAACAGTCACCCATCATCTTGCCATTTCGTGCCCGTTCCAAAAATCTAGTGTCACTTGGGTCTTATTCAACATTTAACCATCGCCAGCCTTGAGAACGGTCAGCTGTTATCATAAAATATTCTAAAGAGTGAAGGTGCTGAGGAAACATTCATGCTGTCAGTAAGGGTACTTTAAAGGGCACATACAGTCACCTGAAAGGCTTGCTCAAGCACTGACAGGCCCAGCTAATGTGATATTACACTACGACTGTATGGCAGGTGACGATACACTTGGTTCTGTGGTGTACGGGAGGAAGAGTTTCCACATTGTGCAGCTGTCTATCAATGAGCTTTGATGCACAGGTTGGAGTCGGAGAGAGATGGCCTAGTCGCTTGGGTATTGAAATGCATATTTTGACCTGTCAGCCATGGCAGACAAACATTTATAGTTTTCACCTCAACTCATTTTGACAGCTGAGAGCGCCATGCTCAACAAACAATTCTCAGAGAACAAATCCATGCCTTTCATGGGCCTTCCATTGCACACCAAAGTGCTGTGTGCTAGAAAAGGCAATCTCCATTATAGTGGAATGTATGGACAGCAATAGTGAGAATACTCTGGTGTTTTTTTCCCTGCAGAAAAATTGGACCTAGCCGACCATTTTGAGGAAAACGGATCTATATTTATATACAGAAAGGTTAGAAGACTGATAAGGTTTCAGATCAGGGTTTTTTCTCTCAAGATGGCCTGATGGATCAAGTTATATGTTCCTTTTATGTACTTTATGATATTTGACAAGATTTGTACTGTATTAAGATGTTCCTTATATTTATATTTATATTATTTATCTATTTATTATTTGTCGTATCTACATTTATATGTATATACTGTATATACACTCACCTAAAGGATTATTAGGAACACCATACTAATACTGTGTTTGACCCCCTTTCGCCTTCAGAACTGCCTTAATTCTACGTGGCATTGATTCAACAAGGTGCTGAAAGCATTCTTTAGAAATGTTGGCCCATATTGATAGGATAGCATCTTGCAGTTGATGGAGATTTGTGCGATGCACGAAGCTCCCGTTCCACCACATCCCAAAGATGCTCTATTGGGTTGAGATCTGGTGACTGTGGGGGCATTTTTAGTACAGTGAACTCATTGTCATGTTCAAGAAACCATTTTGAAATGATTCGAGCTTTGTGACATGGTGCATTATCCTGCTGGAAGTAGCCATCAGAGGATGGGTACATGGTGGTCATAAAGGGATGGACATGGTCACAAACAATGCTCAGGTAGGCCGTGGCATTTAAACGATGCCCAATTGGCACTAAGGGGCCTAAAGTGTGCCAAGAAAACATCCCCCACACCATTACACCACCACCGTAATTGCATTAATGAGAAATTGAACAGGTGTTCCTAATAATCCTTTAGGTGAGTGTATATATATATACATTGTATAGGTATATATCAATATATAAAAGAGCTGATCTCACTTTTCATTTATTTTTAAATTACACTTTGAATTTATTTATTCAGATTTCAAACTGCAATGACAAATTTGAGAGGTTGTAGATGTCTATTTTGATTTCACTTCAAATCTGAATTTAGAATAAGTATACAAATGGGCTATACATTTGTATCTGTTTTACGAGTGCAAACCTCAACATCAAACTTCAGATTTTTTTTTTTTCATTGGGGCTGCGAGTGTTTTTGCTCAAGTTTTGCTACTGATTTAACTTCATACTTTTGGGTGACTTTATCCTAATGGATATACACTCCTCCTGATGTATGTTTTTGTTGGAATTCAACAGACACTGCAATGGCAGCCATACATGTAGAAATGGTGATTAAATCAGGAGTGCTCTCTTATATATAGATCTAATATAGCGTATATATTTTCCCCAGATGTCATTTAAAGGTCAACCACTCTTTTCAATTTCACTGATGTCACTTTCTTTCATCAGTGGATTGTCAACAGGTGCTGACCTCTTGTGTAGTTCATAAGTGACTAGGATTAGTGAGTTGAGGCTGATATTACACCCCAACACACTTTCACTCTCACACACAGGTAAAATTTCCTTGAGACATACACTCGCTTACAAAACGTCATGTCAGTCAGTTGATCTCACCGCATGCACCAGATGCATATTGTTTCAAGCCTGAGTGTCAAACAAACATATAGATAATCTGTTTGATATGACACGTCGGAACAGAGTCTACATTTTCATCATCTCCAGCACAACATATTGTCTGTCTTCTACATGAAGTGGCAAAAGATTGAACACAGGTGCTTTTCTGTACTACACGATACAAGGTACAACCTGACCCCCTCCGTCAGCCAGACGGGTCTCTGGGGATCATTGCCGAAGCGACTTCATATGTAAACTTTCTCTTAAGACCCTCCGATTGAAAGATGAACTTCAGGAGTCAAATGGACAGAGTCACACACTGATGGCTAGATGTGTGCGTGGTGTGGCCGTTCATTGTGAAAAGAGCACAGCCACATCTAAAAATGAGAATCGATGACTGCACACTCTGTTATCCTCTACTTTGCACGGCATTGTTCATGCTCTTTGAAAAGGTCTTGAAGTCTCCCTGGCTCACACGTCTGTATAATAAGCTAAAACAGTCTCTTTTTAGGTGAGAGAGACATTTTGTAATACACTTGTGGCAGACATGCCAGACACAGGAATGGTTCTGTAGACACACACCTTTCTTAAAGCTCCATGACAACAGCGCTGGATACCATACACAAAAGATATTGAGTACACTCTGAAAACCCTCACGATGCTTCTGTGCTTTACAACTATAATAAACACAAGCAATTGTAGTCTTATATAGGAACCTCGAGACCCCGACTCATGATCAAGGTTCCCAAAAGCATGCATGAGAATTTAGGCTTAAACTTTAGACACAGGCAAGCAGATGTCTTCTCTTGAAAACAAATGCCCTCGCTATAACCTCTAGAGTCGATAACTTCGTAGTCAATATGCTGAAATCACTCATTGATGTATGAGGTTCCACTTAAACCAACACACACTGCTCTATACGGATGCCAGATATGTGTATGCAGGCTTGATGTCTTTTATTTGGCTCTCATTCGACCTCCATGTTCTCTTTTATTCTATCATCATTGCACTCTTGTTTTATCCCTTCCATAATTTCTTTTCACCTCGTGCGCACCTAATCGAAAACAACCCCCTTTTGACTGTAGTTTCATGGTCAATCTCTTTAACTGTCTCATCTTCTCTCGCATTATGTTAGGAAGAATAAAAACGTCAGTATAGAGAGATATGAGGCATTGGCTTCAATTACGTACATATTTCTTCTTTTTTGGAATTTCACTGCGCCGGCTGTCCTAGGAGGCATCTGGACACGTGCACATCTATCTGCAGATTTCCGACAGAAAGCGGAACAGACCCTCTGTTTTGAATTTTGGGAATATTCCACCCCTCGATTAAGTCAAAGCGGGGGAAGTAATCATTTACAGTAAAAGGAAATTTCCAACACAACATCTGTCTCTCCCCTTATGCGGATCAAGACGAAGCATATCTACCCTCATTTTGGCACGTGATGGTGAGAAATCAGCGAGATAATTTGAATGTGCGACGCCATCTATTTTGCTCTCCTAATGAAGCCTCATTTATTTCAATAAGGCAGACGTTGGCTCGGGCTGATAGCTTTCTCGGTTTACGTTTAGAGGGAATGCTGTGGGAATCTTGATTGGAGTGTGACCTTCTACAGATTCATTTTCCAGGGAGATATAAATTTAGAGAGGGAGGAGGAAGGCAGACTGCGAGATCCCACCATCTCCCCTCATGAGCTAAATGTGATATACTCGCATTCTGTTGATCTTGGCCTCACAGTTCGTTCTTTTCATGAGGGGTATGGAAAATATTTCCACATTCTGACTATTTGAAGATGAGGGTCAGAAAAATACTTTCCGAAACTTAATGGAGGGAGAGAAAAAAATGATGATGTTTTGGTATGCGTTCCCCGAGTGTGTATGTGTGTGTATGTGTTTCACCAACCTCCCTCCTCTCCCTATAAGGACTCCCTGAAGGTTATTCTTGAAGCCTTTTCTTCATCCATCACCAGGCTCTGCATTCTGTCTCTTGCCCTATTCAAAATCGCTTTATTTACAGCTCGGTAATCTGCGTCTAAATGGATGGATATTAGCCAATGGCATTAATGTAGCAATTCATTAGCATGGTGGGTGCAGTTTCGCTATTGCTAAATAATAGGATACTACATTATAATGTGCTTTAGCCCTTTGCTCCAAACGATCTTCTAGTTTTCAATCTAAATATAGGTGATGGCTCACAGTTAATCTTGTAAATGTGGGTTCTGATAGAAACGCATTTCTGAGATTTCACAACGAATGTGTCCTAAAATTATCTTAATTGCATCTTTGTATTGGGTAGATGCAAACCCCAACCAATACACAGATAAATGGTTTTATTTTGTGGTATCATCTTCCGCGTAGAGCCTGAAGCACCCCACCGCATGGAGTTCTCATTCATGTGTACACTGTATAGGTGAGATGATAGCTAACCGTGGACACAGCTGTGCCAGCACTCATCACCTCGACTCGGTCATTAACCAAGGTCAGCCCGGCCCCTCCAACATATATACAGGGCTCTAATCAATAGCCCTCCCACACTGCCCCCTGCACCTCTGCCTTGCCCTGCCCCCCAGCCAAAAATAAACAGGTCTGTCGGTGCTAACAGCTACGTTAATGAGACTTGGATATAGGGCTTCAGTTTGCTGTAATTGCTATTGACTGAAAATCGCATGAATCCTTTTCCAGATCTCCTAATGCTTAACAGTTTGATGATAACTGCCAACAACACATCCCTCAACAGTACTTAGTTCCCTTTAGGCTGGACGTCATGAGACGTTTGTTTACGACAACAAAAAATTATTTAAAATTTGTATCCCTTGTTGTATGGGAAGTTGAGGTATCAACTGAAAATACATACAAATATGTTTGAAATAGCTTTATTACGAACAGTAAACTTATTAAAATAAAAGAAACGTAACTATTGAAATTGTTATGTTTTACAAAATTCTAAATAAAATAAATAAATTCATAATAACACCATGAATTTTTCTACTTGATATTTAATCAAACGGTTAATTAAAATTACTCTTTGAGCAGTACTGAAAATGCTGGGATCTTATTGGCTGCACTTTCTTTTTTTTCTTTTCTTTTGTCTAATATTTAATGAAATACATGAATATGCCTGAATAATTATTTCATCTACATACCTTGATCCAAACGCGAATGCTCATGAGATCATGAGAATCTTTTCAGTCAAGTAATCTTGAACTTTTGTCCAACATTGTATTTTTCATCCTTGTTGGAATATATTTGATACAAGCATCCACATTACTAAGCACTTGTGACTGTGAGACTTGCGATTGCATGTCAATGACTACGTGGCACACCAATAATGCGATGATTTCCAATAATCAGAGTAAGGACATAATCGCAGTAACATGTTTACATGACATGGGAACACCATTTTGCTACTGTATACATGAACGTTTTAATAGTCAGATTATTTGTTATAATGCACAGCACAAATGAGGATCTCAGATAAAGTAGGTGCAGTATGTGTTACTGGCTATCGTTTTGGTATATTCGCATCAAATGCAAAACACCATTACATGGACGTATTTTATGGTTATTCGGTGACGTGATACAGAAATGTGACAAAAAATACCTCCGCAACCAGGCGCGGATTAAGGCACAGGCAGTGTTGGGTGTAACTAGTTACTAAGTAATTAGTTACTGTAATGTAATTACTTTCCCCTTGAAAAGTAAAGTAAGGGATTACTCTTGTGTTTTCTGTAATTTAATTAGTTACTTTTGATGTATTTAAACTAAATACTTTGTGTAATATATGTGTGTGCAATAGTGGAATTGACATCAAAATTCAAAGTCTAACTTGTAACTTGTAAAATGTATAATTCTCACATCTGTCATACGTTGGTCAGTTAATAGAGTACTTTAAGTAGTATAATATTATTTATTTGAATGAATTAAATAAGTCGTTTCATGTCTATCCTTGAATCACTTAACTAATCAACGTTGATGTAGGATATAGAAAGTAATTAGTAATAAGTAACTAAATACTTTTTGGACAGAGTAATTTGTAAAGTAATCTAATTACACTCTTGAATATGTAATTAGTAACTAGTAATTAATTACTTTTTCAGAGTAACTTACCCAACACTGGGCACAGGCTTGCCTAGGCTACAGCCTTAGGGGACCCACCTGTTTTGGAGGCCTCTGATTGGAAAGATTTTTATTTGAAAATTTACTTAGACCCTCATTGACCCATTAGAAATATAACAAAAAAAATTGCAGGTGATTGCAGGTGAAATCATGTCAATCATTTTCATTTACGTCACTGCTGTTGCTAGACGGCATAGCGACAAAATGTCAGAAAGAAAGTACAATAGTGGAGCACAAAAACGGAAAATACAAAGGTTAAAAGAACAACGTGACTAAGATAGCAGCAGGAGGACTGGCAGCTCGCATTGGTTAACGTCGGTGCTGCGGTTGACACAGCAGCGGGATCCTTAGCTGTTGTAGCAGTTAGCTCATGTCATCGGTAATATTTCAGGGAGTTATTCCACAATGACACGCATATTATACAGGTTGGTTTTTAATCATGGCTTTGTTTTATACACAGTTTATGTGCTGGCAGAAAGTTGGTTTGACGTTCGATATTCGTGAATTTAGGGACCGTCTCTAAAGTTACATATAAACATTAAAATTCAAGTGTTTAAGCTCAATAGCATTTAAAAAGAATGACTTACAACCACAAAACTAACTGTACAGTGTTCATGTGTCAGCTATAATGCACGTTTTAGATATTTATTATAAGTTATTATAATATTTATTAGTTATCAGGTGCGCACCTTAGTTCGTGTGACAGCTTTTACATTAGCGATTTTTCATGCAAACCGTGCTCCGTTCCGAACTAAACTGTTAGCATGAAAGGCACCAGAAAGCCACCTAAGCGGGGCCTCACTCAAAGAGCAGTTTAAGGGCCCCTGACCACCTTAATCTGACCCCTGTAAACAACAGTGTTAAACGCTGTCCCATGGGTCATTTCCATCTATCACAATGTAATTATTCTATACTGTATTTGTATCATGTTTTTTACACATATTGTTATGGTTATCTTCAGCGCCATTGTATTCCCTTCCCGCTTGTCTCCTGGCAATCACTTACATAAGTCAAATGCAGTCACCTGTACCTCTTAACTAAGGCAAAATGCCAGGAAAATGTACATGTCAAGAGCTTTGGCTAAAAAACGACCAATTCAAAGACTGGGTTTCATTCATTATAGGCCATGGACGTACAACCTTTTAGTCAGTGAAAGTCTGGAAAAAATCAGGGAATGTGACATTTGGCTTAGAGGGTGAACCCTGGCTGTCAACGTGGTCGCGTTGTTTCTGTTTGAAGATAAGGGGCAGAGACTGCTGACAGCGAGTTGTGTTGTAAAACTTCAGATTGTCATGTTAACCATGAATTTGCGCTTAAGGTGCATGATAGAAGCACATGCGTACCTTGGTCAGAGCAGCATAAATGCGGTGTGTACATGCCTTCTTAGGTTATAAAACCGGCGTACGCCACATCTGTTATTTAGATTATGCTTACTGCGATTAAGAGCTTAATCGCATGATTTAGACCGAATTATTGCATTTGCATGAGGTAAAATGTATTCACAATATTGCCAAAATCCTATTATGATCGCATTATGAGGGTGCATAAACGTAGTCATTGTCAATCAGTCGTTCTTAACCAACCTGTTTCACACCAATATTTATATTCAAACTTCCCTTCTCTGACAGTTCTTAACTTCGCTCACCCGTACCCTATAAAAACACTGTGTATTCTCTCAAAATGAGAATTTCACAGAGGTGCAGCTTCAAACAACCCCACATTAAAAAGCATTTCTCCAGAGAAACACCTCCAGCCGCTGATGTTTTTGTTTTACCGCACTTCAAATGGAATGACGCTGAGAAGATGCAAACTGTGGCGCACCGCAGGCCTTTGAATAAGACAATATGAGGTAAGAATGACGTTATGTAGTGACTTCAAACTGACTTTCAAACCAGTTTCAACCATTTTGAAGTATTTTCGTAGAGCAAGAGAGTAAACCACCTGAGGATTGTTTGTCAGGGAAACAAATTATATTTTGTTGTAATCATCGGAGATGCCAAATGGCAATTTTGCGCGAGTAAATGTATTTGCACACATGTGTGTGTGTGTGTGTGTGTGTGGTAAACAAAAGAAAGCTGTTCTCTTTTTCTTCAGAAAAATGACAACGGTCAACATTCCCTACTGCTAATCAAGCGTTTCCTCAAAGAATGTCATAGGTTTCTGAAAATTCTCAGAATCAATCAGCAGTTGTTTACTTGCACAATTCACCCTCTGATCCTGTGTGTGCACAGCATCGTCGAGTAAACACAACACCATCTTCATTATAGTGGATTAATGTTGCTCAAAATGAACGGTAATGGTTTACTTGTTTTCCTTGTGCGGCGTAGGGAGCCTGTGACTTGGGAAGCCCAAACGGGAATGAGTCGCTGACACACCACTGAGCAAAAAGCCAGCTGGTAAGTCGACGCCCAACTGCATTGTACTCACATACTTGTTAGTCTCGTCGCATCCCCTGCGCATCTCCGGCTCCCGCGGTCCCTGAGAGGAAGATCGTCATACATGGCGTGAGCACTGATGAGCTGTGGCACATGGTTGAACATGTCACAAAGCCAACTGATGAAACACTTCTCTATGTATGCCGTGCAAAACGGACAGGAACAAACCATTGTGCATTTTATCCAATCAACACTTGCTTGCGCACACACATCCGTGAAGAGCTACCAAGCTTCAATGTAGGTGAAACCGAAGGAAAGATGCAAACAATCTGCTTGTATGAGACATATACCGATCACCTATATACTGAGACCAAAAGTCTCAATTCATTTTGACGATTTTCATTATTCAGATCAGAGCTCTAGCTCAGAGTGGAAATACACTTAGGTGGACAGTGTGATGCATATTCAAATGAGGTCTGGTTCTTATGATCCATAATGCATAGCCAAGTTTCAGTCTCAATTACAGAGCACTCAAACATCCAATCTTCTGAAGAGCTGGTGGAGATGGGAAATGAAAACATACTGTTGAGAAATAACTCGAGGCCTAATCAGAGTGGACAGCAGTCAAAAGCTCAAAAATGCTAGGAAAGTTAAATCAACATAGAATTCCCTCATCAGCATCAAGTGTCTACCACAGAGAAAATATAGGACTATAATGGGATTTTAATTATGCTCACATGCCACCCACACACACAGCAGAGATTCCTGCATGGCACAAGGGTTGCATGACTGGTTAAAACAATGTTTAGGTTAGTGGCTGCTTCTGAACAGCAAAGACTTGTAAAAGATCTTGAAATTCTTTCCCATAAGCTTCCAGCCTGATTGAAGACATGTGTGGCACCAAGCATGAAGAGAACTAGGAAACAAGCCTCTGACCCCTAGAGATCCAACATCACTTTCCGATTTGACCTCTGCCCCTATAAAATTACTGCTCAGGCTATCTCTCCCCGTGACTCAATCTGACCTCATAATTAGCCGTGTCACTAAGGCTGATGGATTGAACTGTGACCCAGTCTAGTGTGAGGTGCTATTGAAGGAACCGACCATTATCGCATTATAAGTAACAATATGGGAGAGAATGACAGATGACTTGACCCCTTTCGAGTGTCACGTCAACATCATAAATCCAAACCATATGCAAAAGCCAAGAGATAATTCACCCCAAAATAAAAAAATGTGTCATTCTTTTTTCATTCCCATGTCATTAGAAGGGACAGATCACCCAAAAAAAAAATTGTGTCATCATTTACTCACCCTCGAGTTGTTCCAAATCTGTATAAATGTCCTTGTTCTGATGAACAAAGAGAAAGATATTTGGAAGAATGCTTGTAACCAAACAGTGCTTGGCCACCATTGACAACCATAGTAGGAAAAATTACAATGGTCGTCACAAGTCCCCACGAACTGTTTGCTTTCCTACATTCTTCAAAATATCTACTTTTGTGTTCGACATTTTTAAAGCAATTTTTCCTACTATGGTAGTCAATGGTTTCCAAGAACTGTTTGGTTACAAGCATTCATCTTCTTAATATCAATTCTCTGAGTTCTTCAGAGAAAAATAAATTAATACAGATTTGGAACAACTCGAAGGTGAGTAAATGAAGACAGAACTTTTGGGTGAACTGTTCCTTTAAAACCTGTATGACTTTTCTTCTATGCAACATAAAAGAAGATATTTTGAGAAATGTCTTATTTTTATATTTACAATGGAAGTCTATGGAGGTTGATGTTGTTTGATTACCAATACTCTTTAACATATCTTATTTTGTGTTCTGCAAAAGCAAGAAAAGGTTTGGTAGATGAGGATGAATAAATGATGAACGATATTGTTTTACATTTTTAGGTAAACTATCCCTTTCATCCACCCTCCCAGTCATCTAGTGTCGTTTCAGCATTGAACAAAGTTGCATCGTGGTGAAAAATTCCCATTACTTATGCAAAAAAGATGAACTAAATTAACATGGAGAACTGAAGAAAGCTCACTGCTTCATCAGCCCCAACATAATAACAAGCCTCAGCTTGCCTAATTTCCCACAGACATCACCTGCGTGCAGCTGTTAGAGGGCCTGGATCTCTAAACATGCCCTCCTTTGAGACAACTACCGCAGATACCGTCCTTATAATCACAGCTCGCAACATTTCATTCGTACCGCAAAAGCTTGGCTGCACAGTTGCGCATTTATTTATAACCATAGGACATTATTCCCCAAATTCCACCTGCCAGGTTTTGTCACAACTCACAGCAGACACGGCTCCGCTGGCTATTTTTAGTGGACACCTCATAGGCCATATCTGGCTTTTAATTGGTTCCTCCTCTCTCACCGCTGAGATGAAGTCACACAGCAATTACAAGCCTGTGTGCGTCGCAGGTACGAGTGATCCCCAACTGTTTTGCAAATTTCATTCTATCTGCTCAAGCCTTGAAACGGCATAGAACGTGCACTTTAAATACAAAAGAAGCCTCCCTAGACTACACTCCTCTCAGACTGAGCATGCCGCTAACTCGCACCCGTCGGGAAACGTGCCCGCAGCCGTCTTTGATACATCTTTGGGCTTATACATCATGCTGTCAGACTTTCTTTCCTGTATTCATGTCTGTGTATCTGTAGACCTGTGTGTAGCTATAATCTACCTCACATCTCATTCTGTATGTGTGTTCAATATTACCAGGGGAAGATCTTTGGAGACTGCCACAAAGTAATTGATACGCTAACAATGGTTCCCACAATAGTTGCTTTTGATTGACTTTTCTCTCCCGTTCGGTCTCTTACATTTCTTTTCCTTCCCTTTTTTCTTTCCCTGGCTCGCATGATTGTGAGTATCAGAGATTCTTTTCGGCGCGGGCTTTGCTGCAAGCTTTGGACGTGACTCCATAAAGCTATCACCCAATGCCATCCATCCAAAGACAAATTGCTCGGGCTGACAAACACTCAGGTGGAGAGCAGGTTTCTCAGCAGCTGCTGAAATTATACAGAGCGGAGTTAGGATAGAAGATCAAAGCCATTTCCTTTTATTTGACAAGACAGGAGAAGAGAGGATTTCAGGGCCTACCTGCAGTGGAGGGTGGTGAGAGTAAGCTACTACTGTATCTGTCAGTTAACTACAGTGTGCTTAACCCTTACGTAAGACTGAAGAAACATTGGGCATTTTCATTTCATATCACATGGTTTGTATTTGATGCTACCTTTATTGAATGAATTCACTACGTATTATGACAAAGACGTTTTTTTGACCTGGTGGTATTCAACCTTTTACCAAAGCACATTTATTATCTCAGTCTTTTAATGCCATGGTTCTGTAGCAGATATCGGGGAGGGATCGTGACCTCTACCAAAGCTAATCGGGATCATCGTCATCCAATTTGTCAGAACATGCACATTGTGAAGAGCGATTTTCAGATTTTTTTAATGGGAAGGGGCATCTTTATATTGGTTATCCCTGGTGGGTACGAGGGCAGAAACTTACACCCACTGCTCCCAGAACTGCTGATGGCCAGCAGCATCTTCTAAGGGAAGGCCCGGAGCAACGCTTGGAGTTGAAAATAAAAAGAGAGGAAAGGAAACTGCTGGTGTTACGATGGCCAAAGGCAAATAGGTAAATCATTAGTACATCCCATTTCTCCCTCTAGTCTCTCTCTGTTCTTACTGACCTCCTTTTCTATTCTCCTCAAGATATGCAACTAGGGTGGCAGGAAGCTCTTCAGAGGAGGCCGGAAATTTGATGACTGCTGGGCGGCTCAGAGAAGACAAGATGCTCAATGTCCGGCATATGCTCAGAGATTTGGTTAATAAATAATTCAATTAACCGAGTCCCATCTGTTTCCTATGCAGGGGCGGAGATGCAAATATATGGAGCTCAACCCTTAGCATACAGCTGTGGATCCAAAGCTCTCTCTCCATTCTAGTGGAGAGGGTGAAGGGATCACAGTCATATGTGACAACCGGAAATAAAACGTTTAATGAATTATTCATTCGTAACCTTTAGATGACAGAATTACATTCCTCTCTTAACACCCTTCTCTGTTGCCGCTGCTCCATTTTATGCGTCTGGGGTTAATTTGCACATTAATGAATTAAAACTACTGAACACATCACAACAGGAGTTATTTTATATTGTACTTTTAAAACAATTCACACTGCCATTTCTTTTTGTCAATGAAAGACAAGTTTTTTGTATAGTATGGCAGCAAATGTAAAAGGGCCCAAAAATGAACTAGGAAAAAAAACTATAGAAGAAATTATTAGATTTTGCTCTTTTCTTTCATTTTTAATTTTCAGCTACAGAAAATAAATACATGGATGTTTTTGCACTGTATTCGTGCACAGTGTGTTACTACAATTTCAACAATGTTCTCCATTCAAGACATCCTAAACATGTAATCCATCATACACTCCAGTTTAGTCTTCTCTTCACTCACCACTGTTGCTTTTCTGCAACTTTTATTTTTGGAGACAAGCATTCTACTGACAGACCTTTACTGAAATATGGCTTGATGTATTGCCGTGGCAATACTACATTGACTGCACGTCGCATCTGCCTCTTTTGCTTTGGCCAGCCATGTCATTTAGATCAATGTCATTTCAGTGCTTTCTATCATAATATCATATGAATAGATCTGGCTGCTCCTGAAGTGAAAGGCTAGAAATTGGTGTCACGTCAAGATGGTATGAAATGGTTGCCATTGGTTGACCTGATTCATCCTTCACTTCAAACATGTTGTCAAGTGGTCTTTTCAGTTTGATGTAAAATGTAAAAAGACCCAACATATATGAACATATATCAGTTTAAATTCGACTGCATAGTAGGGCTGGGCAATGTGACCGTAAGTTATCGTATATCGCCGATGTCTTGCAAATATCCTGATGTCGATTACAACAGACAGATACCAGACGATAATTGATATTAATGGAAAATACTCGTTATAACATTATCATGCGATGTAGGCTTTAGCGTGAACGTTAATGTTCATATGCCCAGGCAGTCAGTAACAGTGACAGAATTTTGGAAAGGCTGTTTTGTTGGTCAGTTGAATGTGCTGCAGTTTTCTGCCGGTCGCTGCATAGATAGACTGCGGATCTGTATCCGCAGATTGATCGTCTGCGCAACGTAACGTGAAGTCAAACACACCTGATATTATCAGATATCGTGATGATTTTAAAGTCGATTATCGATATTTTCTTTTTAAACACATCGCCCAGCCCTACTGTATAGCATGCTGATATTTGCCAATAACACCACAAACTGTATTAGAAACAAAATCCCATTCACAGTTAAGAACAAAGTTAATAAACCCTTATTCTATAAATGACATCGACAACATGCTGTACAGTACATCTACAATCTAAGCACACACAAGTAAACTCAACGGCCTATAGAAAAAACAAATCGCTGCATTATAACTTTAAACCGAACAAACTTCAAGGTCAACGTCAATGTTTTTGCACTGTCCAGTCTGGCTTGTTAGAACCAAGCTGGTGTTTACACCAACATCCCTTAAGAGCTTTTGTAAGTAAAAGAGGTGGGACCACCGAAAATCCCATTTGTTTACATTCATCCACATTGCTCTGCTCTGAACGTATATTTCAATTGAAGCTCTCTCACCCAATCAGACCTTTGCTGCCAGTCCTCCCCTGAGCAGTGTCATAGCATCACAGTGTGAAATGAGCTCCTTGTTGGGTGACCTTGCAAGAAAACAAAGGTAAAACGAAACCTAGATCCCAAACAATGGCAAGTGGTTCTGTGTGCAAACATTATGGTTGACAAAGTTGTCAAAGGTTAAGAACGTTTTCTATTCCTCCACAGCCGAATGGAGACGAATCCAAACCTCTGTTCAAACAATAGACAGGGACAGATCACATTTTATTGTTCAGGCCAACAACTATTTGTCATTTTGTAGCATATCTGAAATGGTTCCTCATGTTTGGCTCTCTCGAAACAAGTGGCCATAAATCGATCAACTGTGGCAGCATTTCCAATAAAGTAATTTACACTTAAACCGTTTACATTTGTGACCCAGTCTGTGAAAACCATGGTAAAGTCTCAAAATCTAAGATCCTGTCTACACTAGTTTCTTAAACTAGTGAAAAGCTCAGTGTGGATGAAAGGCCAAAACAGAGAGCAAAAGATGCGCTTTCAAATGAAAATGCACTATAGACAGGATCTAATTAGGAGACAATGAGCATGACTATTATTTCCATTTTTGATATGATCTTTCTCTGTCAATAATCAAGGTTTTATTTTCACGGAATGTTCTTTACATTATGTAGGAAACAGAAAATCACAAAAAATAACTTTAGCTAGGTTTTTACAGACTGGGTCACATATATCCAGAATATATATTATCATTTTCTATTCATCTTGTTCAAAATAATCATCAGATTTTTTTGGAACACACAACCACGCAATGATAAATGTTAATAAACATTCTAAATAGAAATGTAACGTTTTCCGCTTTCTCATTTTGCATGAAATCACTTTCCCTGATAACAGTTCTGTTTTATGCTTAAAATTATGATTTAAGAAAATACCAACTAATTATTTATTTTAATGATTTAGATGCATTGTCTATGCAAAAGGATGAGGTTGAGGTTAATTCCAAAAATATACTTTTTATTAAGTTTTCAAAACAGACTTAATGTTTTTTTAATGACTACACAGCTCTTATGCTGTGCCACCTTACTGCCCCTGCCCCTGCTCACTCACTCTTTCTGCAGTATTGATTTAAACAAAGGTGACTTGCCACTATGCCTGCAATGCAACCTAGGAATAAGAAAAAAGCAGTTCCCATCTTCAGCAGAGAGGTGGGAAGTGATGGAGACCACATCCCTATTCCTATTTGATTGTACCCAGAAATTGAGTTTTGTTTTCCCCCCTGAGAAATTTGTGTGTTTGGGATACAGCTATTTTATATTCCACCTGATAAAACCAAACAGATTGCATATCACTTTAATTAGCTTTGAATTAGCATGTTATGTGTTCCATAAAATCCTATGCTTGTTTTAAACAATATAATATACGTACAGTATGATTGTTTGGGGCTATTTGTTGTACAGGTGTGCACACGCAGTACTCAAGCAATCTGGTGCGTCTCGCTGAAAGCCTCATAATATGTAACGGATCTATTATGATTGACATTTAATTAATGTGACAAAGACTAATCACAGCTCCATTGTGTTTTAAGGCTGTGTTTATTTTGTGCATAATCTTAACAAAGTTACTGCTGAAAAAGTCAGGCGTGCTTCAAACACAACGTCCCTTGAATCGGGCATCGGTCTCTGCGTTCAAAGCTCATGATTTTTTTAAATGAACCATGATTAAGAGAATGTTTGGCATTTGCTGTCAGGTAGGTGAACAGTTAAAGACCTCGTGATACAGAGCATGTCCTTATCCCACACATCATTAGAGGTTTCCAGCCATTTTGGCAGCCGGCATTAATGGTAGTCTAGAGCAAGAACGGTTGCATTTTAAACATGCACACTTCTGCTTCTACCATTCCTCTCTCTTGCCCCATCGACCTGGCACGCTGATTGTCTGGTGATGAAGAGCCTTGTGCACAGCAAGACTTGAAGAAAATAACAAAGTTGCTGCGATTTGAAAGTCTAATTCCGCTGTGTGTACTCAATGGCACGCTGGTGTATGAGAGAACTGACTTCTCTGATATGATCCTTCGCTTATTTCTACATAGAGATGTTGAAATGTCTTTTCTCCTCCTTGACCCTTTTTCATTCACACCATTCTTTATTTTATTGAACAGCACAAATACATTTTAAATTTCACCAATGGTTACACTGCACTTAACTTGCTCTTTTCTGAAAACCGTTTAAAAAAACATTAGATAAATCAATGAGCATGTAACATGTACAATTCTACAGACAACGGAAACCAGCTGGCCCACTACAGCCACAGAATTGGTATTTCAGTTTCAGCACTCAACAAAGTGATTGCTCTGATCCATTTCCTCCAAAAGCAAACAAAATAAGTGGCCGGCTGGTTGGATGGACGGACCGAGGATGGAAGGATGGACAGAAGACGTGGTCAGAGTGCTAATATGTACTGTATTAACCACACAGAAAGGCTGTGAAAATTGTTGTTGGCAAGCCTGTAAATAGGTGTTTTCCTGCTTGACAAAAGTGGTGGGTTCTATCTAAGCTATTGAAAGACAACTTAAATGTGGCATCCAGAGGATGGGCTGCCGTCTGTCATACGCAGGATGAGTGCAATGACATGTCTTGAGGTGTGATGTGCAATAGGGGTGTAGAAGAGAGCAATACCAGGGGCTGGTATCACAGTGAAACCCAAAATTTTGATATCAAACTAACGCATGACTCCAGCCCCAGGTATCGGTGCAAAATGCAAACAGACTGCTTATTTAAAGACAGTTATGCCTGTTAGATCTGACTTTAGAAACCTTCAACAAATCATACTCGTATGATATTTTGACAAACAGTCCCAGCTTTGTTTAAAAAATGGATTTACATTCACCTTGTGTCACTTACTATAAATGTCATATCAGTCTCGCCAAAGCATGCTAAACAATTATAGTTTTAAATACAAAAAACGTAAATGAATGTTAATTTTACTTGAGCGTCGGAGCTTGTGTGGAAAGTGATCCAGACATGTAGCCCGCTTTGGGCGACCCGAGTTATGGTCCTTTCCTGATCCTACTGGCCTCCCTCCTCCCCATCACTTCATGTTTTTCTCTTCTTTCCTCTCAAAAATAATAAAGCAATACTTGAGCAATTTGTGTATACATTTATGCAGTTTTGTGTTTGCCGTCATTAGATATTTGTATGAATTAGCAATAAATCTGCCCTCCACCACTTTGTTCTATAGATACCCACTACAAAATAAAAATTCTGGGTTGTTTTGGTCCATGATTGGGTCAAATGTGGACATTTTGTAGGTTCATTTAACCCAACAATTTTGTTTGTCCATATTTTACCCAATCATGAGTTGAAAGAACGGAGCATTTGTCATGTATAATGTACTGGTATCTACAGAATAGAGTGAGCAATTCGGTTCTTCAACATAAACCTTTAATTTAATTGTGACAGCAAATGAGGAGAGGACATTTTGAGGGTGAGGAGATTAATGATTATTTTAACAATGAAGTGCATAAATTGGTCATTTATTCAAAAAACTACAATATTCCATAAAAAGTAAAATGTTCATATAAGCTTAAAACAACACAAAAAACATAGAAATATATGCTTTTAATAAGCATTAAAAACGTTATTGTCACGTTTGTGTTATATTCTGTTAGGTTTTTTCCTCCCCTGGTTTATTTCATTATTAGTTAATTAGTTTTCACCCGTGTCTTATGATTAGTTTATCTCCAGCACCTGTTTATCCCTTGTTATATTTTGTACTTAAGCCCTGTGTTTTCCTCAGTTTGATGTTGGTTATTGTTTTATGTTCACGTGAGTTTTGCTCCTGAATTATTAAAGTATCCTTTGTTTGTATTCCCGTGTTTTTAGTTCATTTGGAATCCGCTACACGTGACAGTTATGTCCTACACTCTAAAAAAAGGCTGGGTTAAAACAACCCAATTTGGGTTATTTTGGTAACCCAACGTTGGGTCAAATATGGACAAACCCAGCGTTGGGTTATTTTAACCCAGCCATTTGGGTTAAATCTTTGACCCAACATGCTGGGTTGTTTTATGTACATCAACAATTACATTGCTGGTTTAAAACAAACCCAAAATGTTTTAAAATAATAATAAAATCACAGAATTATTTGAGGCACTACTAAGAATCAAAAGTTGAAGTTTTATTAAGGATCAAAATGCAAGACAAAAGGAATTCATAAAAACTTGCAATATTTGAATGCTCAAAGATCAATAAAACGGCATCTAAACACTTGTTTTATGCAATTTATGTTTATACATATTAAAAAAATAAACATCAATAAATTACATAAGTTTAGATTTTAACATATGCATAAAGTCACACAAGAAAATATAAATAGTTTGACAACTTTCCACTTCGAAACTCATAACTGTTTACAAAATACAATTAACAAAGTTGCACAAGTAAAATGCTTTAGGGCAATTGCAGCATTATGGATGTGACAAAAACACTCAGAGAATGTATTTGTTACCAATACTGAACCATTGTTTTTATTTTACTAAACCCTTGTTGATAGAACTGCACTAATATGATAAAATATCAGTCTATGCACAAGTTTTCTATTTTAAAGAAAGGAAATAAACAAGCATTATGGATGTGAAAAAGGGACTCTTTTCCTGGGAGTTTGTAGACAACAGTGTGGTGTGCACTTTAGGAAGTGGATGTCCAGCAGGAGGGTTTCTTTATCAATTTGTTCATCTATAAAGAGGAAAAGAGACAAGAGAAGAATGTAAGGAAACTGGCCTACCAAGAGCACAATGGATTACAATAAACATATAAAGAAGTACATTAGCATTTTACCTAAATAACGTTTACCTTTAAGCTTGTTATCAGGACATCCAAGTTCCAGTCTTCTTTCTCCTGAATAGAATGATCCATTATTATTATTAGCTGTTATTCTGCAACCTGTCAGTGGGGGAAAAGAAGAAGATTGGGATCTAGTACAGAAAGTGAAATACAGTCTTAAAAAAATAATATTATAAACGTTAACACAACTCTTAACTAATTCGACACACTCGGCGATACGTAGAAGAATAAAAAGACCAACAATTGTTCGTCTCATATACCCAAGATTAATTATATCGCACGGTTAACCACTAACGTTATAAGAGCCAGCGGTTATTCCCGAAGCAATGGCCGAGATAGAGCTGCTCTCAGTGGGGCCACGACCCCTGACCCGCCGACAGCGTCTTAACAAAATCTCAAAGAGGCGTTATGTTTCTATATAAATCACGTATTTGAGGAGTGGGAGGGGTTTACTCTCTCAACTGTCTCTTTTCAAACTTTACTCTCAATTGGACCCGACTGGTAACCCAGCGTTTGGGTTACTCAAAAAACGACCCAACACTAAGAAAATAACCCAACAAAGTGACCCAACAGGCTCAACCCAGCTGTTGGGTTAAACAAATAACCCAGCATTTTTTAGAGTGTACTCATACACAAAGAAAATGATGGGCTATTTTCCAAAAGGGACAAATCCAGCCATTTGGTTATAAATGATTCTATGCTGGGTTTCTTCAGCCTAAAAAGCCAGGGATGTTTGAGCCATGGTTGGGTCAAATATGGTCATTTTCTAGTGTAAAGAATTTAACCAAACAGTTGGGTTTTTCCCTTTCTGAACCAGCTATGGGTTGAAAGTAAAAAAAAATACAGTATATGCTGCTTTTACCACAAAAGCATTGAGGTAGTATACTTATAGAAAGGACAAGTGTCCTCCACAAACACATCCATACTCCCACATGCAACTTTTTCAGCCTACACAATGATTAGGTGGAACAAATCCTCCCACCCTCAAATGACATAAAGCAAATAAGTATGTACACACACACACTTTCTCTCAGGTAAACCTTTCTTCACCTCGGGTTGCTTCTTCCTCTCACTACAGCAGGTCTCTGAAGGGAACAAGTGTGTGGGAGTGCTTTCAATGAGCTCTCCGGTCTCCGCGCTTTTAGCGTGAGACAAGCCCAACCTGCCCTCCTTCTCCCCGTCGACGAGACGCTCGCTCTGTTCACCCTCGTGCTCTTGTTCCTGCTTTTGAGTGCCATCTGTTGTCTCTGTCACACCTACGTTCCCGTTCATCAAACCCTGAGCAGGATATCTAAGCTTGACATCTGGCCCCGTTTGACATATCTCAAGTGACAGCACGGTCTGAAAGCTGCAAGACTGAACCCCACTCTAACCTCTCCCCCTGCCACCACTCCACGCGCCACCGGATACGCTGCTGTCGCCGAAGCCCAGCCCGAGCGGCACTGGCAGGCAGAAACAGCAAGCTCATCTTGATTGGTGCTCTATCACCAGCCGGCAATTATCTCTTATTGAACTCTTACATCAAAGTGATGCTGTGGCCTCTTGGTGACTGGCTCACCCGTGTGTTCTGTAAAGCGACATGCATTTCCACTCTGGGGCGGGATTTTTCACACAGATATGGGTTCAGAGCTGGTAGACAACGTCCCCACAACAAATGCTGTTAAGGCACCCTCTGACTGAATGACGTCAAACTTCAGCTGTGATATGCATTCAGAAAACATTAGAAATGCACAGAAATACATTCACATCACTAAGGTACATTAAATAAAAACATTAGCTAGGTTTAAAGCTATAGAACTGTTACTTTGTCTTACAAATTGACCAAAGTGGCTATTTACACTAAGTTTAAATAGCAGCATTTCTTAGCGATATGCTATTTACACTAGCTGAAAATAGCTGTATTTTCTTTGGATTAAGTAGAAATAGTAGTTAGATGCTATTGGTACTTATAAATAGTGGCAGGCACCTCCATTAAACATATGGTGATTATTCAAATGATGGCAACCTATTGAATATTGATATTAAAGGAGAAGTTCACTTAAAAATCAACTTTGTGTGATTTTTGTACTCAACCACATGACGTTAACCATCGGACAAATTAAGATATTTAGTTGACATCCGAGAGGCCTCCAGGCCTCCTCATTGAAACCTTGGTGTCAGTTTTTGCCAAGGTCCAGAAAAGTACCAAAGACATTGTTAAATTGGTCCATCCACACATAGTGGCTCAGTTGAATTTTTTTGAAGCGACGAGAATGCTTTATGTGTGAAAAACTAACCAAAATACCGACTTTAATCGATATAGTCTACCCTCTCTACCCTCTCTCTCTTCAGGAGAGTACTTCGTCTTCTTGGACGAAAGCACTTTGACACATGCGTATTAGGTTTGTGCGCTGAACGCCGCATGGGGCATGCCCCTATTGGACGCCAGCGCTCTGACTCACAAGGCGGAAGTGCATCTCTGTGTTTACATGCAGATGCACGCTCTGTATGCCATTGAGTTCCACACTGATTGTGCATTAGGTCTAGGTGTAGTGTATGAAATGGTGCTAAAATGTTCCTTTCCAGGATGCCTGAACCGCGCGAAAGTCAATTACCTATGTCGAAACATGAAAGGCTTACTTTTCATATGTTCCCGTTAAATGATCGCGAGCGACTGAAACTCTGGCTGCTGTCTATCCGGCGGGACGTGGATTTACCGATTCAATACATAAAGCAATTTACCATGTGTAGCAAGGTAAAAGTGATTTGGCCCCTTTAAGAAATTTCTTTGCGGGCGGAGGTGTGCACGTGATTAGATTTCCGTGCGCTTTAAAAGACCGGAAGAGCAGTTGTTTGTGTGGACTACAGGCTTTGTTCGCTGTATGAGACTTCAAAGAAGGCTGTCCCCCCCCATGCTTGTGTGTGGTAGTGTAGATCGAGTAATCAGTGTTGCTACTTTCACTCATCATTCTGTATTTATTGTTGCCCCCAAGTGAAGTTTGGATAGTACCATCTTTTAAGGGATACCTGTTTGTTTTGTTTGTAGGCTGTTCCCCCCCATGCTTGTGTGTGGTAGTGTAGATCGAGTATATCGAGAGGTAGGTCAGAACGCTTTTTCATTTAGTTGGAAGGTTGTGACTTACTTTTAACCATTTTTAGGGATTTGTTTTAGGCTGTTTATATCTCTCTGATGGTCGTGGGGCTGGTGGACGTATGTTAGTGACCATTGAAAATGGCGCTGTGGCTCTGTTCAACCCAGTAGAGCATCGGATTTCCAGTTTACACTTGCCCCCCCCCTTTTTTCTTTCTTTTAATTATTAATTTTATATTTAATATTGTGACGCTCGTAGTAAGGCTGATTTAACGGTCATTTTCATGCGCATTCTTTTTATTCTGAGAACCAACTAATTTGTTCTAATTTTGTTCTTTTGTGTTTAAGCGGATCACTGCGGGGTGCTGGTTGAAACACGGTGTGGTCTCCTTGGTGGATATCCTTCGTTGGTGTTGCATGTACACTGTGTGTTGTGTGAGTGTGTGAGTGTGTGCGCGTGCTTGTGTGTCTTTCTTTTTTTCCTAGACACGGTTGCTGGTGAATTTTACATGGGCAATAGTGATCTCACGTCAGTGGCCAGTCAGTCCTCCTCGAGTGTCCGCTAGTTTCTTTTTTTGGGGTTTGTTTGTTTCTTGTAGTTGGTGTTCTCTCTTTTAAGATTACAGCGCAACGTGTGATTACACCGATGAAGTAAGGCTCATACTCGGGTGTCATTTTCTGTATTATGTTTGTTAATAAATTGTGAACTTTGTTATTTTTAAAGATACGTCTCTGTTCTTTCCATTTGGTAAAGTACACATTGAATCTGTGCTTCAACCTCAAACTTAACTTTCCCTGACAGATTCAGGGTGGCGTAGTCAGGCTATATTTGATTGGGCATATTAATCGCCCATAAGGTTTATGGTGCCCCCTCGCTACACATGCAATATCGCAACAAAACCTAGCCTAGATGGTAGTCAATGGGGGGCTAAATCTGTCTGGAAATAAGCATTCTTCCAAATATCTTACTCTGTGTTCATCAGAACAAAGAAATGTATACAGATTTGAAACAACTCGAAGGTGAGTCAATGATGACAGAATTTTCATTTTTGGGTGAAGTATCCCTTTAACTATACACAGGCCTTAATACCACCCATACTTGAGCATCATCTAATGTGGCTTAGAGGACCATTTCTTTTGGCAAGTGTAGAAGGCTGTGTTTCTTTGACAACATTTTTGAAACATTAGATTCGCATCTGTTTGTTGCCAGATGTACAGTATATCAGCAGGCATAGAGCGTTTGGATGGAAAAGTGGAGCGAGCATCTATGATATAACAGATACATCCAGGGTGACAGTCCAAGCATATGTTGGCTATGACTGGGTTCACCACCAACCAGGAAAAAAATTATCCTTAATGTAACTTTACAGTTTCAATTAGTTAAAGAAGGCTTCAGAGTGCAAAAGCCACAGATAAGGTAGCTTAAGCTTACTGCAACTGCACCTACCAAATATTGGGCAAGATCTCCTAATCATAAAATTTTAGGGGTGCTGAGGGTTAAACAAAAGACTATAGACATAACAAAAAGGTTCAGTGATATTTCAGTGAATGGGGGAAATTGCAACGCTCAATGTGACAAATTTAGCAAAGGAAGTCCATTTAAAAAGATAGGACTTGGTCTTATGACTGGAATAGCTGCCAAGAAGTGTTGCAAATATGGCAGCTGAGCAAAGTGACCTTCCTTAAAAAGCACTTTGGTTAAACAGGCATGCTAAAAGCCAGAGTGGTTGAAGGCTCCCTAAACAAGCTCTCTCATTCCCTACGGTCTGCACCCTGTATGTTTTTCTTGCTATGTTCCTTTATTCTACGATCATTCAACTGGCTTCAATCAGCTCTGAAAATCTGTGAAAATGATGAGATGTATGTGGTCACAAGCAAGATTCACAGCATGGGGCGCGTTCACGTGCATGCAGTTAAAAGTCACTTGGGGGACGGACAGTGCTTTACACTGGACGAGGCACTGATGCATGACCTTTCATAGGTGGCAGTCAGTTGCATCATCGCTTGACCAGGGGTACAAGGTGAACGCAAAGACAGGAATCTATACTGTAGGTTGATTTATATATATTTTTTTATTTTAAAACAAGTAGAAGTGTCATTTTACCTAAGTGAAATTACCATACTTTTAACATAAGAAAACCAATCGGGTTGAATGGAATTTACTTCTGTAAAGTGAACAACCTCAACATGAGTTTAGCATGTGTAAGAGTTTAGCATCACTGTTAACATGTAGTACATAACCAAAGTAGAAGGAGCAACGAAAGATGAACTACTAGACAGTCAAAAACAGTGCAGCGTGTGCATGCGTGCAGTCAGCGGACATGAGAGATGTGAGTCAGTCAGCTGGACCCAGACACCAGTCGTGAAAGACAGGCTGCGTTCACGCACGTTTACATTTTTTATTTGCGTGCGGCTTTGCGTGTACTGAGGGCTGTGACGTTATTGCCCGCGTTGCTGGCAACAGATGATCGGCTTGGAATTATTTTGGGCATGTCACCATTCTCAGAAGTTTTGGGCTGATATTGGTGTGTTTGTCAAGTGTAAGATTTTGCCAGGCTTCTCAGTATGAAAAACATTATATTTGGGTAATATGACCCCACAAAAGAAAATATCTGTGTTGTTATTAATAAAAAAAATCCTAAGCAAATTTCACATTCACAAATGCAAATTTTCTAACTATAAACCTGTCTTCTCTGTCTTCTTAAAAGAAATGGAACATTATTTGAATGTAATTTCAGTATCTACTTATAAGAAAGCTATAAGAACTGTTAGGATTTGCTCTGCCTTTGATCTCTTCTTGTAATTATGTTTAGATGATTGCACTCTTTATTTTTTTATTTTATTTTTTTGTGGTTGAATTAGGTGATGTATGCCTATTCTTATGTATGTTTATGTTCTCTGCAATAAAAATAAATTAAAAAAAGATTTGCTTGGAAACGTCAAGACGTGAGACTGATCGGCCGGTCACGGCGATCATGCGAAAAACGGGCCGATTCTGGTTTCTGACCGGTCATTCGGTGCACCTGTAATTGAAACAAAATAAATCTAATATTAATTGAAAAACTTAAACTAAAGGGGGGGCACGGTGGCTTAGTGGTTAGCACGTTCGCCTCACACCTCCAGGGTTGGGGGTTCGATTCCCGCTTCCGACTTGTGTGTGTGGAGTTTGCATGTTCTCCCCGTGCCTCGGGGGTTTCCTCCGGGTACTCCGGTTTCCTCCCCTGGTCCAAAGACATGCATGGTAGGTTGATTGGCATCTCTGGAAAAATTGTCCGTAGGGTGTGAGTGCGTGAGTGAATGAGTGAGTGAGTGTGTGTGCCCTGCGATGGGTTGGCACTCCATCCAGGGTGTATCCTGCCTTGATGCCCGATGACTCCTGAGATAGGCGCAGGCTCCCCGTGACCCGAGGTAGTTCGGACAAGCGGTAGAAAATGGAATGGAATGGAAACTAAACCAAAATGAGAAATGTTGGCTTAGCAATAAACTGAAATAAGTTAAATGCATTAAAATAATTAACTGAAAATAAATAAAAACTAAACTAAAACTGATATAAAACTTAATTACTCATATTGCAATATAATACACAAACAAATAATATGCTGACAAAAGTACTTAAATTGCCAAAATTAAACTATAATTACTGTAAAAACTAAAATATAAACTATTGATAAAACTGCAATAAACTCTTAATATGTGTTTGTAGTGATTTATATTTTCCCTTGGCATGTTGAAATAACAGATAATTTGTGATTATTTCCCAATTAGGATTTTTCTCTGCTCTTCCATCCCTCCAGAGACAATCAGTCAACAGCAGCAGTGCATGTCAATACAGCTGTAAATGATGGAGCATTTTGACAGTTATCTATCTATCTGGTGAATGGTATCTTTGACCCACAGACAGAGCCAAAAGTAAAAAAATGAACCCTGAGTTAGGTGTCGCACTTTTTGATTAAAAAATGTTAATTATTGAGATAACCAGTGAAATGGTATTGTTAATTGTCAGGACTCAAATAATAACCCCATCTGTCTACAATAAACATATTAACCTATATATAATCAGGCTAGTTGGGGGTTCGATTCCCGCTTCCGACTTGTGTGTGTGGAGTTTGCATGTTCTCCCCGTGCCTCGGGGGTTTCCTCCGGGTACTCCGGTTTCCTCCACTGGTCCAAAGACATGCATGGTAGGTTGATTGGCATCTCTGGAAAAATTGTCCGTAGGGTGTGAGTGCGTGAGTGAGTGAATGAGTGAGTGTGTGTGCCCTGCGATGGGTTGGCACTCCATCCAGGGTGTATCCTGCCTTGATGCCCGATGACTCCTGAGATAGGCGCAGGCTCCCCGTGACCCGAGGTAGTTCGGACAAGCGGTAGAAAATGGAATGGAATGGAATAATCAGGCTAAATTAGCACTCAGAATGGCAGCTAAAAGTGTGAAGTTCCATTCAAATTATTATTGAGAAATTTGGACAGTATAACTTTTTTAAAATGAGAGACAATGTCCCTAAACACACCGCGAACAGCATGGGTTCTGTGACTCAGATGTGATAACACCTCTTTCTGCTGTTAACTGATTAAATGATCCTACTCATAATGAGTAAAAAATCATATGTAACTTATCCAGTCACTCATTCAAATGATGAAGTAGATCCAAAGGGTTGCAAAGTAAAATGCAAAAGAATGAGAAAACAACTACTCCCCAAAACAGCTCTTTTCAGCAGGTAGATTGTCCTTCACAGCTTGATGACTTAGGAAAAAACTGTAATAAATTGAAGCATACCAGCAGGAAGGCGATTCACAGCAGAGCAGACAACATAAATCACACACATCTGAGACAAAAAAGTAAGAGAGAGAGGGGTGAAGGGAAAGATCAGAGTTGGCATAAACAGGAGGTGTGTATTTTATAAGGGCCATCGCATGTTTTTTTAGCATTTTGTTTTTAACCCTGATGTTACTCAGATACTTCCACCAAAAACTCAAAACGAAGCTGTTGTCCTTTAAAGATGCGTGTGAAGTGAATGATTATGCTTCCTTACATAATGCTTCCTTACAATTGATATATCATTAGCCAATACATTGGTACTTCGCTGTCCTTATTCTATGGCCTAGTACATTAGCTATGTTTCTATCCACCTATATTTATAGAATAAATTATTAAAGCACGTTAAAAAAAATTGACTTTTCCCCTGTAGATGAAATACACTCCTAAACATAAAGGTGCTTCACGATGCCAAGAAGAACCTTTTTTGTCTAAATGATTGCAAAAAGAACCTTTAACCTTCGAAGTACCTTTCTGTTTCACAAAAGGTTATTTTTTGCAGGAAATTGGTTCTTCAGATTATAAGAAAGAGATGGTTCTTTACAGAACCTTCGACTTAAAGGTGTCGTTCTTTGGCTGTTTTCAAAGCTTTGAGATTGCAATTTGTTCCCTACTATGGCGAGGGAAATGACGCCGGACCGATTGGCGTCAGACCGGTTATATTAACTAACACTTATAACAGAAGCATTAGTTTTGCCTTTTTGTATTGGACCGAAGTTGGATAATAAAACAAGTAGATTGACCAGGAGACATTTGCAAGCAAGATTTCAAAGGACGTTTCATAGAAGTGTTTTATATGCGCGCACACAGACAATATCATTGTATTACACAGAACAGCTTTCACAGCCGTTGTTACAGTAATGGAAGCTGTTATATGACCGTTGGTTATCTTAGAATAAGCGAATTCTGTTAAAGACAATATCTCGCTTGGCATTCATTTTTCATATATTATTTATGCTCTAACAGCAACATTAGACACTAACTAAAGTCTGCAAATTGGCATAATAGAGAACGGCACCTTTAATGGTTCGATGTGGAACCAAAAAATGGTTCTTATGGCATCAAGGTGAAGAACCTTTTAAGCACTTTTTTTCAAGCGTAACTGAATTAGAATTAGAATGCTTTATTGTCATTGTACACAAGATACAACGAAATTGCAGTGCTTCTGCGTAAGTTGCATGGTACATAATACATAAAGACAGAAAGAGACTAAAAAGAAATATACATAATACAGGGAGATGTGCACAGAAAATAAATGAGAGAAAAATTGCTAGTATATAAAAATAAGTAAATAGGAAATAGCAGCTGTTAAAATGACTGCACTAACAAGCGGTCAGAAATTGTTGCACAGCACCTGGAATGTTTTACTGAAATGCTTAGTCAAGTCTGTCATAAAAGTGTTTCGATATCACATCCCGTAGCTGTCTTACACCACTGCATTTCTAAAAAGCAATAAAACAAACCTGTTTCCTATTGCAGAAGAGCATATTTTCTTTGGTGATATTTGGCACCAGCTTATCAGGAATTTTTATTTTTTTTCTCTTTGACTCACTGGATGTTTTATTGCGATGATTCAATATTATGCAAGACTATTGCAGTTAAATTTGGAAATTTGGATGAAAACAGAGACGTTCACATTTAAATAACTATGTATTGAAATGACACAACAGCAAAACAAATCCGATGCCATCTTCAGGCTGCCTGGCATTACCAAAAACTCTGGTCAGGCTTGTCTGCTATTGTATTGGTTAAACAAAGATGTTAGAAACAAGTTTCACATTAGACAGTTTTCATGCTATCTGCAATCAAAGCAAGTCATGCATGTTCTGTCTGTTTCCATCACTTTATGGATTTTATTAGAGTGATTTGTAAAAGCTATGTTGGCCCGCTAAAGCCAGATAGACTACACGAGATGTGTGTGTTTGTACAGCTACGATGGTGCGTACAGCATTGAAATGACAGCTTGGGTGTCTTGACATATTCCCAGCGTGTTATTTTTCTATGCTCATCAAAATATTATGGACTAACTACATAAGAAGACATCCCCAGCTGCATTTTCTCTGTCTCCATCTCTCCTTCAATAGTGAGAGGCCTGTCCAGCACAGCTGTGTCACACATTTGGCTTTACTCACAAAATTTTCCATATGTGAGACAGGACCATTTACTATACAGAAATAAGATCAAGGGTCATGCAGGTCTTTTTCCATCACATTCAACACAATCGAATTCAAATGTATTTCTGTTGCACTTTTCATCATTTGCATTGTTGCAAATCAGCTTTACGGTGTTTGCACATTAATATCAATCCTAGTGACTAATGTAAAAAAAGGTGTAACCAAAACATTAGATAAAAAAATATTTAGCTGCCTTATAGGGACAGTTCAGCCCAAAATAAAAAATCTTTCATCATTTACTCACCCTCGAGTTGTTCCAAATCTGTATAAAGACACAGAGAAAAATATTTGGAAGAGTTATTGTAACCAAACAGTTCTTGGCCAGTATTGACTACCATGCAGTTTTGGGTGTAACTAGTTACTAAGTAATTAGCTACTGTAATTTAGTTCAATTCAATTCAATTTATTTATATAGCGCTTTTCACAATGTACATTGTTCCAAAGCAGCTTTACAGGAGCAAATAAGAAAAACACAGAAAGGTAAAACACAGCACAGTGCATGGTGTTTATAGAACAAGCAAGATCATTCTTATAAATAATATCTAATAAATAAATAATTAAATTAAATAAATGCAGTCTCCCGGTGAGCAAGCCAACAGTGCCCTGCTGTGGTGAGGAACCCAAACTCCAATGATTGATTAATGGAGAAAAAAAACCTCGGGAGAAACCAGGCTCAGCCGGGAGGGCCAGATCTCCTCTGACGTGTCATAGCTGCACTCAATAGGATTTATTGTCTTTGTTGAGTCGCAACGAGACATGGCTTAACACTGGTTAATCACTAATGGCAAATCTTTATGACGTTCTTTATGAACGTCGTATATAAAAGGTAAAACATTTTAAACTATTTAACATAATATCTTTTTAAAAACCTTACCAATCCTTTACATCCTGCTCAAGTCGCGCTGGGCAAAGTTGATGTAGCAGCTTGATCATCTTCATTTTCTGGATCAAATTCGGGCTCAAATTGACACGGAAAGCACCGATGACATTATATCACCTGTCAGTACAATTGCTTGGGAACATGATGTTCAGAATATGGTAAGAGGCGTTACATTTCCATCACACGCTTGCAGAATTCGACCAATCACTACACACTGTTTAACTGGTCAATCAAAGCACACCTGCTTTTCAGAGCGATGAGCTTTGTAAAAAATCTGTGGGCAAAGAGGAGATACAAACATGCACGGTATTTGGAAAATACAGTGTTTTTTAACCTTAAATAGTGTATACACATTTCATTACATCTAAAACAAACGATAATATTCATTTTAACCGTGTCATATCACCCCTTTAAAATAGTAAGTTGAAATGACTTGTAAAGCCATTCACGGTGTGTGTCTTAAACTTTGAAGTTAGGCCTAAACTTGGCCTAACTATAGGAAAACTGTTGTCTGATTTAATATCAGTAGAATCTAGAAATATTTCCTTTGATAAAACACCAATGACAAACAAAAAAGCATTGAGTCTTTATACAAGTTTCTCAAAAATCCCCTTCGAAGAGCCAGACATAAAAACTCCCTGTTCATTTGCCATAGCCTGAAATGAGACGTTATGTGTATTAATTCTTGTCTCTGCATTTCTCTCTGTAAAATGTGGGGTTTGGGGTTAGACAGTACGGGGTAAAAGAGAATACAACAATAAAGGTTTCGATTTGAAAGTTGCCCTCGTCTGTTTGACACTTCAGTACGTAAACCCTACCCAGATACTTCTGTGAGCTGGCATGTAACACTGCCTTTAGTAAAAAGACTAAATGGTTTAAAGCAGCGAATGAGTCAAAGGAAGCCTGATGAGAATAGACTCAACAGGACTGGATAAGCAGCTCATCTCATTTTATTGGCAGAGGCTGGTGATGATGGCATGATGGTGGCTTGGGGACAGGCGGGGTGTATTTGCCCTTGGACTGGATGACATCTGCCTGCTGACTGCGGCTGTCTGTCACTGCTGACTGAGTTCTTGTGAAATGAGGTTTGGATATAGTGAAAGGGAGAGAGCAGGTGGAGAGAAATGCAGGCCGTACCAAAAAAAATCCTTATTTGTGCGTGTGCGCGCATGTGAACGATGCATGTTCATCACCGCTTGGATTCATGTGAAGATATTCCTCGGCATACTGTAACGCATTCACAGACTCCAGATAAACAACTAATGAAATCGCTCTTTGCCTCCTAATCTAAATACCAGAGTACACCTTGGGCACTTCAGCAGCCTCCTGGCAGGGAACCAGGGCTTTTCCATTACCCTCCTCATCTTCTCTATGCCTTGGCCTGCACATCAAACAACTCTGCAATACCAACAGCAGCGGCAACACAAAGATACTCTAAATGCACTTCGGAACAACACAGCGATGGTATTTTACGGTCGCTGTGCAACATACAGTGATGAATGTAAAATAAGTACCTGAAAGACCAATGGCCCGATCTTCGTCGAGCCCGTAAAAGAGCTGTAATTTTTGCCTGAGTGACAGCTAACACGATTGTAGATCATTCATTCGCTTTCTCTCTCACTCGAGTCGTCTCATTTCTCCACCCCTGCAGTCTCCACCCGAGCCCGAACCCGGTCCTGCTCCTGCAGCGCTGGAATTACTATTGGCAAATCGAGCCAGGCAGGATTAATTGTAATTCAAGGTCTATTACCGCAGCGCTTGCTTGCTTTTGCTGGATTGCCGGTTGGGCACAGAAAGAATGACTGTTCTGAGAACTGCCCTGCTCTGAGATTGTTGATTAGCCTTTTGATGGAATTGGTAAAGCAGTGGAGCTTGACTCATGGTGGCCCTCACAAAAGGAAAAAAAAGATTTCAGAAGAGTATAGAGAGAAGATGCAGAAATGAAAAAGGAGAAGGTAAGAATGAAGCGCGTGTGGGGCAGGAGGTGGGGGCGAATGAGAGGATTAGCAGGTCCTGTCAACTGTGGAGGTGTGCTGCCCCCCTGAGGAAGGATGAAAGCGTTCGAGAAAAAGACGGAGAAGTGGAGACCCTCAGACAGAGGCAGAGCGAATATGAGAGAGAGAGAGAGTAAATATCAGTGTTGTTATTAGGTTTTGCATGCCTGCACTGATTTCCAGCTGTCTCACAGCCGGGGCTCTCGCAACTCTCTCAGCACTCGTAAATGTCACACCTCGTACATGCCAGTGTGATTCAACACAGCCTATATTTACCTCCCAGAATGGCAGCACACACACCACTACAGATCACCGCAGCAGAGGCTGCTGAATCTTATGAGAGATGATTTGGACTGCAAGCCTGGTTTTGAAAAAAAAACAGAAAGGAGGACACCATCTCCACCTGCCAAACACAGAAATGCATTATGCAGATCTTAAGATCACACACACACACACAGTACAGGAAGCCTCTGTTCGGGAAGCTGGTGAGGATGGAAAACAGGTTAGCTGTTACTCAAGGCTTTTATACAGAATATTGGAGAACACTGAGAAGGAAATGTAATATTATACAGAGTGCATCCTTGAGTAGCAAAGCAAGGGTTCGAGACACGGTATTTATGCATGCGAAGATAAAACATATTTTGCTGCTTCAGCTAAATGTAAATGTATTTCTACAGCTGCTGTTAAATTATTAAGCTAGTAATGTACACTTCTCGCATGAATACTGCACATATTTACAAGCGGGGGATAACTTCATGGGAATCTACATCGGTACATAGCCTTGAGGTGAAACACAACGCTGTAGATTCTGAAGACAACATGTACTATTCTATTCAATCTTTGTCCTAGAATTAAGTGGTTTGCTATGACGTCTATACGCCAACAAAAATATGTGGTATGGAACATGCCCATACTTTCTTTAAACCTTCTTTTGAAACCTGGGTGTCAGGACTGTTTGAAAAGAAAATGGTGGCATGCAGACTAGTTGGCTGTGTTTGACAAATATTGGATCGGACCCCTATGGAGAAGCTTTTAATCATCTGGCGTGCACAGAAAGTCTGAATGGCAGGCTGTCTGCATGCAACATCAGAGCAGGTGATGGGTCTATTTTATTCGGGAAACATACATGCGCATACACAACCCTGAGGCCACATTTGCTTGCGCCAGCTAGGATTATTTATTTCTTGCTGCGTTTACTGCATTCCGCGCCGCTTTCACTGCCACTTTACAGTATTTGTTTTCTCCTGTTCTTCAATTTCTTATTATAGCTTTCTGATGAAAGCAGGGGGCGCTGTGGTTGAGGGAGCTCAGTGAGTGGCTGATTCAACTGACTCGGTAAACATGTCAGAGCTTCATCAGAGAGAAGGCTCCGAAAGCGGCCCGCTGGGTGAGGTGGGCCCAGTACTGAGGGTCCTCCCCCTCAGGAAAAACTTGAGCGGGAGGGCAGCTTTCATCAAGAATTTTGTAGGATAAATACAGAAGGGACCCTATCACTGAAAGGGTTTCTTTTGGGGAGGGTGCCGTGTCTGCAACAGCCAACTCATCCATACCATCCTCCCTAACAGCTCATCTATCAAGATGGGAGGACAGGAGGAATCATTAGTGCATGTCTAGACAAAGTGCCATGTGTTTTGCTGTAGAATTTACATCTTAGCATATAGTGACATCCACAATAGTATTTCAGGAGCTTGAATAAGGGCCTGTTGCCATGCCAAACTTATTATACAATGTTTCATCAGGTCCGTTCAGCTGCAAGCCAGCGCTAAAACAGAATTTCTCCAAAGTGACAACAAGATTTTTGCAGATAAAACATTTCTAATTGATGCATCAAGTCGTTTTAGGATAGCATCATCTTTGATTATGAACCATGATCAAATATTCCGGTTGATGGGGAAATTTGGAACGGATACATAGTAAAGATTTCTCTCTTTTTTCAAATAATCTCCTCATTGATCTTTCTTTCACATTCTAGATAATGTGTTTCATCCCTTTGCATCATCCAAGTGGAGCCAACATTTTTTCTTCCTCACAAGCTTCACACATAATTTAATTTTAAATTATTCCGCCTTTGAATTGAAATCGATCTATGAATGAACGATAATTAAAAACCACAGAGCTTTCTTTAGTAAGCTGCACCCACATTGTATTATTGATAACTGGGTCAATTAAGACAAATTAGCAAGGTGACTGAAATTTAGGCTTACGTATTAAAAAAGGAAATGGCCGAGTGTTTTCTCCCTAGCAGGCCCCCTGCATGTGATGTTGGGATCAACAGAATCTGTTTACACAAACCCTGAAGGAACAGACAAGCGCTAGAGCCTGGACTCCATCTGTCCTCTTCAGATTCTGCGAGCTCTGATTCTCAGTCTAACAAAATCAATAGCTAATAATGTGCAATTAAGAACATGGAACAGTAGATTTGGTGAAGGTCTCTTCTGAAGGTGAATGAAGAGAGCAAAGTTTAAATACGCTGCTTTATCTTTGCAAGACTTTGTTCGGGGCTCCTCTCCCTCAACAATGCAGTGTTGAGACCATTGTGAAGAGCTTATTTTTATTGCAATCCTACTTCACAATTTTCCTTTACTACAATCAAGACTTGTGTAGGTTATTTCTCAGAAGTGCCCTTGGTCATTTTTTTTGTATGTTTTGCAGACTGATTTGACAGTCACTTACAGTACACTATACTGACAATAAGCTGCAAGGACACACATTTGCATAAGGGCAATTCCAGCATTACGGAAGTGACATGTTCAGTCAAAACTTGTTCAGAGAACACATTAATTACCAATATATTGAATCATCTGTTTATATTTTACTAAAACCCTGATGATAGTGGCCAGAGAGCAGAAAAATATATAGTATATGTAGGTTTTCCATTTTAAAAGATGGAAAAAATAATTTGTTATGAAAGTGACAAAAAGGGCACATATTTTTTAGAGACAAAATACTTTGTAAGATTTCTGTGAATTAAAATTTTCAAACCAAAAGCAATAATATTTGCTAAAAGATGCTGGACATGAACCGCATGCGGTGAGTTTTGTTGGCAATGTGCTTTAGTTCAGCCTATCCCTCCCCCCAGCACGCGCCATATGATTTCGGAAATTATTGTACAGCTGTAATTATCTTTTATTAATATGATAACAAAACTCGCCGTTAAATGCAATTTATGTTATTTACAGCAAGAATTTGAAATTTAACGTATTTATTAGTAGACGTTATTACACCACCACCTGTATGGTGTCATCAACTAGATTGCTGAACCAACTTGGTTCAAACGATTGATCTCCAAAAGAGTTACTACGGTTTCGGGAAACCGTCGTAACTACATTGTTAATTTCCCCAATGATGCATCGTACTATGGTGGTTAACCAGCGAGTTATGTCGTTGTTCGGGACACGCACCAAGATCAGCTTGGCACCAGTAAGTATACACAAATAAAAGAGTCTGCAAAAGTATAAACCAAGCTGCAAAGTTGTGATGAGTATTTCACAGCATTTCACATTTCCTTCTTTCTTCTTAAACATGAGTTGCTAGGTTATCAAGGACAGTTGCATCTGCATCAAGTGCCTCACTACAGATTTCATCTCATGGCATCTAATGTCTCCTCAGCCTGGTGTTAGATAGAGGGCCACTTCCATTAGGCAGCCATTGTCCATAACCCAATGCCATTTCATTTGCCAGTATCTCTGGGTAAGTGCCTGTGATATATCATCTCCCACTGCCTTCTTGATAACAAGAATGGAAACTAAGCACTTTCACTACGCCCCTTCCCAGAAGCCTTGGCATGGACCAATAACACAAGCGGGATATGAAAACATTACAATGCACTGACTGAAGGAGGGTCCGTCCTCATAGACGTCTGAGCAACTTAAGAGATAAACATAAAAGATAATAGTAGATACAGTTAAGTATTGATCAGTTTTACAAGAAAAACTTTTTTTGCAGCTCAAGAAATCATGGTTAGCTTGACAAGTGTTTCGTAGGGCCAACCGCGGTTCTGTTTACAGTAAATCTGAGGCTTGTTAAATTAGTTCAGCTTTGACCTGATGTAGTACATCATATTTCTAAGTGAAACATCACAAAGGACCACTTACAGCACAACATCTCAGCCTTAACCCCTAAAGTCTTTTCATTCCGTTCATTTTTTAATCAAGCTTCTTTCGCTTCACAAATTCCAAGTATGTTTACAAGATCGGTGTTCTCAATGAATAAATAAATAAGCAATATTCAGCGACTGCTATTTTTCTCTGACACTATTAAGTTCCTGTGTGAAGCCATTCTCCTGGGATCCTACTCTGCTTCTCTTTTATGAGAAAAAAACAGCAAGAGCATGTCTTCATTCTTTTTAGTGAGATTGACAACTCAAGACTGAAGCTATTGATTTTTTTCCACTTTTTTCTTATTTCAGTCTAAATGGAGAACATTCTGTAGGTACATTCTGCGAGACCTTTACTGTGAACACATCACCCGTCTTCCATTTCACACCCGTACTGCCCAGTCAGGACAGTAAAATGTCACAGGCAGCTGCTAAGCACTTCGGTTTTTCAACAGAATGCATAAATCTCTCAGCTCCTAATATCACAAGAACTTTTCTTTTAGGAATAATCCATTCTATTTTAAGAGCAACAGCGACACAACTATGAAAAGGTGAAGCCTGCCACCTTCAACGAGGCAAACGCTGTTGATGAGAGAAAGCGAACCTGCAGTTAAGACCAAATTTCTGAAAGATGTATATTTATAGCCCCCTGAAGAGCTGCAACATGCAACAAAGGAGACTTAAAAGTGCTTAATTCTGCCCATTATCCCCCTAAAATGAATCCGGCGAGAGCACCTTGCGTGCTAGACTCCGACAAACGTATATATTTCTCGTTACCTTCGGCCAATTTTCCTCTTGCACTAATTAGGGCCGATGTGACATATGGTAAACATTTGCTGGTGAATTGTTCTTGCTTGCTTGCTTTCTATGCATTTAGGTGAGTTTAATGCACCTTGTGTCCAAATTAAAAAAAACTTAAATGTAGCCTACTTTTAGTGCAGGGAGAGGCCTTTCATTAGTGCTATTAGAAAGTGGCAGGAATTTAAATTGGTTGCGATAAATTAACAGCCCCACTGGGAGCTCAGGCCTGAGCCAGCTAATATGCAATTATATTAGCAGCTTTGCATCTCCATCTTTGCTTATCTGGAAAAGGGCATGCTGGGAAAGAGGCCCTCCCACCCAGTGCAGGGATGGCTAGCCTGCTGGATTAAAAATGGTTAATTGGGAACAGCTTGCATCTGCAGCACCTATTGCTAAACGTCGCCTAACACCAACATCGTCTCCTTTACAGATATGGATATTCTCCTTTACAGACAATTTGCTGTTTGTTCGCTTTATATAACAACAGTGCAACTCAACTTCTTTCAACATGTTGAATGTTGTGAAATTTGAAAAGACCTTTGAGCATCAATGAGATCAGATGAATCATCTTCTCATATAAAACCTGCTGACTTCAGATGACGTTATGTATTCTGAAAAAAATCCTTTTTTATCAACAAGTGTTTAAGAGTTTAATTCTGAACTATAAAGTGAAGCTCCTGTGATCGCCCCCTGGTGGCTGGCTGCAGTATTGGTAATAAATCCCACCTTCTCCATGTAAACAAATGGGACAGGAGCCAAACTATTAAATCCAATTACACTTCAAATATTTTTTTTCCATTCCATTTTAACCATTTTTTTCTATTATTTTAGTCCGTTTTTATCACATTGATGTATGTCCAAGTGTTCATTTTTCAAACAAAATTGGTCTTAATTAAAGACGTTATAAAAGGGGTGTGGTAACATGATTTCTTCATTTACGATTGAGTCATCAGGGAATTTGGGCGGGACCTTGATACCGCCTTCCCCTTCGTGCTTAATACTGCGTAGACTCTGGCTCCAAATGACGTCAATGTCAGTGGCCATAACTCTGATTGTCCTATTGTATTGTCTTCATTGTTCTACAATGGAAGTGCTTGGGAGGACGTCGTCCACTGTACTGCCACTTAACCTATTAGAAAATTTGCCCACTATTGTGTTGAAGAAACTACAGCTGTTCTCTTTATAGAAAACATGTAAAGACATGCTTTGCTATTTTGATTGAAATTCAATTGAAATGGACTTGTCATGCTGTGTTAACTACAAATGATCCGAGTAATCAAGGTAGACAAGACAAATTCTGAGAAAATCCTTGACTGGATTTAACATGACCTCCTTAGACCGACAAATTTATATGCTAACATGTCTGCCATCATGCTGTCATTTAAGCAAAACCCAGTTTTCAGAGCGTCACTCAAAGGTATGGTGAATGCAATTCAATTCACTAAGTTCAATACGTGTACGTGCTGCTGATATATCTGATAAAAAAGGCCTGCATCAAAAATCCTCAAATAGTCTACAGCCTCCCAGATGGTTATCACAACAGAGCTTCACACAAAACAGCATATATTTTCCTATGGCCATTTTTAGATTTACAACAAAGTGTAGCACAGTCAGATGCACACCAATGCTTTCATCCATCTCGTGTATTCCTGAGATAAGAATGCACAGCATGCTGAAGACAATCAAACACCCTTGTTCTTTGGACAATGCACAGCGTGGTTAGTGACCATGATTAACCTCCTTCTCATGGTGCTTGTGTTCATGTGGATTTAAGCAGATAATTCATTGTACTGGAGAAATATCAGCTGGATTCAGATATGCAATCTGATTGAATGGTAGGCCACAGACCAAAGTAAAGCCTCTTATTGCAGCGTCATGCTATGTGCATCCAACTGATAGCCTCTCGTGCCAAATGAAGGCCCCCTCTTGCCGGTCTGCCTGACAGTCCTCAGATTAATTCTTCAAATTACTATTACTTGGAGTTGCAGTTAATATACATGTTTTTGCTGCGGTGTATGAGAAAGGTGTTAATGCAATATGATAGCATAGCAATATTTTGTTGCTGTCCTTCCGAAACATTGGAGGTCTAAATTGGAAAAAATTAAGAAAGGCACTGTAGCCTACTTTTCAACTGATTATTATATTGGTATGATATTTGCAAACCCAGTGGCAAACATAAAGGGTTATTAATAATAATGATTTATGATTCAAAAATAAAAATCATGAAATATGGAGATGCAAGGTTTCAGAAGACAGCGGTGATTTGTTTGTCATACTCTTTTACCTTGTCTAATCCATTCAGATTTTCAAATGAGAGGGATGAGGCACTTGAGGAAACATGATGAGCTATAAGGTAGATGGGAATCCAGAATATATCCAGTAAAACCATGTCTTTCTGTAAACATGGAGGCTATTGAATTACTTAAAGTGCACGTGTTAATGCATGATTTTTTACTATTCTGATGGTGTTATCTGTTACAGGTCTGCATACAAACAGCACAGACAATTGACGCCCGGATTTGCATATAGTTTCTTACAAAAATACATGAGAACATGGGCTAACATATATTAAGAACAACATACATTCATTTGTCACATGTTCATTCATAAACTCTTTCAAAACATGAATTCATATTAAATCTGCCAATGCATATGGCACAAATATGTGTTTTTCTGTGTCTTTGGTGTGTTATAAGTTGCCCATGTATGTATTATTTTATATTATTATAAAAATGAAAGTGTCAAAACAAAAGTTTATCATTTTAGGGATGATAAAACATCCCTAAAACGGCAGAGTGCCACCTTGAGGCAGAATTATGCAAAGGAACAACAGTGCACATAACCTAGCGTTCAGAGCCATCTAGCCGAGGAGCTGTTGTTGTTGATATCATCACAACCGGTTAATATCTCATCAAGTCTATGTTTTGAACAATTTTAATAATAACTACAGCAATACAGTAACAGTCATACTTAATATACATTATAGCTGAGAACGTTTGCGATTAAGCTTGCCATAGTCACCTTTTTCGGATCAATAAAATCCTGCAGCGTCTGTGACGAGCACGGCAACCAAGATCAACCGCGTGCATAAAAATTTTGCTCAGCCATCAAGTTATATCAAGTTCATTCAAGTTAATTTTGATTAGTTATTAAAGTTAACGAGTTGTTTAATCCATGGCTTTTCACCCGTTTGACCAGGGCCGTGCACAGGGGGGTGGCCCGGTGGCTAGAGCCACAACCCCTCTGCCCTCATGATCTGAGGTAACCCTCTCACTCCCACTTCCGGGCAGGCATCCATTCAATATCCCTGCTAAAGGACGTCTGTTAACACTCTGATAAACAGCCTCTGATTCCTCTTAACCACCCCATGTTTTCCCGGTCGTTTGACAGTTTCGGAAGTTCATCCCATCACTGTAAGAACATTATCCGCATTACAGACAGTGCTTGATACGCAGAATTAATCATTTGTATTTGTATTGGTAATGTTTAGCTCCTAGTTTTCTATTATTGGTGCTAACTGCTAACAACTACAAAAAAGATACAAAATATCCATGTACTCATAAGAAAATGAGAAATCTTGTCAATTCAAATTGTTGTATCGATCTGATGTAAATAACACCAAATTTGCAGTTATTGGCACACTTTTGTAGAGAATGCCTTCACAAAGCTGACCTTGGCCTATGTCACACTGTAACTCCCGTGCAGAACATTTCTCACAATCTGTTTCTTAGTTGAAACCAGTAGGCTAATCTATAACATATATCATATAAAAAACATTTTATTAAGATCATATTAATAGTAGCCCAGATAGCAGGAAAGCCTGTGAAAACCATTGAAACATTTGTTAATGCATGAATATTTAGCTCAGTGGTTGGAGCATGGCACTATCAACGCCAAGGTCATGTGTTCGATCCAAGGGATTGCACATAGCCATACTCAGAAACAAATGTATAGTATAATGCAATGTAAGTCACGTTGGATAAAAGCCTCTGCCAAATGCATTAATGTAAATATCACTTTTGCACCCGCAAATAATGTTGAAAAATGTTATTGTGAAAATGGGCTACTATAAATGTTTTAAAAGAGTAGTACCTCAACATACTACAACATAAAATATAGATTTACATATTTTACTTAGTGCTACAGTGTGATAGAAAAACATTTCTAAGAGTGTATGCTGTCTTCTCCCCAACCCTTAGTGCCTTTTTTTTGTTTCGGCCACTGCCCCTCCAAATGTCTGTGCACGGCCCTGCGTTTGACTGTGATCGAGGCCTTGCGCACCTGTAGTGACCATGAGAGGCGGAATTAACCAATGAGTGACAGGATCAATCAAATCGTAACTAAAACTTTTTTCCTAAACGTGTGCTCGCGTTAAGTAATGCCTGTAACGCTTGTAAAAGATAAATAATCATAGCAAATATTTAGACTTTTCAGTGATTTGTTTTTATTGTAAACTAGTGTTCACTCTTGTAAGTCAAGGTGTTTTTACTTTTGTCGCGCCTTTTACACTCCGCTTTGAAAAAAACATGTGTGGTCAGACAGGTGTCATTGTACGTTTATGCCATAACAAAATTGTCTATACTTTGAATTTCTGCATACAGAACTTATGAAAACTCACAATCTCTCACTATCTTTAAGAAAACTTCTGGAAGTCTCTTGGTTATGTGACTATATCTTTCATCACCAAACTGCCTTTAGCACTCCAAATACGGTATGACAGAATCAAAAGGTCTGCATGGTGCTTACCTGATATCGATGCAAATAATCACCGTTTATTTTGTTTTTACATGTTGTTTATGAGTGGGGTTATCGGAGATACATTATCTCACAATAAAAGAAAATTGTGCAACAAAACTTGCTGCAATGATATAATAGCAGAACATATAGAGCAACTTTAGGTTCTATAAAATTGTCTCTTGCAGAAGTAACATCTCCCAGTTGGGTTGGAGCTTGTTTGATTGTCTTTTCAAGTTTTGAGTGAAATTGCGTCAGCAGACAGACTGTGGGTGGGCCGTGGGATGAGACTGCTTTCTGACTGAGGCTGAGACCACCACAAACAATACAACTATACTCTGCTGTGTGAACCTAGCACAGTGGTGACAACAAAGGGTTTCTGCCTTTACATGTGTGCTGTCAAATGCAATTTTAAAGATGGGGTAACACACGCAGTTTCTGCAAATCTCATATTAATCTTGAGTAGGCAACCTATACAGTAGTATTGCATACTTTGTATCTTCGAAGAGTATTTAGTTTTAACAAATTTATAAAAGAGAGATACAGCTGTACGATTATTTCCGGAAGACGGGCTGCTTGAGGCAGGCATACGTTCAACTCATTTTTTAACAAGTTGACCAAGTTAAGCATGAGAAGCCAGCATAGCATGTTACCCCATCTTTAATTCTCTTTCAGATATCTGTTACTACAAAACTACCTCCATTTACTGCCTGGACATATTTTAGGAAAGATTTTTTGTTCCCATAGGTTATTTTATGACTGGTTCAGAATCCCCATTCTTCAGCAGCATGACTGAAGTTGACAGGATCTTTCTGGGAGCACATCAGTGAAGTTGGCAGCAGTAAAGGCCCGGAGTTTCATCAGCGTGTCTTTTTTAAGTTACGGTGTTGCAAAAAGGTAACATGTACATACAGACATGAGTCAGCTCCTGTTGAGCTCAAGTAAATACATCCCACTGGCTGTCACTGACAGATAACTGCATACATCAAAACAACACAGTGGACAAACACCAAAGAATAATCTCTGACAGAGTAAAAAAATCTAAAAACAAAAAGCAGCTAGAAGGGAATCTGAGTTGAATTCATAAGTGCAGAAAAAACACCTTTTAAAATGATTGTATATGTGATATATAGATTGTAAGTGCATATGGATGGTGAACATGTCAGGATTCATATGATATAAATCATAGAAGGTTAGAAATAACAGACTTCTATGGCATTATTTACAAGTAGCTACTGCACTTTCCGAAACTACTACAGCATCTGTCTCAAAGACATCACAGAGTCATTAGTTAGCATAAAAATGCTTTTTAATGACTTTGTATGTCATTACCCTAACAGTTCTCACAGATGACAAACCAGAAGACATATGCGTGATTAAAGATAAATATTACTGTATGTTTCTGTGGTTCACAGTTCTGTGGTGAGAATTCTGGACTGATGAAAGTGACCTTACTTGACTTTGATGTTTTTGCTTTTTTCCCATATTTTACAAGGTGTTGTTCCTTTGGCAGTTTACTTTTAATGAAGTTACGTTGTTTTCATTTTATACAAAAGCACTAATTTCTCTTATCTTAGTTATTAAAGAATTAATGAGGTCTTTGTGGATTCCATTTAACGTTTAAGTAACCCCCCTGATCTTGATGCTCATGGTACAATACAGTCTCAAAATGAGATTCTGCTGCCTAATGATGTTCTGCTGTAAAAAAAACTCTGACAGCCATTAGGTGCTTTTATAAATATATAGTATAAGCATTAACATATCTGAAGATCTGAATGAGTTAACAGCAAACACTCTCTTTGTTCAATTGTTTTGAGTGTGCAAGCATAATTGTTAAAGGAATAATTTACAAATGATACAAAGCAGAAAAAAAGCTTCTCATAGAGAGAAATGGCAATGGTAATTTGTCAGTTAATATCTCAAATTAACTTAATCCACTGCTCTGTTTGTGAGAGAATATGTGTAAAAGCTTCTATGCACGTGTGTCCATGTCTGTGCAACTGCATATGTCTGTGTGATATCCCAGAGCTTATGCAGATAACTGTCTCTGAATGCTATCCAAGTTTGGAACAAGCCACTCCACCGCAAGCATACACATCAGTGATAATTACACAGAATAGCTTGCTGCCTCTTCAAATATGGCAGCCAGTGCCGTTTGGAGATGCTCCAACATGGACCGTGGAAATGAAGCTGACAGAGAAGCCTTGATGAAGACACATAGTTACTCTCGGGCTAATCATTGTCTTTGTAGAAGTCTTTGATTATTTGTTTACAAGAAAATTACAACGTCCTCTGTGATGTGAGAAAATACCCTGATACTTTTCATGCTGCAGGACAGCGATTGTCCACAAGATGGTGATGCAGAGCTGTAAAGGGTCTCAAGGAAATCTCAGTTGTGATTTCTGTGCTTGGTTGTCTGTTCTGTAGCAGATAAACAACCCTTTGTGGTGGTGACGGTGAACAGGACTAACCTCTAAATAGTGAAATGTTCAGCCATAGGTATGTCTGCAAAGAACTATGTAATCTATGGCTAACCGAAAGATTTTTACAGACAAAGACAGTTATGGACATCAGTGCATTCATTTGTTTGTTAACCATTTCAGGCACAGACACAAAATGACTTTAAAATGCTGAAATTCTTTATTGGTAAACAACAATGCATCAAGCAAAAATCCACATTTAGGTTACTTTCGCGAGCTATTGCCATTTTTTAGGTTAAATATTCAAGTGACCACTGCGTATTAGAAAATAATAATTTTCCAGTTTGGTTGCTGCTGATTTGATCTATATTGCTATATTGGTTGGATGGAAATGCTCAAATATATCACTTTCAAATCACTTGGTTTTTAGTCGTTTTAGCGTTGTTTAGTTGTTGTTGTGTTTAGTTTTGTCTTATTTTATATCATTTTAAGGCTTCCTTGGAAAATGTATACTATTTTGTACTATTTGTACTATTGTTTTAGTCTTCCTCAGTACGCCATCAATACCACTTAGAGAAATGTGTGTAAAAATCTGTCAAACTAAAGTTTCAGATTCCTAGATTAAACCACAAAGCAAATGTGAGTTGGGTGAAAAAACGGGTAGTTTGTCACGACGATCACAGCCCATGAAAACATCTGTTAAACATTTTCCTGCTCCTACTATCTTAATGTTACCAAGAAGAACTATAAAAATATAATGGAGAACAAGTGAGAACAAGAGAGATTGTATTTGTGTAAGTGATACAGGGGAGAAGAAAGCGTTAGAACAAAATAAATAAATAGGCGTGACAGGATCTGTGGAAACAGCGGTTTAATCAGATCCTCTGAATGGGATTAGGGGCCGCACTTAATCTGGACTAAAAGCGGGTCGCAAGGTGTGTACTCCGGCAAGTGAGGGAAGTGGCTTTGGTGAAGCAATCAGGAGATGAAAAAGATAAAGGGATTAGATTTTTAACCTTGATAATCTCGCACTTTACATAGCCATGTGCATGTACTTCTGTACCGATGTGTTTTGACTTCCATTCTCCAGAATCCCTTTCCCTCCAGCAATGGGGATTACCATCATTAATAAGGTTAAGGAACTCAGCCACGTGTAACGTCACACCTGCGGTGAGGAGTAACATCTGATAAATTGAGTTTATTAGAATATCAGAAAAATTCATATGCATGCACTGCATACGGATAAACATTTAGATAGACAGACAGATATAAGGAGACAGTAGATTGCTGCCTGTATACTGTATATATACCTGTGTTTTGTATTTGTTGATAAGATTGATTATTGACATACATCCATGGATTTGTAGCATCGTTTTTCAGACCTCTTTTATCTAGCATACCAGATATCGAGGACACAGACATGCAGGGTTGGTTTTAATTTTATTTCTGTGTTTGCCATACATAATTCAAGAGTTTGTGTTTTGCATGGCTGTAACTTCATGGTGAATGGGTAAATTGGACTGGAGGGCTACTGATTTTTTGTCTGTTGTTTCCTTTCCTTTATAACTTTGTAAAGAAGCACATTCAAAATCAGGGCCAAAAAAACAAATTATGTCTGTGCTGTGTAGTGTTTCTGTTCTGGCTTGACAGTTTGTTAAAGTGATAGTTCACCCAAAAAGGAAAGCGATTTACTCACCCTCTTGTCGTTTTAAACATGTATGACTTTTTTCTGTAGAACACAGAAGAAGATATAATGAAAAATGTTGGTAACCGAGGTTACAGAACAACGGCGGTACCCATTCACTTCTATTGTATGGACACAAACCCAAAGCAAGTCAACGCGTAGCGCCGTTGTTCGGTTACCAACATTCTTCAAAACATCTTCTTATATGTTCTGCAGAAGAAAGAAGGTCATAAAGATGTTAAATACATGATTATAAAATGTTCACTATCACTTGAGCATCTTTCTTTGAGCTGGAAGAGTGGAGAAAGAATAAAATGTCTATCAAGATCTGTACATATAACCTTAATGCTAAAAATGTAGCTTTTTGTGCGTCTGTTTGCTTTTTCTTATACAATTTGTGCTGTAAGCCTAATCATCTCAGTCTGATACCTGGGCCAGCGAATGACAGACGTGCCGGGAAAAAATAATAATCTGATAATAGCACACTGCTAAGAAGGGGTGGGGTAGGCCTATCTGATCTCACTAAAAATCATTTGAGAACATTTAAAAGATCCCCCTCCCATAATAACAGGCTTAGAAAGTCCTCTCTAATGGATATCTGAACTGGTCCTGTCCATCTTTTATAAGGCAAGACAATCTAAAACGACTTTCTCTCAGAAGACAACCAGCTGCCAGCAGGCGACTCAGGGGTTACAATGGCTTTTTAGAGCAATACCTCAGTCACCGAATTGCACTGATTCAGTTCTTGGTAGCGGTAAATGACAGCAAGAGCTTCCTCAAAATGTGTCAGTAGTAAGCAAAGAGTTGTGAGAGCATTTTGGAAATACTGTCATGTCAAGCGTGTTCTCCGGGGTCAAATATTCTGCAGGGCTTTTTTTGAACATCAGAAGATTCCAGATTCTGTAAAGCAAATGCTTTTTTTTGAACTTGGTGAAACAGGATCAAATGTGTAGAGAAGGGAGGGGTGGCTGGCAGTCTGGTTTGCTATTTTAAGCTGTCACTAATGTTCAGCTGTCTGTATTAAATTCTTTATTACAACATTGTCTGCAACTTGAGGTTATGCGTCAGAGAGCACAAAAGAGAATATTGTGTATTAATAGCGTCTTTGTCGTTTGTAACAACACAGGGAATTGTTGTGGAGAGAATGAAATATATAAAGATATGTTGCTGATTTGTGCTTGCAGGGCAAGCGGTGGGGGCTTGTTCAACAACATGACCCCCTATTACCCATAGCCCAGATGGAAGGTCCAGAATACAATGTTTTGAATGACTGGGCCACCAAATTGGTTCTTAAGGCCAAAGATTACACTGAACCTACTAGTGAAAGCATAAGCAGATAAACAGGGTGTACAGGGGGTCAGATAAATAAATAAAGCTTTCTTTCTCTTTATTCTGTCATGTGTTTAATCATCTCACCCCTTTTTATATCAGCAAGCTATTAATACAAGGGTACCGAAAAGGCTGATTATTCCTGTGCAGTGAACTGCAATGAAACAGAAACTAATTGAATTGAACACGCATTTTTCATCTCTGTTACATTGCTTCTGTAAAATAATGCAAAAAATCAAAGTGAAATTTGCTGATCTGGTGCAAAAAGCCTAAATAGGGTTGAAAGTCCCCTGTGAACTAGAATGACATTGCTTCGGGCTAAGGAATGCTCATTCATTCTTAGGTCAATTCACTTCCTCCAATTGAAACAGTAGCAACATCCCCATTGAAACTCCTAACCTTGAGTTTCCTGTTGACAGAATGGAAATCCCATGGATCCCTCACAGCTGGCCTGAGCAGAACGTTTGTTCCTTTTACACTCCTGTGAGTTCATACATGAACACGAGTCTCCGTAAGAGACATGCGTGTTGCTTTTCTATAAAATGAGTTCCATAGTGAGCAAGTAAAACTAAAAATCAAAAGATTCAGAATCCAAAATAGTCCCCACCTGTCATGACACCACGATGATTAAAATATGCGTTCAGTTTTGCTTTCTCTGTCCTTTAGCAGCATGTGTGTGTCATCGGTCTGTGTGGCGATTTAAAGTGCCGGGCTGCTGGTCCAAGCCTCCGCAGCTATGTTTCTAAAGGTTTAAACACAGGACATGAGCCAAAGATTAGTTTGGGTCTGGTAGGAAGCCGGGGCTGGCGTTACGGAAATTACCGCAGGGCTGGAGCTGCTTGATTAGGATTGAAGTGATGAGATTAACAGACCTCGCCATTCTAGAAAGGTGTTGGAGGGGAGAACAGAAGCTTTGATGCTAGCATTACTAATCACAGAGGGTGGGATACTTTATATATACAGCACCGTACATGGGGTTGTGACATCACTGATAAAACCGTAATGTGATTCGTTCCGTGTGATTTCATTCTGTTAAACCACGCTACCGTAGTGTGTTTTTTAAACCAACAAAGGACAGAACTCTTTCAACTCACTACGCTTTTGTTGTGATGTTACAATTAAAATGATGTGAATACCCATGTATTTGCTAAATCAGATTTCCTCTCCTTTTTTTCCTTCTACTATGAGGCAATCCCTCTACTGTGATTACCCACCCTAGAGTATGTCTCCCCTGTTTGTTATTGAAAAAGGTATGAAGGGCAAGTAGGCCCATGATGAAACTCTCTGGCAATTTTAACTCTCTCAAGTCCTTAAACCTAAAGGGAATATGTTCTGGGAATTAATGAATTCAACATGTGAGCATGTGAGGAAAGCGACATGAAAGTATCGGCGGGTCTGTTTCTTCTTGCATCTCCACTGTATTTTCTGAAGCTTTCTGCTTCAGGTCGTCTCCTCACACATCTTAACATCAAAAATACTTACTGGCTGTTTGGAGCTGCTCTTACATCGCCAGTAGTGGCTCTGTTAGTTTAGTTATCTGATTGAATGCAGTGATAAAGTGTTGAGTTTTTTCCAAGGGTTAGTGAAGCTTTGATATGTCTGTGATGTTGAATATTTGAAGATCTCTTTCTCTGTAATAGTCCATCGTTAACCAAAGGCGACAAGTTGATATCAAATTAAATTACTAAATAGATTCATTGATTTGTTTCAGTTGGTTAGTTTGAAATTAATGTTTTAAATAAATATTATTCTTTTGTGCATAAAAAAACAATGGTTTTAGATTTGGTACAATGTTGCCTTGATGCAAAAAAATACCTCAGTTAAGAAAATACTGTATAAACTGAATTGATTATATGTAAGTGTTTCATTTAGCAAAAAAACACACTATAATTTTTTACCTAATTGTATTGTAAGTTCTAACATAGACCTAAAAACAAAATTACACTAAACGTGAAAATGCAATCTTGATGTCATTGTTTTCCTCATACTGCATAATTTAGCTGAACCCCTTCGAACAACCCAGTGTGTTCCATGAATATCCCTCAGGCACTTCTCTTTCAACAGGGTTCATTGTCTTTCATTATTAAAACTAATTTTCACTGGTATTGCCGTATCGCCATGATTCTGAGACTGAAGGATGTTCCCAGTTCTAAACATTACAGACTTTTACACTCTCATTGCTTCATCCAAAATACGGCAAACAAATAAATAACTTGCAACTGATAATGATCTCCACATTTTTAAAGAGGACCCTTCTTCATAAGAATAAAGTGGAGGGAGGGCTTCCTATTCCTTCTCGACTATACCCGAGGGTGGATTTAGGATCACGTTAAGTGAGCATTAACGTCTAGTTAAAATCAGTCCGAACGGCTCAAACGTGCTGTACATCAGCTTTCTCTGAGGGCCTCCACGCGCTTGGCTGCTCACCCGGGGCAAATGAGAGACGAAAAGAACCCTGCTATTTTTAAAGCACACACTTCACAAGGCATCCATTGCCTCGTGCTGTTTGGTGTGTGACCGAGCTAAGAATGTCTGCCGGACAGCAGCAGGGTTAAACGCCACTGATGTGCCTGGGGGAGGCATAGGCAGGTCTCCAGATGATGACAAGGAATGTAAGTCCTTAGTTCCCTTAAAAACGAGGACTCCATGTACAGGAAGCAGTTTCCGAGTGAGCTTCATTTCTCTTGGTCATTTCTTGTGTTAAGAGGTTTAAACTTGGCATTCAGGACACATGGCATGCATGATGTAGAATAACAGGTTAATGCTTTACAGATAAAAACGTTGCAAAATTAGCTGTGGCTTAGAAAGATATGTGGAGTGGGTTATCCTTGACCATTTTAATGAAACTCACTATGAAATAATAAAATTCTTTCAAATCTGTAGAATGGGACAAACATGTTTGCTAAAGGCCACCAGTCAGTTTCAACAGTTATAAGAAACAGCTTTGTTACAAGATCATTTAGAAGACCTTGGCATGACTCATTTAAGCATCTCCTTCCTTTTATTAAAGTCAGAATTCTTTCATGCATTTATTTGTTACATTACAAAAAACGAAGCCAAACAAAGCAAGCAATGAAGCAGTAAATGCCAACCAAACTCTAAGTAAACTTCCGGAGGGTGGTCGAAAGCGAGCAAGGGTCCAGAAAGGTTTAAAGGTCACATGCACTTGTTTTTACCAGAGGCACGGCATGGAGAAATATGTCAATGTGAAGGGCAACGGACATATTCGAAGAAATAAGAATATCCCCACCAAACCCACAGAGCAAACAAACAAAAGCAAATGTCAGGCAGGGCTGCACTTCTGCAGTAGGCTTTCTAAGCACCCTGGGGTATTTATCTTAGGTCTCCTGTCAGAAAGGCTTGGTTTTTCCGTGCAACTAATCCTACTTAACTGACTCTCTCCACTTCGATAAATGGGGAAAAACACTAAGCACATCTGACAGATACATACATTCGCCGCAAGTCCCAGTCCCCAAACTCAACCCTCTGACGATCACGCGAGTCGCCCCCCGAAACCCCCCACCCCTACTCTCTTACTAGTTTAGACAAGATCACACAGGCAGATATGACAGTCAACGCCTCTGAAAAATTTAATACCACTCTGGGGAAAATCTCTTGGGATTACTTTAACTCCTTTAACCTCTTTATCGTGCTCTTTATTCTATAGGTTTGAATAATGAATCACTTTGTTCTCCTCTCCTCGTTCTGTTTTCATCACAGAGGGGTAAGCTGAAATTGAATGATTCTCCCACCTCCGACCCCCTCAGTCGCTCTCTCTGCGCTCGCTCCCTGCTTCTTCCACTGTCTCGTTCAGAAGCGTAGCGCTTCGCTTGCCTCGCTGAGCTACTGATGGTCCGGGGGCTACAAATGTTATCTGATTTTCCAGAGAGAGGTTTGGAGCTGGACTAAAGAGGCAGGGACAATAACAGGAAGCTGGGCTGGGCTGATCACTTTTGCCACTGGAGTGGCCTGATTGTCTGTGTGAGTTCAGACAGGTTTACATGCAGGACATCAGGCAACACTGATCTGGAAGTGGGAAGGATATATATCTCTGCGTATTTACATACTATAGGAATTGTTGAATCGAAGAAGATTGTTAAAAGAACTTGGTAAGTGATTTTTTGTTTGTTTCTAATGAGGGGGTTGTAGTTAAGGTTCAGGTGAATGTAAATGTTGTACGCACGCTTTCACGGTAAATAAAAAGGACATGATCTATGTTTATATGAAAAACTAATGTATATAGAATTTACTGAAACAATTAAATAATGTTTTTTTCAAGAGAAATTCCCAGGGCACTGAAAACCCATGGGAAGATTATGAACTTATCAGGATGTTACGTTTTACTTGGGGACAGAGAAACAATAATAAATCTTACACCATCTGTTCGGCTTCTCCACACAAATAACGTCATTCCCATGTACCACACTAAGAATGGTGCTTTGAGGAAGACAAAAGATAATGAACATCACAGTTCATTCTATAAATTCTATAACATCCTTGACATTTTGTAAACATGCAGAACTATAGGATGAGTCAGAAGTGAGAAAAAGATGTGAGAACAGGTGCATTTAGACACTTCAGACAGTGACGCATTTAACAGGTTTCTGTAGCATGTGACAGGGAAGATATGTGAAATGAGGGGGTTCTGGTGTATATGGCAGGCTGAATTTCCTAGAGGACAGAGTGAAAACCAGTGAAATTGTGTGGTTTGCAATACTGACAATTTTATTGATAGTGGTAAACTATTAAAAGATGGTCACATGTGAGAAACAACTAAATTCTTGTGTGTGCATCAGTGTTAATAACCTGTGATAAGGGTAGGGCACCGAAAACCCGAATCGATTGAGAATTGGAATCGAAAGGCCAGGAATCGGATCGGAATCGATAGCAATAGGAATCAGATACTTGAAACTAAAATTTCAATTCCACTTATCAATTCCTGTGTAGATATTTTCAGAAATGTGCATGTGTTCATTTGTGATAAAGCACAGGAGCCACAAATTGACCGATTCATTATATTAACTACAGTTTAACCATGATGAAGTTAAGCTATGGTATTACAAATTGTAATAAATCAGATAAAACACGGTTACTATGTGTATATATACACAAAACCAGTCAATAAGCAGGCTAAATGACCATACAGGTTGATATCTATATGTTTTACTTCAACTGTGGAATCGAAACTGGGAATCGATAAGAATCGGAATCGTTAAGCAGAATTGAAATCGATAAAATTCAAACAATACCTAACCCTACCTGTGATTATAATGAGGCTTTAAAAACAAAGGTGGTAGGACTATAATGAAAATAAAATGAGGTGTATTTTTTTGTTATATGAATTACCTGAGCACTTGACAAATTTAGGAAGAAAAACTGAACAGACATCTGCCTGGCATATTTAAAAAATATTGTGCGAAACTTCACCCAAAAACACTTTCTTCCACAGAACACAAAAGAAGATACTGTATTTGTGACACTGGACAACACAACCAGTCTTATTTGTCAATATTTCAAAATTGAGATTTTTACATCACATGGAAGCTGAATAAATAAGCTTTATCTTGATATATGGTTTGTTAGGATAGGAAAATATTTGACTTTTTAAAACTCTGGAATCTGAAAATCACCTTTAAAGTTATCCAAATTAAGTCCTTAGCATAGCATATTACTCACATATATATTAAGGGTAGGGCATTTATAAAATATCTTCATGGAACATGATCTTTACTTAATATCCTAATGATTTTTTGGCATAAAAGAAAAATCTATAATTTTGACTCACGCAATTATTTTTTGGCTTTTGCCACAAATATTTAAGACTGGTTTTGTGATCCAGGGTAACATTTTAAAGAATGTTAACTGGCCCACCATTCACTTGCATTGGTTTTGTGCCCATACAATTGAAGTGAATGGGGGCCAGTGCTGTTAGGTTACCAACTTTCTTTAAAATATCTTTTGTGTTCTGCAGATGAAAGTCATAAAGGTTTGAAATGACATGAGCTTGGTAAATGATGACAGAATAAACATTTTGGGGTTAACTGTAACTTTATTATTAATATCAGTCTTTAATACATCTATAGGCGGCAGACAATAAGGTAATTAACAAAATTAACAATATATGGGCAGTTATTTTGTTTGGTTTGGGGTTATGCACACAGACAAGTTGTATTGTTACATTCAGTAATACTACTAGTCAAATTTGTGTACCGGAAGTAGCAGTTGCACAATAAGTGGCGTCACAATACTTGTGAATGTGACCTACTGCTTTTTTCTATACGCATTCTGCTCACTATAAACAAGATTGTTTGCTTTTATATACAGAATGTTCAAAATTAACTTTTAAATCTGCTTCTTAAAAAAGAAAAGAAAATGAACCAATAATATTAAAATATAAAACATTCGTTGTAGAAGTTTTAGATGAAGAAAAATATCAAATACTTACAAAGTACTCATTTAGATTACCTCTTTAAAACAATATACCACATATAAACGCACAATTTCTGAGGAACAATCAACTTGTTTTGTATAATCTTTTTTTCCCAGGCAATGCTCCTCAAAATCTGTTCCCTATTGAAGTGATGGGAAGGGCTATTTTATACCTCATGTGAAAGTAATCATTTTGAGTGTATAAAGAGTTTATGCCTCAAGCGAAGATTTAGCCATTCGGGAACACTTAAGAAGCATAATCCACCTCATCTTAATATCATCATCTAAATGAGTCTAACATAAGAATGGTCCATCAGGCGAAAGTGTGTTATCAGGGATGGGAATATCATGATGAATCCGGCACATAGTAGGCTACGTAGTTGTTTTACTGTGTCACAGTCATAGTTGAGCCATTTCCCATCATTCAAAAGCGTACAATCAAAAGATTGTGTCACAGGAAATACACTAATGAGCTGAAGGATTAAATAAGAGAATTGTCAAGTCAAGTTAACAACGGATTGCTTAAATTGTGTATTTTTTGTCTTTATTGCATTCTGTCATTTAGTCGCATTACTTTTTTCACCAATCTATTGTTATATTGTGTCTGTTGTACATTTTAGATGATGAAACAATCTGCCTGGAGGCATATGACTGAGCCTTGCTTTTGGGCAGGTATCTTGGTCATTTTATGTAACCTCAATATGGCATTGGATGCCCACCATGCTTTAAAACTTCCATCTACGCATAGTGGAGTGCTCCAAAGACATAAACGAGAATGGAAATGGGACAAACTTTATGTGTTTGAGGAAACAGCTCCACAGCCTTCAGGTGAAAAAATTGGAAAGGTAAATAATCCGAACTATGATAACTTGAACAAAGAGAAAGTATACTGTAAATAAAATATTTTACTTAATCTACTAAAGATTAACTGAAAAGTTAAATAATCAGCTGCATTTAACAACAGTAACAATAATGGTGAATAATACATTTTATGTTTTACCATATTTTTTCCTTCTTTCTTCAGCTGGATAACACACTTTATAGTGAGTCTGCACGATATATCCTATCAGGGCAAGGCGCTAATACCGAGTTTACTGTCAATGACTTGGGAGATATACTTTGGCTTGCAAAGCTGGACCGGGAAAAACAGAGCATCTACAAACTCACAGCTTCAGTCATCAACATTCAGACCAGGGAAAAGCTTGATAAAGATGAGCTTTTTTCAATTGTGGTGCTTGATATCAATGACAGTGAACCTGTTTTTCCACCTGCCCTCTCTGGATCCATCAGTGAATCATCTAGAGCAGGTAGCCTTTTTTTATAACTTCCATTACAGACTAACTTATGCATGTTATTATATGTGACACCAGACAACAAAACCAGTCTTATGTGCCAATATTTTGACATCATCTGAAAGCTGAATAAATAAGTGTTCTATTGATATATGGTTAGTTAGGATAGGACCATATTTGACCGAGATATAAGTTTAAAAAATATACGAAATAACGTTTTAATATATTTACGGTAGGAAATTTACAAAAAATCTCCATGGAACATTTTTGGCATAAAATAAAAATCTATAATTTTGACCCATACAATGCTTTGTTGGCTTTTGCCACAAATATTCCTGTGCTTCTTAAGATTTTTATGATCCAGGGTCACATATATTTAGAATTGAAAATACTTGAATATGGAGATCATTCATTTTACGGGTATAAAATAATACTAATGCTTTACTAATGTAAAAAATCACACTATACTGTGGTTCCACTGAACCCTTTTTATAAAGGCATCTTCTACTTTGGTTAACTACAAGCGTTCTTATACATCAATGACCACAGTATTCTGTTAAATGAACTCCAAAAATGTCTATATTATCATGAAGGAACTACTGTGATGACGGTGAAAGCAACAGATGCTGATGATCCAACCACTCAAAATGGAAGAATTGAATACAAACTTCTAAATGGAACTGACCTCTTTCAAATCAACAATGAAGGTAAGCATTTGGTAACTTAAGAAAATAACAGGCAAATTGTAAATGTGACTAACAATGTATTTATAACAGTGCTGTCAATCGATTAAAAAAATTGTCGGAATAATCAAAAAAAATTCTGTGATTAATCACGATTAATCGCACATAACAATAATATTTTAAAATAAACTTTTACATTTTAATAATTTCATATTTAATCTTCAAATTGATGTAGAACAAACAATTTCTTTAACAGAGTCATTTTTTGAATGAAAGCAAACATTCTGATATTAGTAATGTAACTGATGTCTCTATCAAATTGGTTATTTTAACATTAATTATAGCCATTCAACAGTATAATTGAGAGCTATCATGTAGGAAATATACAGACATTTAAGGAAGTTCTCAAACACTTTACAGTCTTTAATGCTAAATTATAAATTAAATGCAGAAAAATTATCGTTAAAGCTACAAAATCACATTGATTTCTTTTATTTTGTTCTTTGGTTAACATTAGTTACAGGAGTCCCAGCAGCCCATTTTCACAACTCTCTTTGCATTCATTTAAGATTTATTTTACACTTTAAAGTCTGTGCTCAAGAAAATGCAAGACAAAACGGGCTTTCTGATAAAATTTTGTGTGGTTTCATCCATTCAAGCACGAAAAATAACTCAACACGGATGCGCTGTCTGACAGAGATTCACCGACGCAGCCTTTAGCACGTTTCTGTACACACCGGACTGGACCTCGTGTTGCGTTTTGCCGCGCGTCCCACAGTTTAGAAGCTATCTATCTTCATTGAACATGTCAAAGCGACTGTTTCAAATCGAGCTTAAGTGGTTTAAAAGCCTGTACACGAATAAGAGCGCGTTAATGTTGACAGCCCTAATTTTATAACTGTCCTTTAAAATATGAAATATTTAATATGACACCTCCATTTCTTCGTTCTCAGGTGTTATCAGAATAACTAAAGACACGCTTGACCGAGAAAAACACAATCAGTATTGGATTAAAGTACAAGCCAAAGATATGCCAGGATCAAATCAAGGAAATAGTGCTACAACCATGGTGACCATCAACATTACTGATATCAATGACAACATTGCCACCTTCAAGACAGGCAAGGACATTTTAAAACTTGTAACTGTGAAACTTTAAAAGCGGTCTAGTATGCATGCAAATAAAAATCACCAGAATCTTACTTTCTTTAGGAACATTCCAATTTAAAGTACAAGAGGACACAAAACCAGGATCTGAAATTGGCATATTAGGAGTGGAGGACAGAGATGAGATCCAAAACAAAGACCCAACATTTACTTTACAGCAAACATATCGGGAAATGTTTGGCATTAGACCAAATAATGATAAAGATGGCATCCTTAGCCTCAAAGTGGTAAGTATTGAAAGATTCACTGTTGTACTGTAATATATTTGCTGTTATACTGTTACTATTTTAGTTCTTATCTAACGCTTATTTTCCTTTGAAATCAATCACAGCCTCTGGACTACGAAACAGTGAAGACGTACATCTTCAGTGTATTTGTGGACGAGCACACAGTTTCAAAATCCCCGGATTACCAAGGACCCAACCTGCTGAAGAAAGCCCAGGTTGTCATCAATGTAATCGATGTTGACGAACCACCTGTTTTCAACCAAACAGAATACAAGTTCAGCATTTATGAAGGCCCTTATAAGACTCCCATCATTGGAGCTGTCTCAGCACGGGATCCAGATAAAACTAGTTACAAAATAAGGTATCAACTTTGCTGTATTTTTATGCTTCATTAAAAGTACGATTGAGACTAGAAAAGCTAATGTTGCTCCATGGTCCCTCTAGGTATTCTATTGAAGACCCACACTGCCCTGTAACTGTGGATCCTGTACAAGGGCATCTGTCTTTAAAGAGACAACTGGATAGGGAGCAAGAATCCTCATACACTTTCCAAGTTATAGCACAGGAAGATGTAATAAACGGTATGATGTATATGCAACTTTTATATTACCTGCTGATATATTCTGTGTACAGTATGCTGCTTTAGACAAATGTGATCTCAGTTTTATTTGTATATTATGTTCAGTATTTGTTGAATTAGCACCTGTTTTTATGACCTAAATCTTAAGTCAGCTATTTGAAAACATACTTTTGTTTAATGGAAAATTACCAGTGGCAAGTCTCAATTAGTAACTTAATAAATAATTAAACCCTCATGTCTGTTTAATATATACCTCCGATAGAAAAATCTCTAGTCTAAAGTAATAATAATATAAGTAAAACACTCACTGTGTGAGACAATGTGAAACGTCTCGGTTACGTATGTAACCTCGGTTCCCTGATGGAGGGAACGAGACGTTGTGTCGAAGACGACAGATGGGGTTCGCTCTTGGGAACCTATCAGCTCTGACTACTTTAGAAAAGGCCAATGAAAATTGGCGAATGAAATTTGCATGCCGAGCTCCGCCTCCGGAAATCCGGTATAAAAGGAAGCCGGCGTGCATCATTCACTCACCGTTTGTTCTGAAGAGCCTGAGAGCCTCTCACGACTGCTGCAGAGGGCGATAGGCGTTAGTGGCATAAGGGACACAACGTCTCGTTCCCTCCATCAGGGAACCGAGGTTACATACGTAACCGAGACGTTCCCTTTCTGTCGGTCTCTCGACGTTGTGTCGAAGACGACAGATGGGGTTCTCTATGGAAAACGCCACAACGCCTATCGCGTCACAATCTCTAACGAAGCGACGGTAACAGGCCTGGGCGTGTCAACTCGAGGCTTTCGCGAAACTGTAACCTTCCAGTGTGATGGGTCGGGGGTCCCAGAGCTTCCAATGAAAGATGGGAGTACCCTGACCAGTTACCTTTCACGGACGGGGCCTTTTCTCTCTTGCTGGCGAGAGGCCGTCCGGATCGGGTACCACCGGGTAGCGCACTTCCTTAATTAGGGATGCGCTGCAGAGGCCACCTCCTACCCGTGGGGAGGAATATGGTGGAAAGGTATGGTCTCGTCCTAGGAGGAGAACGCATAGAACGTGCGGACTAAGTAGTTAACCGCGAGGTGGAGGTCCACCTAGGGGAGGTCATGGTTACCAGGAGTGGGAACCAGCTCATGAGGATACATCAGACGGAACAGCCCACGGGGGGGGTGTTACGGACGTCCGGTAGCACTAGGTCCGGTTAGAGCCAGGGGATGGCTCACATGATATCCCGGCCTAAGGGGGAAGGCTGCTGCCCAGCCAGCTCCCAGGTGGTGCTTGCTTAGTGATGGATGGAATGCCTATTCTTAACCAAGGGTTGGGTAAGAAGCAGGGAAGCAGAAAGGTACCTGTCCTTAACCAGGGTAGGGTAAGGAGAGAGGTAGATAGCACACTAACCCAACCTCCTAGAGGGTGGGGTGATGCTTTCGCAGGCATACGCCCAGCCGGACGCCAGTCCTACATGTTGCCACGCAGGACGTGGTCTGATACCGGGTTTACGCGGAGGTTGTAGAACCTCGCGAAGGTGTTGGGCGTAGCCCAACCCGCAGCTCTAGATGTCTGCCAGAGAGGCGCCCCTGGCCAAAGCCCAGGAGGTGGCTATACCCCGAGTGGAGTGAGCCCTAACCTCCAGAGGGCATGGGCGATCTTGGGATCGGTACGCTACCCTGATGGCGTCCACGATCCAGTGCGCCAGTCTCTGTGTGAGACAGCCCTCCCCTTCTGCTGACCTCCAAAACAGACAAAGAGCTGGTCAGAGCTCCTAAGCTCTGTGTGCGGTCCAAGTAGAGGCGCAGTGCGCGTACTGGACACAACACTGACGGGGTTGGGTCTTCCTCCCCAAGGGGGAGCGCCTGCAAGTTCACCACTTGGTCCCGAAAGGGAGTAGTGGGAACTTTGGGCACGTATCCGGGTCTGGGTCTCAGGATCACGTGAGAGTGACCAGGGCCCGAATTCAAGGCAGTCCGGGGACACGGAGAATGCCTGTAGGTCCCCTACCCTCTTGAAGGAAGCGAGCGCCAGGAGGAGGGCCGTCTTACCCGAAAGGTGGGGAAGATCGGAACCTCCCAGGGGCTCGAAGGGGGGGCCAGAGAGGCCCGCCAGGACCACATTGAGGTCCCAAGAGGGTATGGAGCGGAGACGAGGCGGATTCCGCCTTCTCGCGCCCCTTAGGAACCTGGCGATCAGGTCGTGCTGTCCTAGAGACTTACCGTCAACTGAGTCGTGATGAGTGGCGATAGCGGCTACATACACTTTCAGTGTGGCAGGGGAGATGTTCGTCTCCAGTCTCTCCTGTAGAAAGGACAGCACGGACCCGATCGAGCATCTCCGCGGGTCTTCTCGGCGTGAGAGACACCAGGACGAGAAGAGGCGCCATTTGTAGGCGTAGAGCCGCCTAGTGGATGGAGCCCTAGCCTGAGTGATGGTCTCCACCACGGAGGGGGGAAGCCCACTCAGGATCTCCTCGTCCCGTCCAGGGACCAGACATGGAGGTTCCAGAGGTCTGGCCTGGGATGCCAGAACGCGCCCTTCCCCTGGGAAAGCAGGTCCTCTGTCAGGGGAATCGGCCAGGGGGGGCTGTTGTCAGAAGCATTAGCTCTGAGAACCAAGTCCGGTTGGGCCAGTAAGGCGCAACTAGTAGCACTTGGTGCTCCTCTTCCCTGACCTTGCACAGAACCTGTGCGATGAGGCTCACTGGGGGGAAGGCGTACTTCCGCTTGTCCCGCGGCCAGCTGTGCGCAAGGGCATCCGTGCCGAGGGGGCCTCGGACAGGGAGTACCAAAGCGGGCAATGGGTGGTGTCCTGGGAGGCGAACAGGTCTACCTGTGCCTGCCCGAACAGCGCCCAAATGAGCTGGACTGCGCGGGGATGGAGTCGCCACTCTCCTCGAGGCGTCGACTGACGAGAGAGCGCGTCGGCTGTCTGGTTCAGGTCGCCTGGGATGTACGTGGCCCGCAGGGAGCGGGTCACCTGCTGACTCCAGAGGAGGAGGCGTCGAGCAACTCGTGAAAGTTGCCGTGAGCGCATGCCACCCTGACGGTTGATGTACGCCACAGCAGCTGTGTTGTCGAGGCGGACCAGCACATGCCTGTCCTGAACGAGAGGCTGCAGCCGTTTCAGTGCCAGCAACACAGTCCACAACTCTAGGCAGTTGATATGCCAGCGCAGGCGGGGGCCCGTCCAACGCCCCGCTACTGCGTGCTCGTTGCACACTGCACCCCAACCCTGCAGGGAGGCATCGGTCGTCACCACGACATACCTCGTAACCTGCCCAAGAGGGACACCAGTCCGAAGGAAGGCCATGGAAGACCAGGGTTTCAGGGTGCGTCGGCAGAGAGGCGTGATCACCATACGCCTGCTGCCGGTGTGCCACGCTCTCCTCGGAACTCGACTCTGTAGCCAGTGTTGAAGCGGTCTCATGTGCATCAACCCGAGGGGTATTACCCCCGCCGAGGACGCCATGTGCCCCAGGAGCCTCTGAAACTGTTTCAGGGAGACCGCGGACTGCCTGAAGAGATCCAGGCAGTTCAACACTGACTGGGCGCGCTCTGCGGACAGTTGCGCTACCATGGTGACAGAGTTGAGTTCCATACCGAGAAAGAGGATGCTCTGCACCGGGGAGAGCTTGCTCTTGTCTCGGTTGACCTGTAGCCCCAATCGATCTAGGTGCCGGAGCACCATGTCTCTCTGTGTACACAACAGCTCTCGCGAGTGTGCCAAGATAAGCCAGTCGTCGAGATAGTTGAGTATCCGCACGCCTCTCCCCGAGGGGAGAGAGGGCGGCCTCCACGATCTTCGTAAAGACCCGTGGGGACAGGGACAGACCGAAAGGGAGGACTCTGTACTGATATGCCCGCCCTCGAACGCGAACCGTAGGAACGGCCGGTGGCGAGGGTGAATCGAGACATGAAAGTAAGCGTCCTTCAGGTCGATTGCCACGAACCAGTCCTGACACCGGATGGATGTCAGGATGCGCCTCTGCGTGAGCATCCTGAACGGCAACTTGTGAAGGTGCTTGTTCAGGGTACGCAGATCTAGGATGGGGCGCAGCCCGCCGCCTTTCTTGGGGACGATGAAGTATGGGCTGTAAAACCCTGTGGACATCTTGGCCTGGGGGACGAGCTCTCTAGCCTGTTTCGCCAGAAGGGTGGCGACCTCTGCCCGAAGTACGGGAGCGTCCCTGCCTCTGACTGAGGTGAAGAGGACGCCCCGAAACCTGGGAGGGTTTCTGGCGAACTGGATCGAGTAGCCAAGACGGATCGTCCTCCTCCTCAGCCACCGAGACAGTGTGGGAAGCTCTAGCCAGGCGCCCAGGGACTGTGACAGGGGGACCAAGGGGACGATCTGCTTCACCGTTCCCGCGGGGGGTGGTTCGTTGGCTGACGGGGCCAGCGTCTTCTCGACGGGGGGTAGGCCCCGGAGGAGAGACTGGCTCCGTCGACTTACCTGCCTGGCGAGACGGCCGCACGCACTGTCGTGTAGAGAGTGGTGATGGCTGCCTTGAATACTCGACCTCACGTCGCGCCCAGACGTAAGGTCGGTCTGCCGGGCACAGTCCAGGGGAGTGTGCTGACGGCATAGAGGAACACCCAGGGAGGAAACAAGCTCTCTTATTGAGGAAGTGGGCGCCAGGCCCTGAAAAGGGCCCGGCTGTGGGGACGGGGCAGGGACCGTCCCTGACCGACCTATCAGAGATGGTACTGTGACGGTCGGGCCCGATGGTATCCTCCCTGGGGTCTTCCCGTCAGGGGCGCTTCCTCCGGGAAGGTTGCTGACGGGGTGGTGGTCTCCCCTTCGATCTCCTCTTCCGGGGTGTAGCCTGAGTCGGGGTCACGGGAACCGGAGGGGGTGTCGAAGGGGGCCTGGGCTGTTGGGAAGCAGACGTCGCTCGAGAGCTCGGAGGCCTACGGGCGGCCGAGTCGCGGCGAGGAAGAATATGGCTGATAGCCTCTGTCTGCTTCTTCACCGTCGAGAACTGCTGCGCGAAGTCCTCGACGGTGTCACCAAACAGCCCTCCCTGCGAGATGGGGTGCGTCGAGAAAGCGGACTTTCTCGGCGTCACTCATCTGCGCAAGGTTAAGCCAGAGGTGCCTCTCTTGAACCACTAGCGTGGACATCGTCCGACCCAGGGCCCGCGCCGTCACCTTGGTCGCCCTTAGAGCGAGGTCAGTGGCGGCGCGGAGTTCCTGCATAACACCCGGGTCGGCCTTACCCTCGTGGAGCTCCTTCAACGCCTTGGCCTGGTGGACCTGCAGGATGGCCATGGCGTGGAGGGAGGAGGCGGCCTGGCCCGCAGCAACGTAAGCCTTCGACACCAGGGATGCCGAAGTCTTACATGCTTTGGACGGAAGGCGCGGTCGATTCCTCCAGGTGGCAGCTGTCTGCGGGCACAGGTGTGCTGCGACAGCACGTTCCACCTGGGGGACGTCGACGTAGCCTTTGGCCGCCCCACCATCGAGGGAAGTAAGGGAGCGGGAGCTGGTCTGACTGGAACGAGCCGTAAGCGGGGCGCTCCAAGTCCGACACAGCTCCTCATGCACTTCCGGGAAAAATGGTACCGGGGGTGGGCGCGGTTTTGCACCGCGCTCCGACCCCAGATACCAAGTGTCTAGCCGCGAGCGTTGGGGTGGAGGCAGTGGAGTACACTGCAGCCCAATGCCCGCGGCCGCCCCGGGTAAGCATGGCTGACATCTCGACATCTGCCTCCTCCAGCGCTCGACCCCCCGTGGGAGGGAGCTGCTCGGATTCGTCAATGTCTGATGCCAGCAAGTCTCCCTCCGATGCTGCGAGTGACATCTCATCTTCATCACGCATCGTTTCCGAGTACGTGAGTGAGGATCCGGACGGTATGCCACCGTCGGTTGGGGAACGGTCAGACGAGCGAAACGGGGAGCCGGCGGCCCGTGAGCGTTTAGCTGACGGGTTTGCGCCTGCTGAAGTCCCCACATCACCAACGCGGCTAACCTTCGCGGACAGCAGGGCCTTGGCCCCCGTCGTCGCGAGTTGGGTAGCGAGCGAAGTGGTGGCTGTTTCCCGTAGGAAGACAGCCACCCGTGACCGCAACGTCTGGATGACCATCCGCTCGCAGTGCGAGCAGGATGAGTCTATGAAAGCTGCTTCGGCATGCTGGACGCCCAGACACCTAACACAGCTAACATGTCCGTCCCCCTCCTCGATGAGAGCACCGCACCCAAGAGAACAGCGGGACATGCCGCTGGAGAAATAGCCCAGCCCTGAAAAGGGCCTTTGGAAAACTCTCGGACACCACTGGAACCGCCGAGACGCCCAGGGGAAGGTCGCTGCAGGAAGAAGGGACGATCCGCTGCACACACGTCGTAGAACCGGCAATATGTAGAATGCGTATATACGCGTTGCTTGCAATCATGAGCGATGGCTCTGAAGAAAAAACGGTGAGTGAATGATGCACGCCGGCTTCCTTTTATACCGGATTTCCGGAGGCGGAGCTCGGCATGCAAATTTCATTCGCCAATTTTCATTGGCCTTTTCTAAAGTAGTCAGAGCTGATAGGTTCCCAAGAGCGAACCCCATCTGTCGTCTTCGACACAACGTCGAGAGACCGACAGAAAGGGAACTTGATGTTCTCTCTCTCTGAATTTTCAGGTCAAAAATCCTACGCAATGGTAAATCTGAAGGTTCTTGACATAAATGACAATGTGCCAGAACTAACTAATGGGAGTTATGTGTATGTTTGTGAGAGTGACAAACCAGGCACGGTAAGAAATAACTGACATACATTTCCATTTTCCATTTTCCAAGTCCATAATTCCTTTTTTTATATCATGAAATATTTTTCACACACCTTCATGTTTTACTTACTACTGTATCTCCTATAGGTCATTGGAATTATTGGTGCCCATGACCAGGATGAGAATTCAGGCAGATTCCGCTTTGCTCTGGCAAAAAAGAGTTCAAACTTTTCCCTTCATGACCACCTAGGTGAGTTAACTGATCAATAAAATTAAAATCAAAAGAGTAACATCAAAGATTGCCAACTAAGCAAAACCATATAGCAGGCACTATAATACATTATTTAAATTGTATATGTTATGCTTCTATTCGTGAATACGTAATAAAAATGTAATTTATATATTTATTCAGTGACACATATAATTAATGTCGCTTTTTACAACTGACTCAAAATGTGCTCAATTCAAGTCACATGAATGCCAAAGTGTGGATTTACTCTTCCTACTATTGTGTGAAATGTGATATTTTTAGGCCTGGCTGCATTGAATTGTCACTAGGATCTCAGCAACATTTCACTGCGAGCATCAACAGAAAAACAAAGTCCAATGACAACAATAGAACCTGATGAAAAACATCAGCTTGCATAATTGACGAATGCATCTCGATTATATTTTGTTTTAGATAACACTGCAAGCATTGTGATGAAGCAGGGAGGTTTCAGTACAGAGCGCTCAGTGGAGTACATGCTTGAAATCGAAATCTCTGATGGAGGTACACCAGAGCAAAAAGAGCATTAATCCGCTCCACATTAAAGTGTGCACGTGCCAGTCGGGGCGGAGGGCGGAGTACTGCAGGGCGTATGCCCAGACAGGAGTGAGCGTCAGTGCCCTCTTAGCCATTCTTCTCTGCATTGTAACAATCTTGGGTAAGTGCGTCTTTGGTTACATTTCATTATTTTCAGTACTGACAATTCATATCTATCTGCTTTTTCAGTGTTTCTACACTGTAAAAAACAACTTTATGATTTACTTAAATTTTTTTGTGTTCACTTGCACGATTAAGTAAATCTTAGTTGTTTCTTACAGTGCACTGCCTGTTTGTAAAGATATCTATAGTTTGATAGTAAAAATAAATTACTCTAATAAATGCCACAATCAAAGACTAATGTATGCAGTTTTATCTTCTTAAAAAATAAAACATCATTGCATCAAGCCCAAGAGTAATAGGGTTATGAAGTATTCATGGCATAACATGAGGGTGGTCATATTAATCATACATGTGCACATTAGGATTTTCTCTGTAATTTCCCATGTAGAGACAAAGTTATATTGTGGATAAATAATCCAGGAATAAGCGCCACATTGTCTTTTATTGAATCCAAAACCCTCTGGGCTTTGTTTGTATGCTTATATTTGATGAGCCGAAGACATTTCATTTGCATCTGTGCACCACAGCTGAGGTGGATTGTGAGGGGTGAGAAAGAAGACAAGGGTGATGATAATATGAAGACTGTTACATCACAGGTGTTAAAGTATTCTCAGGGAGATAAAAGATGTGCTTTTCAACACCAGGGCTATTTTGAAATTCACATGGACTCCACCTTATGTTGTTTACCAGTTCTTCCATCAATCAGATTTAAAGGGATAGTTCACCCAAAAATTTGGTGTTTTGCGGAAACAAGACAGTCATAGAGGTTTGAAATGACAGAGGGTGAGTAAATGATGACAGAATTATCATTTTTGGGTGAACTCTCTTTAATACTAAATTCTGTAAGAAAGGAAGAAAGAAACATACATTTGTAATAACATTTTTAATTCAATGTATTATTTTTTTATGTTATTTAATCAAATTGCAGTCTACCTGAAACACGGTTTTCGTATTTTTAATGGTAAAATTCATGGCAACCACTACTGCTAGATCTTATATTTACACTTGTTAAAACACTTACAGTGTGTGCCTATTTCTCTTATCTTAACAGTCATCGTCATCCTCATTGTACTGCGGAGACGCTTTCAGAAAGACGATTTGGTCGCCCTCGGCAAGTCATCTGGTGAGATGCACGAGCAGCTGGTGAGATACGATGAGGAGGGTGGAGGAGAGATGGACACAAACGGTTACGATGTCTCCATTCTGACCTCCGCCTGCCACGACAGCAGCTTTCAGCCCGCACCTGGGCCTTCGCTCTATGCCATGGTACCCCCTTCGCCTATGCCTTTGATTGGGGGCTTTTTATGGGGGGGGAACTATGCACATTCATTTTTTTTATTGGGGGAGAATGTTCCACTATATTTGGACTATTTTTGCATGAGTGGGGACCGCGTTTCAGCACTCTAGCTGAGCTTTACGGAATAGATGGCTCTGACACTGATAGCTCCTATTGAACAACAGAAAGAATTGAGTTGTAAGCACACTAAGGATCTCTCAGATGCCAAAACTATGTGATAGCGGCCGACCACTATCGTCCCTTGGTGGGACTTTGTGTCAGGGTCCCTTTAAAAAGTGATTGAGAAGTGCCAATACTTGTTCAACTCATGCATTTTATGACAAGCACTACAGTATTTGTAATTTTGATAGAATAAGTGTTAGTATAAAAACTTGCCTTTTGTCTATTTTTCATACATGCGGAAAACAACATTGTTTTGTACAAATTGACACTGGATAAAACAAACTCTTTTTTTATTCATGTTAACCTTATCTTTAATTTTGTATTTTGTACTCCACAACAAAAACCTTCAGTTTTCAGTTTATATATCGTTCCTGTATACAAGTTCTGTACTTGTGGTCGGTCTAGCATTGTTCAGCAGCTGACTCTTTTCATCAGGAAAACTACTCTATTGCCATGGGAGCAACAGAGGAAGTGATGATATCTGTACTCTGAAAGAATTAAAGTGTACTCCAAGTGTATTTGACAGGAATCATCAGCACTTCGATTGTTTTGTGTTCAGCCCAAATCTCTAAGGTCGACCAATATTAGGCAATTGCAGACATCTCAGGAAACGTGTAGTAACCCGTAAGCTTGTTGAATTTGTGAGAATTAACTGACTAACCATGTGAATCATGCGGGTATATTTAACTTGGAGAATAATGCAAAGTTGAATTTGCTGAATTTGTTATGAAGATAGTTACATGGATACATAGTTTTATTCCAAAATATGTAGCCAGTCTTCTGAAAGTATTGTTTATCTTCATACAAGACTAAATAGACGAGATGATCTTCTTTCATTGAAAAATGTGTAAACCACCTATATCTTTTTAAATATTTACCTCTGTGCACAATCTCTACACCATTTCCCATATTAACCACAAGCACAATATGTGGAAGCCACCTTCTCCCTTTTCCTGTAGGGAATTACATGCCAAGCACTCTTCTCCCATCTTGGTGAAAATGTCCAGCTTCGTCACTAAAATGTCAACTTCCTGTCTGTGTGAGCACAAGGAAACTCACTTCCTGCTCCCTTATCTTTTAAGTGAAGGAACACATTGGAACTGTTTTCCTGTTTTCTTGTCTTTGACGGTCAAAGAAAAGAAACTTGCAGCAGCAAAATGTGAAAGAACATCATAAATCACGCTTTGTTTGTCACAGAGGCATTTTCTATTCTTTATGTGGCTAAAAAGTGCTGCACTGATTTCCACAAAGGTTTAATTTCATTTTTACTATAAAATGTAAAGATGCAACAAGTTTCAATCTATTATAGGAGAATATATTTCTTATAGTATCTTACTGTGTCTTTATTAGAGCTATAGATATATAATGGATGGGCTTAGACTACTATCTTGTGAAAACAAGACATATGGAAAAACTGAAAGTTAAAGAAAAACTGGAACTGTAATTAAATATAGGATGGAGCCGTCTTGTTCACTGTATTTGTGATTGTTGTTTAATTGTTGTCATATTTCCTGTGTGTAAGTATGCTGTTGAATCGGTTATACTTGACAATACAGCATAGTGTGTTGACTGAGAATTTTTATAAATTAACAGATGTCTGTGATTCTTGAAATGGTCCAGTAGGTGTCAGTGTTGGGCCAAACATTGAATTGTGGTGTTGTTGTGCATGTTAAAGAGAAAACAATATGTGCCTTTTTTCTATTGTGTTATTATTATTATTCTTTTTGTATCTTAAAACTGTCACTTTTGTATTTGAATAAAAAACTTCACACAACATAAAATTCAACATTTTTTCATTACAAAAAAAGGAAAGAATGACATAAGATGGCTCAAATTGTAGGCTCCTTTCTTGCAGTATGGTCATTGAAGCAGAGGGTGTAAATTCAAAATATCTTGTTTATATTCCAGGAGAGACAAACAGAGTACGCAGATTAGCGGAAATTCCACAGTGATGTCACGCCTATGAGACACCCAGCTGGGACTTCCTGAGGCATCAGACTCAGCCATTCATGGTATTCAGAGAGTAGGGAGCCTTTTGACACATTAAAACAAACTTAATATTAAAATAAGAAAATCTTCTTTCTGCAGTATAACCCTGAAAAATTCACACATATAGTGTATTTTATAGGCCGACCCTTACAGACAATCTGCTATCAACAAACATGTATTTCCCTGTATAATCGTGTGTCATCATCCAAACAATCAAACACTAATTACTGTCTTTTGAAGTACAATCTTTATAGCCTGAATAAACCACTGAATGACTAGAACTCATTTAAGGTATTCCCATATTCCAACAGGAAGAACTCAATTTTACTGAAAATATCTCTAAAAATGTACTGGAAAACTGATTTCCTTATCAGTAATTTTCTTTTTTACAAACTATAAGCGGAAAATAAGCCGCCTTAAACAAAGAACTATCAATAAAACAATCCATCCTGTCCAACAGTCAAGTTGTTGAAATTGTATGTTCCAAGTAGACTACATAAAATAATAAAACTGTTCTCTGTAAAAAAAAATACTTTTCTAAAATAAAGATTACTATTGCCATTTCAAAGCTGCGACTTTCTGTCTTCCGCCAAACAGAAGAGAACAGAAGATATTTTCAACAACGTTGAACGTCGCATTCACTTTAATTGTATGGGCACAAAACCAGTGCAAGTGACTGGGTACCAACAACATTCTTCAAAATATCTTCATTTGTGTTCTGCTAAAGAAAGTCGTTCAGATTTGAAATTACAAGAGAGTGAGTAAATGATGACACAATGGGACATATGCACACAGAGCGATGACTTATGTCCGCTAAAATCTCAGCTGATACATCCGGTGCATGTAGCCTTCAAACAATGGCGTTTTCCACTCCGTCACTTCAAGATGCACACAGGATAGGCCCTTTTCACAATGACGTCACTGAACTTCCGCCTTCTCGCAAAGCAGTGTATCATGACATCCGTCTTGCAACAAACAAGAAGAAGAAGTACTTGTGTTTCACCGTCGCGCTGGAACTTAACAACAATGACAGAACACTTATTCAAGTACTTATCCTAGCACCTTCGCTAACACAAAAAGAAAACAAAACACTTACCTTCATTACTGTTCAACGAAGTATTTGTATCCTTTATCTAGCTTTGCCCTTGACATAAGCGAAAATGTATCTGCAAGATGTTGTACTCTAGTAAACTCCATTCTGAGGTGCTAGCGGAAGTAACGATACACTGCTTCGCGGCAGAACGGAAGATTTGTGACGTCATGTGAAAAGGGTTGTTCGATGTGTGTCAATAATCCAAACACTATGTCATACATCGACAACCACAAAGGAGAAGGTCTTCAGGCTATCCGTTTCAAACTACATTCACAAATATGAAATAAAGCTGAGTAAACATTTGCACTTACTCGAGACTTGATCACAGGGGCATATAAATGTTCAGCCGACATTCCAATTGACTGTGCAATAAACACAAATACATTATCACAATATATAGTAAACCACTGACAATGGGATTACGGTAAAAGTTTTAAACATTAAAATAAAATATAAAAGCCTTGTCCAATGACTTTACAAAAAACAGTATTCGTGCTTCTCATCATCTGTGTAAAATAAAAGCTGATACACAACACATATGGAAAAAGTTGAGAATACTGTAACCTTCCCATAGGCTATGCTAGCACCGCAAACTGTGCCGGACACAAGTCAAAAACAGATTGTGAAACAGAATGTATTTCTGTAACAGCTAGTGTTTGCCTTTCCAAAAATCCGGGACCTCGGAAAAGGCCAAGTGTGTTTGACGTCACATTTGATCAAAAAAAAAGAAATCATGCATTTATGACAAGAAATAAAGCTTTTACTCCAATCGGTGTAGCTTTCCAAACTAAACACAAGAGGGCAGCACAATATCATTACAGCTTGCAATCTAACCGACAGGGGTAAAATGTATGCTTTTATACACGTGAAGAAGAGGATGAAACATGGATGTATTAATGATACAAAGACCTCTTATATGTCAAACTCTTAAGGAACATTTTATTCCTCATGTCATCACCCCTTTATTTTTTGTACTATAAATAAGATGTGTGGGGTGGGTGCATAAATTTGAATTTTCGAAAGATGCAAAATCTGGAAAAGATATTGAGTGTAGAAAAAAGTCTAATGTCCATCTCATTTCAGGTTTAAATTAGATGTATTTAACATTATCTTTATATAGTAATTTTTCTGCATTTACACTGATTACAATCTTATAGACAATTAGTTTACACTAAGTATGTGGCCTACATCCCATGAAAAAAATATATACACGTTGTCTATTGGCACAATAATAATTCCAATTACAAATTTTGGTTTTATTAAAGTACATTGTTTTGAGAAAAACGCGAAATAACCATTCATATATTCTAATACCCTTTTCAGATCTACATTTTTCTACATGCTTAAAGCCGCTAGGCAACACTGCAAAATAGTGAAAAGTGCTATAGAAATTGAATTTAATATTAATTCAATGCTAATTGCACACATGCATGCACACAAACGCATACTCTCTTACACTCAATACCATTTTCTGGAAAGGCCTCTTCCATTTCACACATGCAGATTAAAGGCTAGGAAAGACAATGGATTTCATTAAATGCCTACAAGAGGGAGAACACTGAAGAAGAAACACTGGAGGTAAAATCATATTAAGGCAATGTTCACCTGTTTTAACCTTTCTGTCCTTTACAGCATCTCTTACCACCGCTCTCTTTCTCTCCTCCACCCTCATTTTATGTGGGAGTGTAACCTATGTTAATAAAGATACCTCAACTTACTGTACAGTAATGAGAAAGTGTAGCCGATACTAAGGATGGGATTCCTACACAAAAATGTTACGTAATCCCATGCACACATGCTTGTCCACGTCTCTCTCCCTCCCTCTCAGCAAGCCACAATGTACCTTCCACTCTGCTGGCCGCACTGAGAGTTCAATCAGATGTCTTCATTGGCTTCTGTTGGGTTTTCTCTACACACCCAGAAGGACACACATTTTCCTTTTCTGTCTTCCTCACAAACACATGACAGCCATCAGGGACACCTGCATGTGAGGCTGCCTGTGTCCCGGCTGTGTGCATGGGGATCACAGTCTTTACCAGCGGCAGCAGCAGAAGAGCAACACCAGGGATTTGAGGCAAAAATAAACACTTGTCAGCTGTGGTCACTGAGAGCTTCTGGTGGCCTTTCCAAGCCCTCTGCCCTGAATCATACCTCCACTTCCAAGCAGTCAGCAGCCAACAAGAGGCCAGCAACCACATGCATCTACAAAATGTTTATTTCTAATTTCTGTCTATTTTAATTTACTTTTGTTCTGATCACATTATTGTTCAAAAATATGAACATTTGTAGTAATTAAACCAAAACATTTCATATGTGTATGTGTGTGTGACCAAGCTCATGTAACTACAAGTACATTGCATTTATTGCGCTAATAAATTGATAATGTTCAATTTTTGGAGTGGATTTATAAAAAGCTGTGAACAATTTTAAATGAGTGTTTTGTACAGATTTACTCGTACCATTGAAATTACATAATGGCAAACTGCCTACACCAACAATACTGTGTAGGCAGGAGATGAAACCATGCTAGTGCTGTTAGTGTGTGCTTATATGGATGACAAATTATACAGCATGCAAACAGGATTTAGAATTTAAGGAAGAAATGTGTGCATTTTAAAGGTCCAGTGCATGAAATTTAGCGGCATCTAGCGCTGAGGTTGTGAATTACAATCGACATTTTCGCTTCTTTCCCTGAACGAGAGAATATTTATGAAACATGCTCTGTAGAGCAGTTTGTCTGTTTAGGAATCATGTAGAAACGACATGGTGAAATCCTTGCAAAAGGACCCGCGATGTATAGAAATGTATGTATAGTTTATGTAAAGCAAGTTATGTGTGGCAAAGTAGCTTGTGCCAGGAGCGAAGGGCTGTTGAGATCTGAAACAAGCTATGGCAATTCATCTAATGGTTTATGCACATTCTGTGCCCATATATATCTGCTGAGCTGTTGCATTCTCTAATCCCAGAGGTGTGATTTTGTACTAGAGTGAGGAAGTGATTCACACTTGCACTTAGAAAGTGCTGACCTGGTGTACTAAACCTCCACTGAGCTTTCGCATGAGCAGAGGGATGAATAAAGGAGAAAGGGGCTTTCCTGAGTCTCACTGTGTAAACCAAAGAAAAGTTATAAAAGACATGACAAATGTTGTTATGGGTGGTTTGGTCAGGTGAATAGACATCGAGCAAACTTCATATAGTTTAAGAAGGCATTTCACTATTTGTTGCGACCAGGGCAGAATTAAGGGGTGGGGCCACTGGGCTTGAGTCATATTCAGGCCCTACTGTACAAACTGTACAATTGACTGATGTAAAGTTACATAAGCCCAACATGGCCAACTTCTGCATTTATGACGCGTCATGAAAACACATCACATCTTTCAACTGGACCACATGCCAATGTCCGGTCGGCCTTGATTGCAACCTCACCGATTTACAAAGCCGGGAACTACTGTTCTGCTGTGATGTCCATTTGGCGTCCAACTTCAAGCCGTACACATCCTTTGGAAACTATAATATATTCTAATAAGATCAGATGCCATAATCTTCATTTGTGTTCTGCTAAAGAAAGTCGTTCAGATTTGAAATTACAAGAGAGTGAGTAAATGATGAATGGAACATATGCACACAGAGCGATGACTTAGTCCGAAATCTCAGCTGATACATCCGGTGCATGTAGCCTTCAACAAGGCGTTTCCACTCCGTCACTTCAAGAACACAGGATAGGTTTTCACAATGACGTCACTGAACTTCCGCCTTCTCGCAACAGTGTATCATGACATCCGTGAACAAACAAGAAGAGAAGTCTTGTGTTTCACCGTCGCGCTGGAACTAACAACATGACAGTTATTCAAGTACTTATCCTAGCACCTTCGCTAACACAAAAAGATATTACTGTTCAACGAAGTATTTGATAACGCAAAATGTTGTACCGTCTGAGGTTGTGTTTTTGTGACGTTCCCCGAAACGTATTTTACAGCACGAAATGTATGGCTGCACGAACTCTGTCTACACTAGTGTGTTTTCATTGGAAAACTGAGTTTTCGTTTTCAAAACGCTCTTCATCCACACAGTCTGAAAACGCTTACATCCATGTACTGCACATGAGTAAACCCTAAGGCAGGTCAGCATGTGTCATTTCATTTCCGTTTATTTACTTTGTGCCTTATTATGTCGAGGAAATGTGGAGCATAGACACAGTTTTTTTAAATAGACGGACATTTGAGATGTTTGAGAGAAAAATATGTCTTTTGCTGCCCGGGTCTAATGCTGCCTTCACATGCTCTCGGGACTATCGTAAAGATGAGTTTCTGAGGTAAAAAATTGCACATGAACGCCCTCTGATGTCGCGTTTCCCAACGGGAAGTTGGGAAATAATTTTGAAACCCGAGTTGGCAAGATGGGCAGGCCTACACCATCAACATGGCGGATGGGAGAAGGGTTTCTGCTGTGACAAATATGATTTATTAGTTTTTCAGCAATAGCTTCATTGCCTTAACTTGTCGTTAAATTAGTACATATTTACATATATGAATAACCCTTTGAAGCTACTGCATGTTTTATACACTGCTAAAATAGCATGTATTTCACCAATAGTCTGCAGCTGACTAGTAAAACTATACAGTAGGGTGTACGTTTGAAAACTATTACCATACTGTACAACATTTTCCCAAGACACACGCAAGTATGAATCTGGCAACCTCCATTCTTTCCGACAACAAAGCACCTGAACACAACCAGCTCGGAATCATGACATCAGAAGTGGGAATTATCAAATTTCTAAGAGTGAAGGCAGAATAAGACAGCTATTTCATTCTTACATCAGTAATCTCTTTTCGTGTTATTATATAATAATAACGTAGCCTATTTTTTATGTAAATGCTAATATTTCTGCGTTTGGATAAATGCTTTAAAACATTGCATTGGTTTAATTAAATTACATGTATCTGTCTTGAATGCAATATGTATTTTTGGCCACCACGGCATCACCATCCTTCTTTCTGAATTATACAAGTCCTTTACTCAATGAAAGCCTTTTAAAGTGCGAGGAGGATCAGACAGCGCTGCCCCGCCGAGGCGGCGAGGACACAAAAAACTCCTTTCTCCGGTTTAGATTCGATAGTAGAGCGTTGTTTAATCATATCTGAGAGACGGGTTTGATTTAGCTTGTGATCTGTGGCATGCATACGTGCGGCATCCATACAGGTCGATCGCGGCAGATGTGTTTAGATGTAAAGTAATGCACTTGCTTTCGCAGCATTGTGGAAACGGCACGCCTGAGAGATGCTAACAGAGACTGTCAGCTCTAAATCCATCTGGGTTTCTTAGAGCAATCCGAGAAAGGACGACATTGAAGTTGCATGGGGCTGTTTTCTTTACATGCGGGTAAGTAGGTTACTATACCTTCTCTTTACCCTGCAGTTTACAGAGTTACGAAAGTATGTTGTTCAACTCTCTTTCGGACACTGTGGTCATAAAACGTAGGCTTGTAAAGCAAATAATAGTCATGCTTTTCATGCGTTCCTTGCTTGCCAGATGTCGCTAATATGCTTAAATGTCATGTATTTTATCGTTTTGTTACTTCGCTTAAAAGAGGTTATCATCTGTAGATTACAGGCAGCTGTTCAAGTTAGAAGTGTAGTTTAAATGGTAAATGCACCGTTAATGCAAACATATTTATAAATATTTTTAATTTTATACTTTTTAATGTAATACATATTAAATAAAGAATATTTTTACGGGCTTTTGTTTTATAAGCGTGCCGCAACATTTAGGCTTAAAATTGTTTAGTCTTATTTGTATAACCTACTGTAGCATACTGTTGCAATATATCATTGTTTTAAAACTAGGTTGCTATGGCTGCTTGTTGCCCTAAGTTGCTATCTTGAAAGAGTGCACCTGTACACAAACACACACCTGAGATGCCAAGATCCCACAAGATGTAAAGCTATCATAGTCAACCTTGCACAATGCACACACAGGGAGGCAGAATTAAATTAACCTTATGATAGGGACTGTAGGGGGATAAGCCGTCTGCTTTCTTTCTTTCTGCATTTCTTTCTTTCTGTCTGCATTTCTTTCTGCATTTCTTTCTTTCTGTCTGCATTTCTGCATTTCTTTCTGCATTTCTGCATTTCTTTAGACATTTCTTCCAACATTTCTTTCTGCATTTCCCTTTCTATTTCAAGTTCTCCTCCTGCACTGTCCTATTGTTTTCAGCACTTCAGATATAAGTGAGGCAGCGTCTGTGCATGAAGGCAGCCCAGAGAAACAGATAGGCAGAGTAACAGTAGTCTATTTTAATTATAAACAGAGAGCGTATTTATAATAACTTCACATATTTAAAAACTTCAATACAAATTTCTCGCTAGAAATGCAATCAGAAGTCGCTCAGGACGTTTTTTGAAAACACGGTTTACTCCATAGGATTATAATTTAAAACAGCTTTGCTAGCATCTTAAAAAATGAAGTCAAGTTGGAATACACTAGACGTTACTTATTCAAATAAATCAAAAACTCAAAGGATTGTTTACACAGCGTACAGTCACAGTTTCTGTGACTGTGCACAGCTTGTGAAATGATGTAAGCGCTGTTCAGTTTTTGATTGGGTGTCCGTTGCAAAGCGTCTGGTCGTATCATTCTACCCCCACTTCGTTTCACACTGCATACGTTTGGCACCGCAATGGAGGGTTAACCCTACAAAAGCAGTGCTAACCCTGCTTCGGAGCAGGGTTTCATAACCCCGGGTAGAATGTGGGGATATTTTCAAAATTACAAGTGTGAAACGTTCGTTTACTTGGGGTTAAAAGCGGGGTTTAGAATGAAGATAACCCGGGGTTAAGCACAGTGTGAAAAGCCCTAAAGAAATGCAAATACTTTGTTTTTAAACACTTTAAATACTGATCATTTTTTTTAAGGGAATTAATTAAATTGAAAATAAATCATGATCGCACCACATTCTTAATGTTTCAATAATAGCGATAGATATTATTTTTTGTATTCATACATTTTCTAAAATTGGCCTATTGAAAATCTTTATATGTCAATGACCCAAAAGCCTTAATGCTAAAGTTGTGCATATGCGTACTGTAGTAGTCAATGCCCTCCCTCTAAAGTATGTTATTGAGTGAATGACAACACTTCAGTAAAAGTTGACATGAAGTCTGTGATTTGGAGATGGCATGGGACGTGGGCACTGACAGCATCTGGGTGCCTGTCTCTACTCACTATCTAAATCACCCTGCACCCTCTGTCTCCCACTTGATCTCATTCTCTTCTCTCTCTTTCAACCCTGCAGATGAGAACATTGCCCTTCTTTGCAAAAAAGAGAACATCAAATTTGGATCTTGCTTGGTCAACCGCTTACGATGTTACTATAGGAAAGACTGTGGCTGGGAGTACATGTTGATGAAATTGATTTGTTCAGGTAAGCAAATTTCCTCATTGCATGAATGTGAAATTTTGAAGTGTGTGGAAATGTTGGATTTTCATACTTTACAAACAAGTCAACAAGTCACAAACTACAGTTGAAAAAATTATATAACAGAGGCTTCACACAGGCTTGTAATGCTGGTGCCAGTTTTATAAGGAATAAACAAACAAACTGAACTGTAGGCACCAAGTCGGGGATCGAGACAGAAACCATGGCAACGTGGCTCCAAGTTGTGATTCAACTGGGCTATCTTGACCTTCAGTTGATTAAGCAGTGTTAAAAGTGCGTATTTTTCTCTCATTACTTTGTCTGGCAGGTTTAATGACCCTCTTGAGTTATAGCACAACAAACCGTAAGGCATGTAAATGATTCAGAGAGCCAAGGATGTCATCTACGAAAGTAAATTCAAATGTGTTTTCATACACAAATTTGACTCAGAATGATACTGTTGCCGTTAATGTCCCTGCAGTGTTTCCCCTAGGTGACTTTGGGGGTAAAATAATATTTAATCAATTGAGCCCAGTTGAATATGGAAATTAAAAGTTACATCTAATGTTTTACTTGGCCGTTTTTTTATATTCTGATAACCACAGTATGTATTAAACAACATAGAAGGTCTGGTAACTGAGAAAATGTGTTGTAGGCTCTGGTGCTAAAGCGTAGTCCTAGTGGTCTATTTTAATATATATAAAAAAATACTGACAACAAAATGTAACAACTGAAATGAATTTAAAATGAGCAAAAGTACTTACAATACTTTTTTGCACTTAACAAGTAGTTTCCATGCCATTCATACTAGAACTGATTCCAGATCAACTTTCCAATTAATACATGATTCATTATGAAATGCTCTGAATATGCTGATTATTAATGCTATTAATATTATTAATATTGTTAATGCTAAATGTAGATACAAGACGTTATGGTTTACAATCTGTCACAAACCTATATAGCAAACAGTAAAATGACTGACAGCTAGGCTACTGCTGCATTTTCGTTTACTTGAGCGTTAAAGTAAAATTGTCCAGTTATTTAGCAGGTCTTTATATGCGGCGCGTCTGTGGTGGTAGTGCGCATGATGTGTACAGCTCAGTTATCTAGACGCACTGCTCAATTTAAACTACAGAAATAGTCTGATGTTTTGAATGGTTCTTTATGTCTCGCGGATGGAACGATGCTAAGCGGGGTGAAAACCTGACTGGACTTTTGCTGCTCTTCAAGTATGGAAGCATATGTGGTGCAAAATTCAATTTGCAATGTAATATGCAAAATGGCAATGCAGTATGTAAATTGACAATGCAATTGTGTATCTAAATATACATTTCAAATAACGTATGTGCAACATTATGTGCTAAATGAAAATACAAAATTCAATTATATCAATTACATTTGTCAATTCCTACACTAGTTTTAATAAGTTATTTAAATGGATATTTTTAACGCTATTTAAGTTGCAAAATTAAAATGAAAATGCATTCCCCGGATTGATTATATATGTTTAAAATAGTCAAGCAAAACTGTAGCAAAAAGAAAATTCTAATGTCATTTTCCCTTAATGCATTAACAGGTTGAACATTTGGGATTGCATTTTCATTTACACACAGCTCGTTGAGTGTTGCAAAATTCAATGTGGACTTGAAAATGCATTTCGAGCTGACCACGCCCCCTCCCCGTACAGCGTCATTGCGTGAAGGCGGAGCCAGCATCGCTAGTTACGTGTGTTGTTTTGAGGCGTTGAAAACATGTTCGACTGCAGAGATAATAAAAGCGTTAAATCGCTTGCACATACACGTTTTCATCATAAACACGTTCAGTATTTTGTTGTCTTTGTTTCTGAATGATTATGTTAAGATATTGACTGTTTTTGTGGTGCAAGCGAGTTCCTTAACTTCAGGAATCGAGTAATACTTGGATCTGTCACAGTCCAAACTGCAGCATACGGATGAATTAGAAACCAAGATTAATTTTCGTAAGGGCAGATCTCCACTTTGGCAATGTTTATGTATATTTGCGCATAATCTCTCCCCTTCACGTGGATATATCGCGTTTCTGATTGTACTGTACAGTTACTGAACAGTGGTCTCACAAAACGACCATTTCTGAACAATTGTATGAAGATATTGTGACAAAAAAGACAGTAATCAAAATACTGAATGTGTTCATGATGAAAACGCGTATGAGAAAGTTTAGTGATTATGAGACATTCAACAGGCGAGCTCACCGCTTGATAAGGCAGAAAATTCTAGCAATGTAGCTACTAGTTCTGTCGTCTACAGAGACGTACTAATCTTAAAAAAAACCACCAAGTAATTTTTTTCTTTGTGCTCCAATTCGTCTGCATGCAATTTAATGTTTTTATCAGCTTTGCAGCCGCACATCCATACACGTAACTAGCGATGCTGGCTCCGCCTTTACGCAATGACGCTGTACGGGGAGGGGGCGTGGTCAGCTCGAAATGCATTTTCAAGTCCACATTGAATTTTGCAACACTCAACGCGCTGTGTGTAAATGAAAATGCAATCCCAAATGTTCAACCTGTTAATGCATTAAGGGAAAATGACATTAGAATTTTCTTTTTGCTACAGTTTTGCTTGACTATTTTAAACATATATAATCAATCCGGGGAATGCATTTTCATTTTAATTTTGCAACTTAAATAGCGTTAAAAATATCCATTTAAATAACTTATTAAAACTAGTGTAGGAATTGACAAATGTAATTGATATAATTGAATTTTTATTTTCATTTTGCACTTAATGTTGCACATATGTTATTTGAAATGTATATTTAGATACACAATTGCATTGTCAATTTACATACTGCATTACCATTTTGCATATTACATTGCAAATTGAATTATGCACCACATATGCTTCCATATTCAAGGGCTCGGGTGTGCGTATTTTCATTACTTAGACTTGGAGTAAGAGAGCGAATGGAGAATTGTAAATGCTCTACCATGTTGGGACTATATAGAAAATAAAATGAACTTGACCTTCAAGGTGGGCGGAGCGTCACACTAAGGCAGGTGTCTCTCAGGAAAAATCAGTCACTACCCAGACAACCCTAAACAAACTAATTCAATAAGAAATTAGTTTTGCTAGTCTATGCAATATGAGAAGGATTCTTGCTGAATGTTAATGTATGCCCAAAGGGCCTAAACTGTTTGAAAAAAACATACTTCTGTTCCTTTCACAGTTTTGATCAAAATTGTTTAATCGCTTTGTTATTGCTGTGATTATTATATGACACCACCAAAGTGAAACCTGAGGGAGTGTGTGATTATATTACCGTTCTTGCACTGACAGTATAATCTTGTGGCCATTGTCGCCTTCCAAGCACCATTGTAAGGAACAGACAGTGCTCTCAGCCACAGCGCATTTACGCCATCTGCTAATTCGGCCCGACCTTTGGCTAAACTGTTTGCCGATGGAGAAAAATGAATCCACTAACACCTCTGATGTCACAAGGCTTTCAAAGTAACATTGCAGTTGCACTTTTATCTCATTGCATTTACTTTTTTCTTGTCTTCTGTTGTTTTTTAAGCTTGCTTATAAGCTAAAGAGTGCTGCAGAATAAGTGTCTTGCAGTATATACACTTTGTCATACCAAGAACACGCTGCATGAATGCATTAACCAACATTTTTCATGCATGGTTTTATAAGAATTCTTTCAAATATATTTTCTTGGGGTAGTATCGAGCGGTACCTGATAATTTGGGTAATCACTTTCATAAAGTAATAATATGTATGTGTCCGGATGTAAAATGCATGCGGAAGCTGGATGATAGCATGTTTGATTGCTATTGTTTGTATTCACAGTGCAGGTGAGGGATGCATTATGTGCCCTTAAAACACATTTAAAGGTAGTGTTCACTATTCCCTCCTAGTTCACTCCGATACATTACTCTTCTATCCAGCGCTTTAAATGTCATGGTAGCCCTGGTGGTCCCTGCAGGCAGGTTTTTCCATATACTCTCAACTTGCACAGCAGAGAAAGAAGCAAGATTGATAATAAAGTTTGATAAAAGTTTGATTAAATTTACTATAGTACGTACCCTTTGAACTGATATGATGTATAGAAAGTAGTTCACATAAAAATGGAAATTCTCTAATAATTTACGCCCTCGTGTCATTCCATGTTTAAATGACTTTCATTCTTCGGATAAACACAGTTGGAGTTAAAATAGTTTGGAGGAAATAATATCATGGCTGACGTGCCATTGAACAGGGGCCACAGTTTTGAAAATTGGATAATAATGGGCCAAAAAGGTGATTATTGGCAGGCACACAGTAGAAGTTTAGAGCTAGTCTATAAATGTAGATACCACACAATAATTTGAATGAGTAGGGAATGAGTACATACTGAAGTCTGAAATTGCTATTTTAGCAAATCTGAGCACTGTTTTGGGATGTATAATATTCTAGAGGACATACTTTACTTTTCTGTTTCACAGGTGAAAAATCTGAGAAGCAAGAGACTCTCCGTCTAAGAGAAGAGTTCTCCATCTACTCTCCATTTAATCCCATTTCTTTCTAGAAGCAATTGAGATGTTGAAGAGATCTGTTTGTGTGTGGACATGGATCTGCGTTACCTCATTCATATTGCACCTGTGCTTTGACCAATTAAAGAGTTAGCTGATATTGATCAGTCAGTCGCCTGCCGCGTTGCCATTTCCTTTCTTCCTGATGTGACCTTCCATCAAGTGCTGTCTCAGCTGGTTAGATCTTTGTGTTGAAGCCATGTTTGTGACGCTAGCTCTAGCCCACTGGGAATGCCCCTGCTGTGTTTGTGAGATAGTACACTTCCCTGCTGAAAAGACCAGCTTAGACCGGAGTGAATATTCAAAGGGAAAGAAAACAGATTTATTTTGGATTTTGGTTGCTTGTGGTTTAGTGCTGATGGTGTTTTAAAAACCCTGGGCATTTAAAAAAGTTAATAAAGGGACAGTGCACATTATTTGGGACCAACATTAAAAACATAACACATGGTGCTAGTGTCCAGCAGTGCTGGTCTCTTCAACCAGACCATCATACCCCCGGCAGCATCATTGGCACAGACAACATCAACCATTACAGTTGCTACAGCCCACTTATCCTCCTACACTCATCCCAGAGGAAGGCTAAATAATGGCGGAGAAGACAAGCAAAATTCAAAGAGGTTGAAAATGTTGCCTTTGTTGCTGCATCAGCCCTTTTGATCTATCCGTGGTCGCATCTCTTCTGGTCAGATGGCTCATCGTGTCATGCTGGCTAAATGTTCTATCTTCAAACTTAGTGCCCTCTGATTTTGACTTTCACGGCTACTTTCAAGTTCATGCAAATCCCAGATGTAGTGAGCCTTTGTTTTGTTTGTTTGGAGTGCATTAGCATTTTAATTCCAGAGCGAGAACGACAGCCTCTCCTGCTGCTGCTCTTATAAACGCTTCCAATTAGATGAGCAATGGGCGGCTCTGGGTTTTAGGTTATCAGAGAGAGCTTTATTACAGCCCTCCCTGAGGAAGAGCACCCACGCTGACATACATCCTGGAGTTGGTTGGGCTTTTTCACATCTGTCTGTGTCACCGGTTTGCATCTTAACAGTGTTAGTCCGTCACAGCTCTCCCCTCCACTGGTAACAATGTGCACAAGTTTTGTGATCATAGAGAGATTATTAGATTATTAGTACTAAACTAAATATCATATTTTTCATATCGCCATTGTAGTGTTTCACAGACATCACAAAACTTATAAACTTATCCAAATAATCTTTTTTCTCTGTGGAGGAGGTTAGTCCTATAAATCGAAACATTAAACCTCGTAGAAAATGAGACACTACTAAATGCTCATGTGATCTGATACAGTTTTGATTATACAGAATTTCTATCAAATTGTATCCTCCAGCACCAGGCGTCGGACAAAACCGGACATTTTCTGCATTTATTGATAAATGGATACAAAATTGCATCCTTATGCAAGAGTGACAATTTCAGTCTTCAAACAGAGTAACTGTGCATGGGCTATGAATCTACAGTATGCATATGAGATATAGAGTATATGATATTTAAGGGAGAGTAGTAAGCGGTAGCGGTAGAGTTTTTTATTATTGCTGTTTTGCAGTATAAAGTATACTGTTTAAATAAGTGTATGAATAACAAACCATCTGACATATCTTTCAAGTATTGGTTTGATATAAGTTACTAATCTCATCAATTATGAAATATTGTACGTGTACTCAAAATCGCTTAAATAATTTTGTATACATTAATTTAAATGTATTTATTTAGCGCGTGCTTTATCCAAATCAACTTATGAGGATGTCAGGTAAATCAGACAAAAAAAATTGCATTGGTACTAGAAAGCCTCATTATAGAGCAAATCATTTTTTTTGCTCTGTGAGCATCTTTGTAACAGCTGCATTTTCATCATTCAACATTTCTCATCAACAGCACACTGCAATGCTTTTCTGTCCATTTCAGTCCAGTGCATGACAGTCAATAAGATCCAATAGTGCAGAATCCCTATCCCTGCTATTCAGATGATCTTTATTTAGGTTTCGAGATGGGTGGATCTTTCCTGATTGAGTCAAACACAGAATAGCAGCTCATAAGTGCCACTTAAACTAGATTAAGCCATAGGGCCAGTGCCTCATCCCATGGGCTTAGCCTGCCAACCATGACAGTAAGAGTGGGATCAAAGCTGCCAAATCCTGTAGAAATGGGCCTCGCTATTGCATCCCCTGACCCACTAAAACCCTTGAGGTCTAGATAATACTGGTCCCCAGCATTAATCCACCCTTTGGTTAACTTGCTTGGTATATACGGTATCCAGGGCGCAGAGGTTTGTCATCGATGTGCCCTTTGCTCTGGGTTAAATGACATTGGAATGCTGTCTTTAGAGAAGAGAATGCAAGGAAGTGCTGTCATTTTTTTTACTCAACCGCTGTGAGTCATTCTGCCCTGTTTGAGACAGGAATTCTCACTGTATGAGTTGAGTAATGCAAGGTTTTGTTAGAGGCTCTTGCAATAAGATATTATTTGCCAGAGAGCCTTTGTTATTTAACTCATTGTCAGCATGCGCTTCAAAGTGACATGAGAGGCAGCTGGCATTGAATGGGATACAAACAAAGAGCATCACTTTGTATTAAAGATATCCTTGCTGTGTTGTGCAGTTTGCACTGAATTTAACACATTTTGTTGAATTTACCTGTAGGTGAGGTCATCTAGGTATTCCATGCAAAAAGAGCATTCACATACATAGCTATTGTGTACTGCATACATAACGCACTAGGGTGATGTAAAAGAAAAACGTGATTTGATATAATACTTTACGTTTATAAAATATATTTACAAACAAAAAATGATATACTCTTATATGAAAAATGCAGTACTGTACTCATTGTGTGTTTTTCCGAAACTCTTCTTGCAGATAGTTCATTATAATGTTCAAGAACAGTACACGTGAGAGTGGATGGTTGCACTCTCGCTGAAATAAAATTTTTCCTGGATTACACAGTCGAGCAGGAGGATTTTGACAATGACTTGCTGCTCTCTCCATTTACTAAATCTGTCTGACAGTTCCCATGGCAGTCCAGCAGTCTGAGGCAGCTGTCTTTACCTCATACATACTGGCTAAGCAAAAACAAAAACGGAAATCACATCCGTGAAGATAACAAGCTTCTTATCTGAGTTATATAAGCTGTTACAAATGCTTTATTTGCTTTAATTGTTGTACAAGTTTCTCTTATTACAATTCACTATGCAGAGTAGTGAAGCCATTTGCAGATTGTTTCTCCAGAAGGGTCATTGGTCAACAAGAGCATCCCAGAAATGCGATGATAAATGTTATAAGTAGCTTAATGTCAGCTGATGGGATGTTGTTTGTAGCAAGACATGTTTAAGTTTATTACTTTGCAGGCTTTTCCCTTAGAATTAGAAAAAATGTTAGGAATTGAATTTCCTTAAATTGCTAAGGAGAAATATAAAATAGAAACAAATGCAACAATTGTTAACATACATTAAGGTTGTATATGTACAATAATACGGATTGTGTAAATTTGATGAGAAATGTTAGATATTATTGAAATCTATATCATAATACATATTGACTTTTAAATGCGAATTTGACAAGGCGAATTTGAGCTCATTTTATGGAAAATCTTTCTGGGGTTTTTTTTTCTCAGGAGAAATAGATATGTGTTACAGTTTCCGTTTGCTCTCCATTTAATCTCATCGATGTCTAGGAGAAATAATTGAGATATTAAAGAAATCTCATCTGTGATTTTTCTTTTCTATGGGTTTATTTATCATACATGAAAATGAATATCTAGAAGATATATTACAACCCCATTCTGTCCTTCTGTTCAAGGAGATCCCTGTCACACAGTTATATCTAATGTAAAAGTGTCCTCCAGTGAGGATTTGTCACAGACATTTCATGCACATTTTTATGGAGGACCCAGCGTGAGCTATACCCACAATATCCTCGAGTCGACAATGAACCTATCCGCTCACTAGAGAGTCCAAGATGTTGTATTCTGTTATTATGGGTGGCAAATCAAAAACGCATTGCTGTGAATCAGGGGTGTAGTAGAGACCAGGATGAAACTCGGTTTGGGATTGAATTCCGCCTTACGTTTCCTTTGTATGACATCTGGGAGAGGGGGTATATCCTAAAACTGAGCCGAAAGCTGATTGGTTGCCCCCTCGTGTGTACTGTCCAATGGCATTTTTTACTCGATTGACAAATGGATAAAGAAAAGCATTTGGCAAAACGACTAAGAAAAGCAATTGACAAATAGAGAGAGAAAAGCATTTGGCAAATGCTTTATTAAAAAGCGATTTAAAATGTGCTGTAAAATGTTTTATTTATAAACCTTTTATTGTTTTATTTGTCTACATTTTAAAACATGAATTAAATCAACAGTTTTAAATGTATCCATCTATTTATACATTTCAAAATTTAGTGTTTTATTATAAAAACGTATTTTATTTTATATAAAAGTGTTTTATATTTTATATAAAACACATATTTATATTTTATATAAAACACAAATTAAATAAACCATCTATAAAAAGCTTATTCATTTTTTTATTTAAAAAGTGAATTATTTGTTTACATTTTTATGTTTTAATGATTAAATTGGTCAATTGATTCTTCATTTTATTTCTTAACACTATCGGTCCACCATAAATTTTGGCACCTTTGAACAGACTCCAAACATATGTTTATAAATACTGTGTGTTGTACACATACAGCAGCAGAAAAAAATAAGAGACCATTTCAAATTTACTATTTATAGGTATGTGTTGAGGTAAAATTTAATTTTTTTGTTTCATTCTTTGATCAATATTTCTACCAAATTTCAATTACAAATATTCTTCAAGATATTCTTTCAGACCTCAATTACTGCGAAGAAATCAAGTTCATATTCACTTTTAAACAATGTAACAGTAATACTATTCCAGTTTTCGTGTGTCTTGTCATGCTGTCAGTCTTTCACATTGCAGTTGGATGACTTTATGTCACTATTGAGGTTCGATTTTGTTGAAATTCAACAGACAGTACATTGAGAGTCCTTGATGTCCCAGCAAAGATATAGTAGGAGCCATTCGCTGTTATTTACCTCCTCACTGCACAGTTGTTTTTTAAGATTAGCTTTGTTGTCTGGCTAAATAATGAGATTATGATTTGTAAATATAAAGCGACACATTCAGAATCGTAATCTGTATCCCATATAGGCTTTATTATTAGATGAGCTAGAATGAGCGAAGACTTAAGCCTCTCTCTCTCTACGATTCAGTATGACCTAGAATGCTGCTTCTCTCTGACCCACATCCAATTCACTACGGACTCCAGCGTGTACTGTACAGCAGTCTCTTTCGCCTCTATTATACTAGAAATAAATGGCTTTGAATCTCCATTAGAAAACTCAATGTGACATGCTGCGTTCCTCCCCGAAATGCAAAGCGAAAGCAGTGTTATAGCATGGTTTCAACATAACAGTGTGACAGATTTCTGTGTGTACTAGTAGCAGAGGAAACGTGCTACATTTACTTGAGTAACATTTTGGAAAATATGTACTTTTAAAGTAAAATTAAAAGCGTTTTTTTTTTACTCTTACTTAAGTATATTTCTTATAGAAAATCTGTACTTTTACTTCGTTACACTGCGTGACGTTCATTCGTTCCTTCATTTTGAAATATGCATTTTAAAATGTGCCGTTTATTTCAAGGTTGTCGTCTCTTTTTACTGGGACATTCCCGAGTGATTGATTCTTTTGAGTCGATTCTTTTGAAAGCATTATTTTAATGGGCAAAACCATCTGAATAGGTTCACGAATCAGTTCAAATGATTTGTTCAGTTCGCAGCACGATCTGAAGCAGCGGGTACTCACTCCATGTAGCGGGAAACATTAGAACACGCAGAACACAAAGAGCGCTGAATGAGTGGATATGAATCTATATCTATCAAACCAAAACTGCAATTGCGTCCTATTGTTTGCCAGCAATGATAAATGATAAAAACACAGCAACATAAGCGTGACCTGGATGACACCGAGACGTGGGCTTGCAGAAATATACATTTGAAGAACATAGTAAGAAAACTTGTTGATGATCGTGGGGTTCACTGTTTACTGTCACGGACTGCGTAAGAGACAAGGCAGGGAGAACCCAAGTGCAGGCAGGACTCAGGGATGAAGGGGTTAACAGGGATATTTATTGTACAAGTAACAATGAACACTACAAAAAGGCAAAACAAAACCCACGAGGGGGGAAAACAGGACAATATAATATATTTAAACAAAACAAGAACAAGGGCTAACTAAACTACAAAACAAACACTGGAACAAACACTAAACTAAGACTTACTAGATACAGGAAACAGGAACAAGGCAAGACGAGGGTATGAAACATTGATACAAGCTATAACGTACAAGCAATGAACCAGACAGGACAAAGAACACGAGGATGTTTTAACGGGGAGCAAATCAAGAGGGAACAGGTGCAAGGGATAAACTAATTAACACAAACTAGGAAACAGGAGGGTAGCAACGATGACGCAGACTAGGGAAACAAAGGATCCTGTATGATTCCACCTCTAGACCAAGAAATACCTGACAAGGAGAGGTGGAACCATGACAGAACCCCCGCCTTAAGGAGCAGCAACCTGATGCTCCTCAAAGGCACAAACAAGACAAGACAGACTGGGACACTGACAAGACCAAACAAGACATGGCAAACATGACAAGGGGCAGACAGGCAAGAAAAATCAACGGGTTAGGGTGGGACAATAAAAATAATAAACAAGGGAGGGGGGGTGGGGGCAAACAAGAGTACATTGGAAGTCCAGAAGGGGTAGGGCTGGGTGGGGAAGTTCCAGCCCTTGGGGGCGCGCCAGGGCGCGGAGCCCAGGAGGCTTGACAGGGGAAGTCCTGGGAAAAAGGACTGGACGGCCGGCTGGAATGCCGGGCAGGACCTGGATGAATGCCGGGCAGGACTGGGGCTGGACGGCCGGCTGGAATGCCGGCAGGAATGCTGGGGGCTGGACGGCCGGCTGGAATGCCGGGCAGGACTGCTGGGCTGGACGGCCGGCTGGAATGCCGGGCAGGACTGCTGGGCTGGACGGCCGGCTGGAATGCCGGGCTGGCTGGACGGCCCGGGGACTGCGGCCGGCTGGAATGCCGGGCAGGACTGCTGGGCTGGACGGCGGCTGGAATGCCGGGAGGATGGGCTGGACGGCGGCTGGAAGGACTGGGCTGGAACTGGACGGCCGGCTGGGAATGCCGGGCAGGTGCTGGGCTGGACGGCCGGCTGGAATGCCGGGCAGGAAAGGGCTGGACGGCGGCTGGAATTGCTGGAGGCTGGAATGCCGGGCAGGGCTGGGCTGGACGGCCGGCTGGAATGGGGGGGCTGGGCGGTGGATGCCCGGGCCGGGGGGGCGTTCTGTGCGGTTGCTGGGGGCTGCCGGTTGCTGGGCCAGCCTGTGCCGGTTGCTGGGCGCGTTCTGTTGCTGGGCGGCGTTCTGTGCGGTTGCTGGGCGGCGTTCTGTGGGCTGGGCGGCGTTCTGTGAGGCGGCGGTGCGGTGCCGGTTGCTGGTGCCATGGGCGGCGTTCTGTGCCGGTTGGGGCGGCGTTCTGTGGCCGGTTGCTGCCGGTTGCTGGTGCCGGCTGTGCAGTTCTGCGGTTGCTGTGCCGGTTGCTGGACGGCGTTCTGTGCCGGTTGCTGGACGGCGTTCTGTGCCGGTTGCTGCTGGGTGCTGGGCGGCGTTTGTGCGGTTGCTGGGACGTTCTGTGCCGGTTGCTGGGCGGCGTTCTGTGCAGGTTGCTGCGGTTGCTGGGCAGCGTTCTGTGCCGGTGCCGGCGTTCTGTGCCGGTTGATGGGCGGCGTTCTGTGCCGGTTGCTGGACGGCGTTCTGTGCCGGTTGCTGGACCGGGCTGGTGCCGGTTGCTGGGAGGAATACCCGACGGCGCCCCCCTGGGACCACCGGACTCGGGACCACCGGACTCGGGACCACCGGACTCGGGACCACCGGACTCGGGACCACCGGACTCGGGACCACCGGACTCGACTGCACTCCTCTCCTTTTCCTCCGGGAGCGGCCCACGGGAAGTGCGGCCGAAGGAAGAGAGGTGGTGGGAGGCACGGCTAGCTCCGTGGCAGAGGAGTCGGACGGGGAGTCCCACGACTCCCTCCGTTGACGCCGTCTGCGGAGACTGGAGGATGGTGGAGAAGAGGCAGATGGTGGGGAGAGACCCACGACCCCGATCTGCAGAGCCTGGTCCTCCGGGATGGAAGTTAGAGTGGAGCTCGAGGGTTCTTGAAGGTCGTTGGATGTGAGATCACTGACCAGCTCCTTGAAAGACCCTCTGACCATCCTCTCTCGATCCACCAATGATGGCGGACTGACCAAACCTGCGAGGAAGTAGGCGTTCATGATTGCCTCTGGGAGAAAACCCCTCCTCCTAGTCGCCACCTGGGCGTACTCGGCGACAGTCCGATCACCCTGTGGAGGAAACGGGCCATTTCCCCCCTGGATCCTGGTGGTGGTAGTCTGCCACCAATCGGCCAACTCCCGTTTGGGAGAGGCCGGGACACTGCCTGCTGGGTTCATCTTTAGCTGGTTCATTCTGTCACGGACTGCGTAAGAGACAAGGCAGGGAGAACCCAAGTGCAGGCAGGACTCAGGGATGAAGGGGTTAACAGGGATATTTATTGTACAAGTAACAATGAACACTACAAAAAGGCAAAACAAAACCCACGAGGGGGGAAAACAGGACAATATAATATATTTAAACAAAACAAGAACAAGGGCTAACTAAACTACAAAACAAACACTGGAACAAACACTAAACTAAGACTTACTAGATACAGGAAACAGGAACAAGGCAAGACGAGGGTATGAAACATTGATACAAGCTATAACGTACAAGCAATGAACCAGACAGGACAAAGAACACGAGGATGTTTTAACGGGGAGCAAATCAAGAGGGAACAGGTGCAAGGGATAAACTAATTAACACAAACTAGGAAACAGGAGGGTAGCAACGATGACGCAGACTAGGGAAACAAAGGATCCTGTATGATTCCACCTCTAGACCAAGAAATACCTGACAAGGAGAGGTGGAACCATGACAGTTTACTGTATGTTAACAAGTAAGAGCTTTTCACAACACACATATGTGACACAACATGAGAAAACATGAGTTTTGTCTAAAATCAGTTTGTATTTCAGAGAGCACTGCAGATGTTCTAGCATCTTAGGAATGCTCTGAGTTTAGTTAAATGCATTGTAAATGCAAAATGATTTAGTAAATGCTATGCTTTAGTCTCTGTGTTTATGTTGCAAAGATATCTGCTTATGATGATAATAATAATTAAAAACATTGATTAAAATATAATATAAAAATATTGGCTTTAATATTAATTTTATGGATATAATCAGATTCAAAGTAACTGGTAACTAGCTACTTGAGTAGTTTTTTCATTGCATACTTTTTTACTTTTACTCAAGTCATTTTTAAAATAGTGACTTCTACTTTTACTTGAGTTAAGATTTTGGCTACTCCACCCACCTAGTAGTTGGTGGTTCTATAGCCCAGATGGCATTGCATGAAGTTAGCAATACCAATGACCTTGGTGGAACACACAATTGATAAACTTCATGCTTTATAAGAACTATAAATCCCTTTGGATTAAAGCTAAACCCAAATGCATCAATGCTTCTTATTTACCCTGATTTCTGCATGCATTTTTATCTTTTACTGCCCCACTTCTTCAAAGTGTCTTGCTCTCTGGTCAGCAGCTGTTGTCCAGTCAGACGCTGCTGGATGTGACCTTGAGCTGCAAAAACCTACAGTTCTGCTGTTAAGTTGATCCGGGGTGTTTAGAGCATGTCCAGTGTGGTGACAGACAGACCACCCCAGTAACAAACCTCATCAAACAGGACCAGACAGTGACACAATGTTCCCAGAGATTGCCTTTAGCACAGGCTGCGAACAGGAGCAAACATCACCGCCACAATCAGATCCATTATCCCCCATCCGTCACAGAGCAAACAGCCAGCATCCGTTACAGGCCCGCAGGATCACCGTTGAACTCCTCTGCTTGGATGCAGACGCACACACACACACGCTTCTAAAGGCCTGCAGGGTAATTATTATGAATGCATTACGCCAGCTGTGCTAGAACAGCTCATCCAAACAGTTGTGTGGGTGTTGTGCCTCTTGGTGCAGAAGAGGCAATACAGTAGTGTTATGAACAAATATATTATAAGATAATGAAATTTTTAACAGAGGTATATGAGGTTTTGCCAGGTGGGGTTGTGATGAGTGTGCACTGTAAAACTTTGATTTAGTTTTGCAGCAGGTTTGCCAGTAATTTACTATAGATTGAATTACTTTCCTATTAGTACTGTTCAATTTGAGTTAAACTTTACTTTAACCAAAATTAAAACTCTTTGACTTTTGAGATTCAAAATGAACAAGGAGAGACTGGCATTAGCACAGCAACACCGCAAAAAAATGAGATCAGTTTTGTCTTGTTTTTTAGTAAAAATATTTGAAGCTTCTTAAATTATGATACATTTACATAACAAGAAAAGTGACCTAAGATATTTAGTCTTGTTTCATGAAAGAAAATAAGAAATATATAAGTTTATGCTTGAAACTAAATTGTAATTTTCTTTCTTGTAGCTCAGTGGTAAGAGCATTGCGTTAACAACGCAAGGTTGTGGGTTCGATCCCAAGGGATTGCAAATACCTATGTAAAAATGTATAGGATAATGCAATGCAAGTCGCTTTGGATAAAAGCGTCTTGTAAATGTAATTTAAATCTACAGTAAGTTACAGCAAACCTGCTGCAAAACTACTGCAAATTTTACAGTGTGGGTTTTGAAAAATATGTTGAGACATCAGTGAATAAACACTTTAAACATGAATGGCTGTTTTGTTCTGCGTAAATTGCATTTAGTGCAACTAAAATTGTTTTATACATGTAGAGCATGTGCAATCTTCTTGATTTTTAGAGGTTATATTCAAGTTTTTACATTTGCAGACACTTTTATCCAAAGTGACTTGGAAGTAGTGCTAAGTAACGTCAGTTCTGACCCAAGTCGCTGCTAAATGAAGACAGTAACACCCTATTGTGAGTGGAAGGACAATGTAACACGCTGCATCGGGAAAACAAAAACACATTTCATAAGGGACCTGAATTTCTTGGGTGAAAGGTCAGCTGTGAGAAGTTTGACTCCTTTTTTACAGTTAGATTGAAATGCTGTTTTGTACTGTTGAGTATTGCAGTATATTCTAAAAACTCTGATCTTTTCATTCAAAACATGAATTTAAAGTAGGTAGATATTTTTTACCCACACACAGCCGCAGAAAACAATCTTGTGCTTGTAAATAGTACAGGTCTACAAATGTAGGTGTTTGTCTTCATTTTAAAGATAAAAAGACGAAGGCATTGAGCGTTCAAAACAAGAAAGTCTTGTCTTGATTTAAAAGAAAACCAAAAGAGCCTGTTGTTGATGACTGGATCGATGGCTGTTCATTGGAGCAGTCCTCTCCACCTTTATGAGAATGGATTGTGTGTTCCTCACGGTGTTGTCTGTCTAGCTCGTGACCTAGTCACTTGCCTCTTTGCTTTATGTCCTAATCTTGTCAGGTTTACCTGCAGTCCATCACAGAAATCAGAGAAGATCTGTGATGTAACAGGCATTTTTACTCATCTCTTGTGTCCTTAAAAGATCAATTACACTAAATAAGGCTGTAAATACTTCATTAGTGCTGGAATATTATTTGGCATAATCTAAATTTATACTTTCTTAACACTGAAGTAGGCTACCACTAAAGCCTTTTTGCAAGACGTAAACAAAAGTGGGCCTTTTTGTTTAAAAAATGTGTTTTGCATTTCGATTCAGTTCTAAATGTTTTTTTTTTGCAATGTAATTAAAAATTAAAAAGGAAATGCTTCTGGTCCAGTTTACATCTTGCAAAATGGTCTGTATATTATGTATGCATACTTTGCAATGTCTCTTAATGTGCTAATACGTAGAAAAAATAACCAGTTTAGCTAAAATGCACATGTTGTTGCAAAAACGCATTTTAAAAATAAGCCAAACAAAATGTATTCTATAATTAGGGCTAATACGTCAAATGACATTATGCTATTAGAGCCTTGAAGACTTTTCCAATCAGTGCAGCTCATACTCTGTGTTATTTGGGTCAATTGGAGATTAAAATGTGCAGAGGCTTGCATTATCTGTCACACACTTCCCAGATCTCTGAGGACCCAGAAGTGAGAATGAGTAAAAGGTTGTGTAAACTTTTAAAGACTCTGACAGATGGCATCTCTCATGAGGGTTGAGGAGCTTGTGTGAGACAAATTGTCTTGTAGGCTTATGTGGTACTCCTTTATACAGCATATTATGTGGCAGTTCTCAGAGATGTGTTTTGTGGCTTCTGGTTGTTTGGTTTCAGAACCAGTTTTCATTGTAGTGTGTTTTAAACTACATGGATAGGTCTGGATGACCACTAACTAGTCAATCAGTGAAGTCAAGTAGTTTTTGTGGGTTCAATATTTACGCAGAGGTGCTTTTATATTATGGATTAAAATAAATTTTGTGTCAGTATTTTGTCATTTACTTTTATGGATCCAGCATAGATATGCTTTTACAAAGGCATTCTAAGCTTCTAAGCATGTAGGTGTAGCTCAGCTGGAAGAGTAGTGCTTTGGCAGTTTTATTAGTGTGTGTTCCCTGGAGATCAATGAATAAAATAATCATTGGAAATCACATTTTAGTAGCATTATTATGTTCCTGAGCTTTTCAGGAAAGAAGATTTTAATTCATTCCGTGTGTGTTCCTGTGTGTTTTTGTGCGTTTTATGTGTTATTGGTTGTGTGGGTAGGAGTGACCTTCTTTCCACACTTTTCATCCTTGTTGCTGAGAGATCTAAATCAAGTATGCATGTTTCTGTGTTCAGTGCTGCTTATATACAGTAACTGCATAGATAGGCTGGGAAAATGTGGCAAAGGATACATTTTTTGATAAAACTAAAGTATTTATTAAAGCCACAATATGGAAGAATTTTGTTATGAAATATCCAAAAATCACTTGCACAGTGTGATATATTTCATGCAGTTGTGTACTTACAATATCCCAAATGTTCCCAAGAATGTGCAAATCCCGAGAAATTCCTATTTAAAATAATGGCCAGTCCCTTGTCTCCCTTGTATTTGTCGCATATCAGTGACTTAATATCCAATATTTTTTTACTGTACACGAAATACTCATGCACAGATTATTTGAATAGTTATGAATGCAGTTACCCTATGAAATGAAGTATATGTCGCACAAAAATATGTAGCTAAAAACGTTACTTGTAAATGCTGTGGGTTCGTTCCAATTTACTTTTCAAACGATGACTGTATGCCGGTTTCAACATGTAAAACTGTGTAGCATTACGCTACCAAATCAATTGACAAAATCCAATAACAGTCATGGGCTAACGTAGCATTAAATTCCACGTTTCTTGCAAGCTAATTCATTACGATGACATAAATAAAATTAATTTGTTACCTCCTCCGTGAACATGATGGGCGATCTCCATAAGCTTTTGGATGGTGAAAACGACATGTCCCATAATTCCACTCTCCTACATAACGTCATTTAGCTTTGCCTTTTGTTGTTGTTTCGAAAGTGCGCCATCTAGCAGTCCAAATATTCCATATTGTGGCTTTAAATCTAGCTTTGTGTACAATATCTCTAAAGAGCTTTTTATTTTTCCATTCATCCACATCCCAGAATATATTGAACTGTATTCACATCAAAACATCAGTTACATCATTAGACTAAGGGCGGTTTTACATTAGCACTTTTGGTGCGCACCCGCGAAACGTACCCAAGTCCACTTAAAAGGGGAGATATGGGGTGCGGTTCATGTGAACTCCAGTACGCTTCGCTGCTGATATGAATGCAATCGTACCAAATAGAAGTGAACCGCTATTAATGTGTAAAAATCTCATTTCTGTTCGCCTACAGCGTTCTTAAGAGCATTTGCAGTACATTCACTGAAGAAAGTGCCGCCATGTACTGAATCTTTGGAAACAAAACTAATGGTTCAAAAACATATAAAAGTGACGCGAGCAAGATATGCATTTTTCCGCCTTCTCCAGCGTCGTCCCTACAAGCGACAGGGTAAATAACTGCAGGCTGATGACGCAAATGACCCGCGGTTAGGACTCACATTTTACCCTGATTTTCCCCTCCCGAGAATCTTTGAAAAAATCGTATACATGGCCTCGATCGGGTCCGATGTTTGATCCAGATTATCACCTAATGTGAGGCATTCACAGATCAAATCTTACACATCCCGATCTGCTCCGAGAACAATCGGGGCGCCCCGATCATATCATGGGTTGATGACGTTGGTACATTTACAACAACCAATGAGAGACAAGACTGCAAGACTGACAAGAAACGGGAACGGCAATGCAGCAGTGTGCAATGTGTGTGTAAGGGTAATGCGTCCTTTAAGCACCGTCTTTGATTTAAGACAACTATTCGCTGTTTCACTGCCATAGTTTGACCAAACTCCCCATAACATTCAATCCCTTTATATAGACTACGCCTTTTTAATGGTTTGTCAGCTGATGTGCCTTGGGATGATAGGCTGTAATTAAAAACATTAGTGTAGGACAATTTTATTCATGAAAATACTTCAATAGCCTACACCGGGGCTATTCAATAAGTTTGTCATGGGGGCCATTTCATGAAAAGCATCCCAAATGAGTGGCCCGAGGGATATGGCTTGCAATATGAGGAATAACAACAACAATAAGTAATCTGTTTTAATTTTTCTGAATCGTGTGTTTTCTGTCCTTCACTATTCAATAGTAATATATTTTCCCACATGAAAAAATTGTTCAGTACACTACAGTATTCACTTGTAAACTATATAAAAAAACCTGCAGTAGATACATTGCACCATACAGGGAAAATTTTAAATAAAAAATATATATTATATTATATATTTAGTTTGTAAGTCTACTTAAATGTAAGTTAAATGTAATAAGTTCTAATTTTTTTAAAGTTATTTTTATAATGTTACTAGCACATTTACTGTAGTTTACTAAAGTATATAATATACTCAGAAAAAATCAAGAGGGAGGGTGGTGTAAACTGGACTTTCATTTTGACAGGTTGCCGCAAAGGGTGTTTGACAGTTGCTTTTTTCAATTGTCACATGAAACAGGAACAGTTCATGTGCACGCGTTCTCTGAAAGCTCCACGAGCAAACGCAAAACAGTTGCAGATCACAAATTTAAACACCATCTGAATATTTCTAAAGTGAATGCACAATTAGAATTTTAAGTTCGGTGCTACTTTCTAGTTAAGAAATAATACATTTTTCCATTTCCATTTTCCACGTTACACAACAAACATGCCTGGATTCCACGATTCAACCATAAAGGGCCCTAAATATGGGGGCCAGTATGTTGTATATTTTTACTTTTGCCCCATAAAACCCAAAGTGTTTCCTACATTCAAACATGCTGATTTTGTATTTTAAACTGCAAAACGACAACATCCCTGCATTGTAAGATGCTAGAGCAGGCTTTTCTACATTCAAACATGTTCATTTGTTGGTTTTTGAAACTGCATAACAAAAAAGGGAAATTCAGTGAAACAACATTAACCTACACAGGCGCTGTTCTCCGACGAACTTTTCTCCGACACACTATTCTCCGCCCTTGCCTCAGTACTTTTAAAATGGTGGTCCTATTCGTGCTAGCGAAATGTCAGAAATGAAACTAATAAATGTTCTCATCCGTCATCGTCCTGTTCACCGCGTCTCACAGGAGAGATTGCTTGCGAGTCGTGCCACTCGCCTAACGTCACGTGACTCCTGCCCTGTGCTGATGCAGTTCTTAATGAATGGAACAGGCACGCGTCATTTCATAACTGTAGTGTTCAGTTTATTCTAGAGATTATTTTTCACACTATGCTACTTGAAGGGCCGGAACAAATTAAAGAGTGTATTAAACCCAAATATTTTTTTTGAAAAATTTAAACTAAGTTAAAGTAAAAATGTAAATGTAATACTTAATATAATTTTATATTAAATTAATATATACAATTTTATATGTGAAATTAAACTGCGATGTAGAAAAGCTTTTTTGCATAGCGATATGAACCGTCAAAGGCGATAAGGTATAGCTAAGAGCAGTCCAGACCAACTGACTTACAGAAGGTATACTTAACTAAGAAGGTTTCGAGAAACACGTATTAACGATAAGGTACAGCTTAAATGGGTGGTGCAACGGTGTGTCATGCAGTCTGACTTCTTTACAATGTTAAACGTGCTGTCTTATCATGCTTAACATGGTCAACTTGTTGGATGTATTACGTAGTATTTCTGTGCTCAATACAGTCCCCCATTGTTCGTACAGGTTTCAGAAAGTTTTTTTCGAACAGAAAAAATCGTTGCGCAACAACTTTTTTAGTCCCTTATTGGACAATTCTCCTGGCAAGGGAACGCCTTTGCGTAACCCAGCAAGAGAAATAGCGCGACCATACATCATTACCCAGCGAAAACGAGGAGAACGCCCATGCGCGAACCATAACCGTGTTTCACTCGTGTAGGAGTTTTTAAATTTGTATTATGCCAAGAATCTTTAATGGCACAAAGGAAGTGTGTTTTTGACTGTGAGGGAAAGAAATCGTTGTTTAGCTTTCCTAAGAACCCGGAGGTAAGACAACAGTGGATGCAGTTTGTTTTTAACCGACAGCAACAGGGTTGCGAAAATATTTTTGTTTGTGAACGTCATTTCGAAGACTATTGTTTCTCAAACAAGCCCCAGTTTTTCTCTGGATTTAAGTCGTTTGCAACTGAATGTTGGAGCGATGCCAACGAAAAAAGTTCCCGTTCTGGAGTCTGAAACACAGCCGGTAAGTTTTGTTTGCAATAGGTGCGTAAGTAAGTGCATTTAATGTAAACAGCACAAACATTTGGGTTATCCCCAGTTTGCCATTTCAGTGTTTTAAGGGAGAAAATGAAAAGTATTTCTATGATATTTAAATTTATTTGAAATGATGGCTTTTTTAAATGTTAGAAATGTATACTGGTATGACACGGGATTTCATAGTGTTATAAACTTTGAGCTTTCACAAGCGATACATGACCAATGTCAACGTTACAGTAAATTCTCTCAATGTTTTAAGGTATAAATAATACACATTGCGAATGTAAAATGGCAAAGCTAATGAGTAATAACGAAAGGGACCATATAGAGACATCCATCTGTAGTCGTTGTTGCTGTGGTTCTTGTTCTACTACAGACTCGGGGTCTGATTCAGGATCATATATGAATGGCTCGATCACACTGTAAGCCATAGTTAACTGTAGAACAACAACAAAACTTCTTTGTGCAGTATTTACATCCATGCAACAGCTGGCGGACTGTTACGCAAAGGCTGTACGTACTCGTCTTTAGCTCCGCCCAAGACACGCCCACGGGAGCTCTGCTTTTTTCGGAAACAATCACAAAGATGTATCTGTCTTCTGTAAATGTGAGAAAACTAAAGACTTTTCGGAGATTTGAAGAACGCAGCACTACTCTACAGGTACTCAAGATTAACATACGATTGGCAGAAACTACTTCCGTTACCACCCCTTTAAGGTATAACTTAAGAACGACGTAGCGTTAAGAAGGTTTTGGGAAACGTAGCCCAGAACGGTAAGATTGTAAGGTTTATTATTCGGCTTAGATATTTTTTAAACAAAATATTGTTTCATATTTTTGAGTTCATATTGAAACTTTGACTTTTTGGTATATTGGCCAATTTTTTTTTTTGACTTTGTTGAGAAACATCTAGACGCATGAGATTGAAATACAATTCTCCTTTTGCTTGCATTTAAAACCCTTTAAATGTCACTAAATATCTCAGGATAAAGTGAGATATTAAAGAGACCACATTAGTGTTTCATAAGAAATTAGTAATACCCACTGGCGAAATCATCTGTATGTTATTTCTAACTTTCTTGTTACACATTAACCTAATATGAAGTTTGCTGCTCACAGATGCAAAGCAGTGTAAACATATGTAGCATGAAAAAACTGATGACATCATCAGCATGTCACATTCTAAATACAAACTTACTGTGATGGTCTGAAATGTTTTCATTGTCTTTTTGACATGCTCTGCATAAAAATATTTTGTAGGCTGACAGGTTCCAGTGCAGTATGGTCCACAAACAGAAAAAGACACATACTGTGATCCCAGTCAGCATCAATACATCCCATCATTTTTCCTCACCTCTTCAAAATCTGATGTAATTGTAATAACAATTTTTGTTCCAAAAAACGATTTTCAACCTCTCTCTCTGGTCCTTGGAATTAAAGTAGCTGGTTTGTCCTGCTGTGTCTTTAAAGGTCCCATTCCCCGTGATCCATTAGTTAGTGTGTAATGTTGCTGTTAGAGCATAAACAATACCTGCAAAATGATAAAGCTCAAAGTTCAGTGCCAAGCGAGATATTGTCAGAATTAGCTTTTCAAGGACTACAGAGAACGGCTGGAATTGGACTACAGTCCTCTACTTCCCGGGGACATGATGTCACTATTCCGAGTGCTTTTAATAACCTCCGCCCAAAGGAATATGCCAAAAAAGGTCCGAGGCCTTCCTTAGAGAAGAGGAAGAGCCGCTGGAGTAGTGTCTGGTTATCAGAGATCGTAAACATTTAACTGGGCTACACGCTAAACTTCTTTCACTTTCAATCTTCTCTAACAGAGATTGACGTTTGCACATGCACTAGCAGACCTCCTTTACTCTTCAATCGATCAGCATGTTTTTAACTGATGAAGTGAGGTTGACGCCATTGTTACTGTTTATTGCTAAAAGCAAAAGCTCAGGAATACACGTGCACTGAGAGGGGCACCGACCAATAACAACAGCCTGAGAAGCGGAAGCTCGCTCATATGGTATGGGTGGGACATCTTCACACACACTTTAAGCGGGGAACCAATCACGACAGACCTGGTCAGCTTTACCAATCAGAGCGTTTCGGAAGGAGGGACCTTATATAGACCGGAAGAAATCCAGTCGTTTTGTTAGAAGAGGGACAGCGGTGAACAATAGACTTGAAATATGTGAAAAATAAAGCTTTTTTTTAAATCGAAACATGAATATCCATTGTTAAACGCCCAAAAAACATAATCAAAGCCTCAAAAACAGCAAAAGACTGGCTCCTTTAAGACTTCATGTAAATAGCCTTCCTTGCATGTGAAATTTGATACATCACTTTTCTGTGAGCTGCAGGTTTGTTGTCAGCTCCAATATATGTTTTAACTGGCCCGTCCTCCTGCAACAGCATCTTTGCAAAGTCTGCATTATATTACATCATAAATCCAAGCAAAAATAGGCCACACAAACTGCTAACATACTGCTTTTGTGTTTTAACCTAACCCAAAATGATTTAGGAGATGAGATAACAAATGAGACAATTGTTACAATATATTAGAATATGGAGCTACGATATTTTAAAGGGGTCATATGGCGCGAATAAATGTTTTTATGTGTCTTTGGTGCGTTATAAGTTGTCCATGCAAGTATTAGACACGTAAAATTGCGATTAAAGTGTCGGTACAAAAGATGCATTCTATCTAAAAGCTAATGCACACCCAGACCTGCCTGAAATGCCTCGTGTAACCACACCCCCACAAATCCACGTCAGTTCGTGGTATGATTTAACTAATGCTGGGCCACACCAAAATATTTTTTTAAATCTTATAAGAGTTTTAAACTGTGAGAGACCACAAACACGAGGAGAAAAATCCTAGATTTAATCAATTTGCTCCTATAATGTGTGATGTGACAAAGAAAGCACACCACACACCAACAGATTTTCAATGACCTTTTATGTCATTTTAAAAATATTATTCATCATTGAGAAATTGCACAAGCAGTGTCGTCTAATTTAAGGTGGCACGGCACTAGATATAATTTTTATTGCAACTCAATTATTGTTGTATTTATGTCTTCACAGTAATCTAAAAAGTATATTTTTACAGTTTTGTAAAAAGTAGCTGCTGACATTATCACCCGAAAGAGTCTACTGGCATCACTAGGTCCACTGGACCCATTTTATTCTGCTCCTCCTTAAAGCATCCGCACACTCGGACTCGAACCACTACCGTCACTTGCACATAGCCTGGTTTTTATTGAAGTTATTCGTAATTGCGATGATATTGTTTGTAATGCTTATGACAGAAAATTGACGGAATAAAGAAAAGGGTTTGTTGAAGTGATAACTACGGTTGTTATACTTCTGTCAGCTGGCTTTCTAATAGGGTATTGTTTTGTTCCACGTGACAATCAACAGAGTTCTTGTGCGTTTGTCCTCGGGGTTTCCCCCACACATCAGGATTTCTGATCGTAAATATTCAACACGTTGAATATTTAAGATTCGTGATTGGGGCGGCTCCGTCCGGCTTCATCCACTCTTAACACGCATCACACCACAGGGAAATCTGCTAAAATAATCTTTAGAGGCGTTTAAGATCATTAAGACTTTACCTTGGATTGTCGGAAGGGGAGAAATCGGCCGTATTATCTTCTATCATTATTTTTTCAGTGTAGAACTTAAACTTGGCTCTGTAGGAAAGATGTTAAATTGAAGATGTGGGTTAAAGTCTGGAAATCTGTGGCACAGAATTGAAATGTTCCCAGTGGGAAGCATGAAATAAGCAGAGAGAAGAGAACAAGAGTAGAGACAGTTCAGTTCAAGAGTGTGTTTTTTTGTGTGGGAGAAGAAGAGGTCGAAGAAGGGCAGAAGAAGCATACGTCGTTGTGATTATGCAATAGAGTTGCATGTTGGTCTGCCACGACCTCCAACACAAAGCCATGTGTTTTTTTATAGACAGGACAAAGATGCAAGTGCCAGAGGGAAGGACAGCAGAAGGACATTACAACTTATATAAGCCACACACTCACGCAAATCTGACATAATCAAACAGTGGCACACTGCTGACCAAAGTAAACTGCAAACTGAGTCAGCATCAGCTCATAAAGACACACATCATGCACTTGAGTAAGAGGGCACGGTAGACATGTGTTCCAGTGTTAACATAGACCAGATGGATGCCTGACCACATGGTTGCCATGCTGCAGAAGTCCTGGAGACACAGTCATATTGTATCTTTGGAGACCCCACTACTGGCCACCTACGTATTAGCACACATTAACTTTAATAAATCAGAGCTGCAGAACTACATACTTTAGGAAACTTTTAGTTGGTTTTTAATCCGCTTGTTAAACCTGTCGTCACGCAACACCATATAAGGTCATATAATATCCTTGCCAGGTCCGACCGCTCTATCAGATGCCATAGGAAAATAAAAAAAAAAATGTATACACTCGTGATGTCATGTAAAACTGTTGAAAACCCCCGCTCCTCCGTAGCACGTTAAACAGCGTAGTTCATACACCCAGACACGCAGAACCGCCAGTTGACATATTTAAATAATAGGATTCTGCATCCCTGAGTCCGCATCTAGTTATATGGACTCAATGCAGCCTGGAAACTCTCAAAATAGACTAAAACTAAGTAAAATAGCAGTGTGCCATTGATTAATGTCCCACACAACCAATCACAATGACAAACACACTTCACAAAAACACGAAGCTTTGTCTATTGCACCTGCCAAACTGTATCGCACGTGTGCTGGCTAATTTAGTCTTAGCACAGCTCGATTTTTTTCGTAGCACGTGCAACATGTCGTGCTGTACAGCCATGCAGTTTATTTGCCAAAAGTTTCCAAAAGCTTTACAGCAGTGTTAATATTCCCTGATGGCAAAATTAAAAATGCTTACATTTTAGTATTCATGACTACACACAATTGTACAAATAAAGGCAAAAAATGCAAAAATAAATCTTTTAAAAATCTTTTAAAAAATGATTGCCTTTATTCATTGACTGAATGTCTGTAACATACAAGCCAGTGGCGTAATTTGGCATCAGGAATATGTGAAATTTGGTTCAGTCAATCCAGTCCGACAGGTCATTTATTTCTTAGTTTCTTTTGAGAAAAATATTTAGTTTTAATTTTAAACAACAGTTATAAAATTAAACAATCCAAAAAATATAAAATGAATTGTACATAAATGGTACAAATCAATTTTAGCATTTTGTCCTCATATTTATTTACAGCTGAAAGGCAAAATCATTAGCGATGTAATCTGGGCTGGCTACAGCTTCAAACACACAATTTCCGGTTGTTTGTTCTTCATTCACAGCTTGTGCCGTTTAAGTGAATTGTTGCACCTGACAGTGATATTTCCTTTTCCTCCAAGTATATGTGGTTACAGCTCAAGCACTGTGGACCTCACAGATAAATTGATTTGATTTGCGCCTAGTTTATCTTCAGAAAGGGCTGGAGGCATCACAAGACCCACACAGTGTTAACATCATTCTCTTTACCAATAGGCTTTATTGAATCTACCTGTAGCCTACTGTATAGTGTATGTGTGTGAGAGAGAGAGAGAGAGTGTGTGTGCGTGTGGCTTATTTTGGTTCCTCTCCTTCTTTCTAAATGGAAAGGGTGACGGAAGTCAGAGAGGAGCTAATGGCTGGAGTTGGGCTTCTCGCAAGCTGACATGAAAGTCTTCCACCCCGCATATTTAAAAATTCACACGGGTCAGGATTAAAAATTAAACACTGCAGACTTGAGAATCTAATCCACTGAGGGATGAAAGTCTGGGGAGCGTTCCTGATCTGCGGTCCACAGAGAGGTAGGTGTGTGAGCGTATGTGCATGTGTGTTTTTGCGCTCACAGCAGGTTTAATGTACAGGAACTGACATAATCGCACACCAGTGTGATCTCACTATCTGTGGGATTGACAAATGGCTTTGTTCAGAATGGCATGCTGATTTATATAGTGTGTGCATGTGCAGTACTACACTGTGCATAGGGTGCACATTTTATATATGTTTATACTACCTTTCTGTATTTATTAGGGGTTCATATCGAAGATATACTTATTACAATGGTTTAAAGAAACATTTCAGATTTGTTTTTTTACTGCAATAGTGAAACATGGCTGTTCACTTTCAGAAGTTGTAATGATGCTTTCCTATCCCAGAAAGAATATGTATGTTAGTTATATACATTTTAAGTTTTTCATATTTTAATATAATTTAAATAGACTTTCAAAATGAATCATGTGTCACATATTTTAACAAAATTTGAATTGAAATATTTTTGCCCAGGAAAAACTGCTCTTAGAGTTTTAGGTCTTTTCTCTTATAAGCATATTATAAGAAATCTTATTAGAAAAAAATCTGTTCTGATGTCTTCTGTTGCATTGCGTTTTTATAGTTTTATAATGTATATGTTCTTATTATGTTTTAAATGGATATTTTGTTATGGTTGCACAGCACGGTGGTCAACTGCTGTTGTTTTTTCTTCATAAATACGAAAGTATAAATTGATTTAGCTTATTGCAAGTGATTGCATATCACATGTTCTTTAATATTGTGCATCCAGTATTTATGCTATATTTGCCCAAATGTACATTATACAACAAAAAACACTGCAGTTCAGTGTATTGCAGGTTGGAGCATTCATAGTTACGCTTCACACAACATTAAATAATATGAAATAAGCTAAACATAGTTATTGCATTTTTAATAAGTGATAAGGTATTCTGAACATAGCCAGTTTGCCTCTATTGTGTACAGTGTGATGATTACATTTTTGAAACTGGTTTAAAATCTTGAACCATAGTGTGTCTTTCTTTCTTTCTTTCTTTCTTCCTTCCTTTTCTTTCTTCTTTTTTCTTTCTTTCTTCCTTCCTTCCTTTCTTTCTTTCTTTCTTTCTTTCTTTCTTTCCTTCTCTCTCTCTCTCATTCTCTCTGCCATCTTCTGCCTTCCATACAGTGAGCTCAAACCAGAGCAGCCAGACTCATGAGTACCCAGACTGCCAGGAAGGGGTCAGTGAAGCCAGCCTGCTGGTGTCCCCTCTGGTGGTGGCTGGCATTGTTATCGGCCTGGTGCTCTTCCTCTCCTGCGTCACCATCATTGTGGGAAGTCTGCGCAAAGACAGCCGACTGCGCAACCCCCACCTGCGTGCCACCTACGGTGAGTGTCCTGTGTTCACAATTTATCACATCTTGCACTATAAAAAAATGTTTTTGCTAAAAGAATGTTATCGACTTAATTTCAAAATGGTGCATTGTTTTTGACATTTCACACCTTTAATCTATCCAAAGGGACTTTTTTCATTATGTGTGTTCCTTGGGAATAAAACCTGAACCTTTACAATGCACAAATAAAGCAGTTCTCTACCAATTGAGCAACAGGAACACAGAAAGCCATAGTGAATAATATGAGTTAGTTTTGGTGGTAAAATTTAAGTTATGCAACTCTTAAGTGAATCCCCCCAAACAGTTTTTCCATGTTTCAAGAGATAGCATGTTTCGTCACTATGATTGTCTCTACAGCTCCAGATGGCCTCTCATATGGGGAATCCATTGGAGAGCTGAGGTCCGCCTGCATTGAGGAGTTTCCCCCTGCTTTTGACTTTGACTCTTATATTGAGACCCTGTCTCAAGTCAATGTCATGTACCCAGACTCTCCTCCTCAGTAAGTGACATGTCACCTCTGAATCGAATCTGTGTGAATGTGTTTTGTATGTACGGTGGAGGTCAAAGAAGGGAGTGTGTGCGTGTGATATCGGTAATGAGATGACTTTATCGGCTGTGACAGAGGCTGCCACATTAATGAATCCCATTCCACAGTTTCTTACACAAGCTTTAAAGGCCTCAGTGCAGCATGAGCTGATAACCAGCTTAAAAAATCTTAAATATTGTAGAAGAATTCAACTTTATTTTTCTCCATTTTTATTTTTACTCCTATACTAAAATTGCTTTATAAAATTAAAGCTGTAGAAGGTTATGACTATTTTTTTATGGTCGTCAGTGGTAGCAAAAAAAAAAAGAATATTTGGACTGGGTGAGTAATGATGACATGAACTTTTCCCTTTGCAATTGCAATTTTTCTACTTTGGTAGTCAATGGGGCCCCAGAAATCTCAGTTTTAATTTTTTTTCTTTGTGTTTAACAGAACAAAGACATTTATAAAGCTTTGGAACAACTTGATTGAGAAATTAATTTTTCTTTTGGGTGAACCTCTATTTTAAGAGAATGCCTATTTTTCTTTTCCCACATTTTTGGGTCTGCCTTCAAATTTTTTTCCCATCTGTTCGGCTGCGTATAGGCACAGCTCAGAAGGAACATTGCTCAAACCCTCCCTTGAACACATTAACTGGCTGTGGCTCTATGTAAACCCCCGAGATCAAAACCGTTTATTAATATCTGTTTTATTGCTTTAGAAATTAAGATAAAGAAAAAGAGACGCTCGTAGAAATAAAGATCACATCAGATTTTTTAGATTCAGATTCAACTTTATTGTCATTACACATATACAAGTACAGTGTAACGAAATGTAGTTTAGGTCTAACCAGAAGTGCAATTAGCAAGTGCAGGATATACAGTGTGAATAAATACAGAATACAATATTAGGAAAATACTATACAATGGGCATAAAAAAACTATTATGAAACAATTATGAAAATACTTTACCGAAGGAATGTTCTATCTATGACAGTATGTACTACAATATATACAGAAGGCAATATACTGTGAACATTAGTGTACAGGTGGTTTTGAACAGATAACAATTTAGACTATACAGTAGTGCAAGTGACTTAAGTGTGCATTAATTATAGACATTAGATATTAAAGTTGCAGTGCAATAGATGAGTTAATGCGGATATTAAAGGTACGGTGCAGTATATGAGTTAATGCAGTTATTGAAGTTATAGTGCAATAGATGAGTAGATGCAGTTAATAGAGTTACAGTGCAGTAGATGAGTTTATGCAGTTATTGAAGTTACAGTGCAGCAGATGAGTTAATGCAGTTATTGAAGTTACAGTGCAGTAGATGAGTTTATGCAGTTATTGAAGTTACAGTGCAGTGGATAAGTTAGTGCAGTTATAGAAGTTACAATGCAGTAGATAAGGTAATGCAGTTATGAAAGTTACAGTATGAGGTAATGCAGTTATGAAAGTTGCAGTAGATAAGGTAATGCAGTTATGAAAGTTACAGTGCAGTAGATAAGGTAATGCAGTTATGAAAGTTACAATGCAGTAGATAAGGTAATGCAGTTATGAAAGTTACAGTGCAGTAGATAAGGTAATGCAGTTATGAAAGTTACAGTGCAGTAGATAGGTAATGCAGTTATGAAAGTACAGCATGCAGTTATTGAAGTTACAGTGCAGTAGATGAGTTTATGCAGTTATTGAAGTTACAGTGCAGTAGATGAGTTTATGCAGTTATTGAAGTTACAGTGCAGTAGTATGCAGTTACAGTGCAGTATGCAGTTACAGTGCAGTAGATAAGGTAATGCAGTTATAAGTTACAGTGCAGTAGTTAATGCAGTTATGAAAGTTACAGTGCATGCAGTTATGAAGTTACAGTGCAGTAGATGAATGCAGTTATTGAAGTTACAGTGCAGTGGATAAGTTAGTGCAGTTATAGAAGTTACAATGCAGTAGATAAGGTAATGCAGTTATGAAAGTTACAGTGCAGTAGATAAGGTAATGCAGTTATGAAAGTTACAATGCAGTAGATAAGGTAATGCAGTTATGAAAGTTACAGTGCAGTAGATGAGGTAATGCAGTTATGAGAGTAGTCCATTAGTGCAAATGAGCATTCAGTATAATATTCCTGATGTGCAAGTGAGCAGTATAGAGTGCAAATGATGGCTAGTCAAGATGGCTAGTCAAGATAAGAATCAAGATAACATTCACCTGCAAAACCCTTTCACTCTCTTGCATTGCACTGAGGGGTATTCTGGATCTCAGTGCTTCCCTCTTTTGAGGTTTTACCTTTCAGCAGTTTTCTCTCATCCTGTTAGGAAGGTTGGGCACTTTATACTTTCTGCCCCCAACCTGTTCTCATAACAAGCAGGAATTGCTGATAAATGCCATGGCTTTGCACTGAAAAAGGCTTGCTGTGTTTGATCTAAATGGCAGCTTGTTTAATTGGCATCTTCAAAGAATCAGTCAGTTCCCTTTCTTGCCATTTAGCCTGCCTGCCTTCACACAGCGACCCATAAAATACTTCTACGGTAGGGGAGCCCATCACAGAGGGTTGTCTCAGAGTTGATTGTTTATCAGGCCTTGACTCATTTTCATAACAATCAAATAATTTCATATTCATTCAAATGTCATCATAATGTATGGCATTTTACAGTTTAACCTCATCAACCTTAAAGTCATTATTACTATAGTTGAATACAACACATAAAGGATCCACGTATGACCTTAGAGAGAACCATATTTTTCCAAAGTCAATGTGAAATGAAGTCTGATATAATTTTAACTTCATGACAGGTGGAGTTGTCACAATAATAACAAAAATACAGACCGTTAAGTTAACCATCACAACATTTATAACCAAATAAAAATGTGAAACGAATTATGTATGTGTTAGATTTAATAAAATAAAAAATTAAACGGCTGTGTGCTTTTTCAAAGTGCTTTTTGACCAGTGTTTACATTTTACGAAGTGGTCTGTAAGGATTATCAATGCCGTTATTTAGATAGTTTTGTCATTTATATATTCCTTATGATATCATTATGTGGTCACTGGAAGGAGGGAACATCTATATACCTGTACAAAGCACATTTATGAGTAGACCCAAGGTTAAGGTTTGGCTTATGAATATTAAATAGATTATGTGACTAGACAGTGGAATATTATCTGTTAAAATCCAGAGCCATTGAGAGAGAGAGAGTCGTATCAACTCTGTAGACGGCAATGGAACAGTTTTATCACAGCAATGGCAGTTCATGGAGCCTCTAAATAGTTCCCGGAAGTTAAATACGCATGGAGCTGTAGCAGAACTTTTGACCTATTTAAAGACCTAAGTCGTTTAATTAATAAAAAAGGGAAGAAATAAAGGATTTAAAATGAAAAACATAACTTCCTGGAACCACCTGAAGGCTTGATGAATCACGTGACACAAAAAATTTGAACTTCCATTGTCACAACTCTCTTTCTGCGGCTCTGGTCAAATCAGCACATGCTCATTAATATTCATGAGCTTTGTCCTCCCCACTTTCTAACCGACTCCAAACTTGACTAAAAGTTTTTTTAGTAGTGACTTGCATTGTTGATGTAATACACATCTGTCTAGTTAAGTCAATCCCATACTTATTTTTCTTCAGTACTAAAAGCCAGTTGCGTAACAGATGTCTGATGTATTAAGCGCGTGACTGTCCATTTGTGTGCGTGTTAAATGGGCAGAGAGGGAAGGTTTAGTCAGGGTCATGTTTGCGCTCAACTCTCCTGCCCTTCATGGCTTGTTTCACAGAGTGCCAATGTTATTTACATCTCTATGACAGTTCCATTAGGCTGGCAGAGGACTCTGGTGCGGCTCGGTGAAGGGGCTTTTGAACAGGGTGAAATTACTTCTCCGTGGGAGCAAGAGCTACCTGAAAGAGCAGGGCCTCCTCCTATTAAATAGCAAATTATGATGGATATAGAATATTAGTGTTGCCCCCGAGGCCCATTAAGATTACTGAATGGTGTGTAATTCTGTTTGGGAGAGATATCCGAATCCTTAATTTATTTAGGCGGCCAGTCCACAACTCTGCTTCCTCTGGTGCAAAAGAAAAACATATTTTTTATTTGAAACGGTTAAAAACTAGTCATTTAATTGTAGTGTATGAAGCCTACTGTATGTACAGTACGTCTTACTTTCAGTTTTTTTGTTGGTCACCCTTGCTTTCCGCTTCTGGCGCTGCAAGCCCAATATACTGTGTACCCTTTCACTGTCTTAGGACTGTAGTGTTCTGTATGGTATGTGAGCTCAGTGTTTTGAGAGAGGAGGAGGTCTTACAGATGCTGAGGCACTGAAGCTGAACGGAGCTCTCCATCACTGCCTGCCTCCGTGCTCGCCTTCATTCATCTGTGTCAGAAACGAGCAAGAGCAGAATCGCTCTTCAGATCAGAGGAGACGAGCCTCCAGTCACATCATAATGTGCATTTATCACAACTGGCACGTTTCAGCTCGCCCCATCAGCCTCCATTACGATCCTCAAAGTAAAAGAAACATAGCTATAAAAAAACATAAAGGCAGAGCGTGGAGAAATGTATGTCCGTGTTTGTTGCGTTGAGGTCTACATTTACAAACATAGTGGCAAAAAATGAAATGAGAAAAGAAAACACTGGATGCAACATATACTGTATATGACTATATATTTACGATAAAATGGAAAATGAGACCTTTGTTAATGCTTAATTTTTTGCCACTTTGTGATACCAGTAATACCAGCAAACAGCTTATAAATCAAAGTAAATGTAAAAATATTTTTATGATACTTAAGTTTAGGGGTAGGGTTAACGGATATAATATACAGTAAGTCAAGTATTAAAATCTAAGGAAAGTCTCCATAAAACATGGAAACCAAATGTGTGTTTTTTGCGCGTACTGGTATAAGACCATTATGTTGTGGAGTGACCGTTCCACCCAGGCATTTCCGCATGCCACGTTTGGGAATGTGCCAGTTTATTCTATACACACACATGGACATACAGTATGTCTCCAGTAACATGGAGTTTTCACAGCTATGCAGTTCTTTGAAGTCTTCAGGACTTTGGAATGAGGAGCTATTGGCACAGTGGGTGTTGGTGCATGCCCATTGCCACAGAATGACGGCGTGTGTTTATGTCCTTGTGTCTCTGTGATGCTGAGAGGGAGGGGCTGTGACATGTGAGTCACGCCAGGGCTGCCATGGCCACAGATGGCACCAGGGAACTTAGAGCTCAGGGTATGTATATCAGCTGCTCACCTGTGGCGCCCGCGATGTGCCACTTCCGCAGGGAGGGAGGGAACTTGATTGTTTTATTTATATATTTTATGATGTATTTTTATAATGCTTCAGCTCTTGTGTGCCATCCTATTCTAAAACTTTTTTTAAGGATGTTAAGGTATTTGGAATATACACATTTTAAAATAAAAAATGTCCAGACTGTTTTTCCTGCCAGGCACCTGAGCTCTTTATTTTTATTGCACTATAAATAAAGTTGTTTTAGAATGTACCTGGGAATGACAGAGAGTATATATGTTCCTGTGCTTTGCAGGTGTTTTCTGTGATATTCCCCTCGGGAAACGGGAACTGTCTGCATTTGTTGAAGGTGGAAAAACAACTGTTGCTTGGAGTTGTTCCTGGGAAAAACAACAGCCTGATTTGAAAAAGTGTCAAAGCAAATACAGGCGGTTTATTAATTTAGGAAAGATGAGATAAGAGACCCAACCTGGGCTAGGATATTTGCATAGCCAAATTAATGAATTATTGTTGAGCTGTTCGTGTGGAGACGGAAGGGACCCCAGGGACGCTCCTTACCAGGGAAATATATTGGTGCAAAACAGTTCTCACCATATTCTCAAGAGACCTAATAGCTTTAGGTAACACTCACACTGAGGCATATGGATAGCCTAGAGAATTGATCTTTCTTAAAGGAGTTTTCATACCATTTTCTGTGATTCTTAGGGACTCATCTTAATACTCTGCATACAATTTGTTTTACTTGACAGATACATACACACATGGAGGATATCCACTGTTATCTTGATCTTATTCGTTATTTATGTATAAGAAATACTGTAGGGAACAAACTGCTGAGGGTAACCAGGGTAACAGCAGATGTCCTCTTATTCATATTGATTACATATGACAGGTGTCAGAACTATAACACTCTACAAAGCACATGTCTGCATGAAAGTTAAAATTAAAGCCCAAACCCTGTGACCTGACCACACCAAAGTGAGTTATTTAAAACTGAAAGCATTTTATATTTCTATCAAATCAATTAAATGCAGAATTGCAATTCTTGATGACGAACTAAATAAAACCAATCACTGCGTTCAGTATTTATAATGATCTTTTTAATAATGACAAACCCAAGCCAGAGGTTTTTCATGAGCATTGAGCACATGCAGGGTTTGAAATCAACTTTTTCACTCACCAGCCCATTTGGCTTGTAATTTTAATAGTTACCTGCCATTCAGAACGTCTAAGCCATAAAATAAAATAAAGGAATTATATAATATAACAGAATAAAATCAGCTTATATATAAACATTTATTTGAATTTACTATATTATATTATAATATCATATAATATAAAACCAGCCTATATATAAACATATTTCTTATAAAATGTGCATTTCATGTTTTACAGAAATTGCAGTTATTTGGAATCTCCTCTTTCTGACAATGCAATTTAGGTGGAGAAATACAATTTATACAGTACAATACTAAGCACAGCTTGCCACATGACATTCTTGTACTTTTTTGGTTTCTGGAAGTTTGAGTCTTCGTTATTGCTTCAGGGCAAATGAACCAGCATGCAGCATGCACTGCGCATGCTGTTGCGCAGTGACAGTTATGTTCAAGTCAGATATGCACAGATGCTGCTCATTTAGGCTGTTTTTAATGTATCACAATGACTTAAGAGCTGAGTATTTGTGCAGCTTTGGCCTACACCAACAAAGTAAGGTAGCATATTTTATGAAACATAACTTGCCGAATGGGTTAGTGATTTAAAAGAGTTGATTTTTACCCACATTTGGCGTATTGGTATTCATTTCAAACCCTGAAATCGTATCCTGAGGCGTATATGTAACGTTAAACAGTTCTGGGTATACAGTAGATTAAAGTGAACTGAAGGGGTCTGCTGTACTGCAGGGGGACTTTCTATTTGGCTTCATTCATTTACTGTACAAATAATGTAATGCAGCTTAATGAAAAGACCATACAATCCATTTGTATATAATCCAGTTCAAAGGAGCAGCGTCAGCAGAAGTGAATGCCTAATGTAGACACAGTGGCGCCCGTATCTGAGTGGAGTATTCTCAGGGAAGTGTGCCATACCATTATGGGGTTATAAGCATTGAGCCAAGCTGTCAATATTGGATACCTTGTGCCGGCAGTGCAGAACAGCTTCCCGTGGCTTCCACCTGTGGCAAAATATGCTTGTTAACAGGGTTTGAATGTTATATTTAACGTCGGTTTTGTTAGTTGTGTTTGCACAACTCACAAAAATCATTCTTAAAATTGTAAATCTTAACTGGCTATAAGGTTGTCACGGTATCATAGGCGTATCTTACTATACTTTACCAGCTGCAGTATCACGATACCAATTGGTATCGCGGTGCTGTGCCATTTTCATAATTAAAAAAAATCCTTAATACACAAAATAAAACATTTTGTATTTATTATAGTAAACTGTATTATACTGTAGCCTACACTACGATATTTTGTAGTATTATCTATAGTAATTAGATAAATAGACTCAATGCACGCAGGGTGATGATGTAGATGCATTAAAATCTCAGGTAATTTGTCACCAAGTATTTACAAAAAAAACTGACAGCACTACAGCTCAGCATTGTTGAGTGCCTCTGTGATCAAGCCTCAAGTAAGGGCAAAAGTTGACTTAGTTTTTTAGCATATTTGTGGATGTAGCTTGAAACGGATAGCCTGAAGCCTTTCCCCTTTTTGGTTGTCAATGTATGAATCTTTAGTGAAAACGTCATTGTTCCCTATGGACGCTATGTGCGCAGGATGTGACTGTGATGTGAGTGGACTGAGACAAAACGTGGAAGCGATCGTACATAGTCTGTTGTAACAAATACTTTATATATTTACTATACTTATTTTTATTTTTATATATTGATTTTATATATACTGTAATATTTAATATGTTAATATTTAAAAAAACTAGTGTCTAGGAATTTACTTTGTTAATATTTAAAAACTTTTAAATTTGAGTAAATACTAAAGTACAATAGAACATTTTTCACATGGGAACTCATTCAAACATGCTACAAATTTAATTTATACAGCAATGTTTATAAATGGAAATGTAAGGCTTACTTCGGTTAATCATTCAAGCAGTTCGTTCAAAACAACTGATTTATTCAAGAATGAAGCAATTGTCTCGATGAAGGACGTTCTTCAGCGGCCTTGTGTCCTCGTGTTCTTGCTCTACGCCATCAATAACCGCCAAAGTCCGGTTCCAGTACTCAAGATCACAAGAACAGAGAGCGCAGATACGGATCCCGCTTGAAGTCTTAGAAAGTCACTGCGGCACGTCCATTCAAATTGTAATTGGAATTGAGAAACGGCTATCTTGTCCAAGTCCTACAAAACACAGATTAATTTAGGAGAGAAACACAGCAAACAGGCAGTATGTAAGTGTTTAAATGAAGGTTAATGCGCATATGCAACATTACTTACTGTACTAGGATACTGCAGTTTAAAAAATAGAGTGGAATCACGGGTATTTTTGAAGCTTTTGCGTCGTGATGCTACCGTAGCACCAAACACCGTGGGACCTTACTGCCTATACTGCAAAAAATGTTATGCTAAAGTTACTTTAAAAAAATGGTGAATCATTTTTGCGACCAATTTTTTAAGCCATTTCTACATGAAATTTTAAGCAGCGTTACCTAAAATTCTTTAGTAGGCATTGCTTACATTTTTGAAAATCCCTAACCCTATTCCCAGCTAGGGACTTTGATTAATTGCTTTTGGTTGGTGTGACTCAATATTTTATGTTGTTTTTACTAACACTTTTTTTTATTTATACCAAAAAATCTAGTTTACCCTTGTAAAATGTAATCTTATTTTTATTAATAATTTTGTGTTCTTAACCACCTGAAATACAGAAACAATGGAAAGCTGTGAAATGTTAAAAGCTTTATTTATTTTCACTGAATGAATTTAAACATGAAACATCCAGCAGTTCAGAAATGTAAATTCCTTTTACAACAAAAACAAATAAACATTTCTACAGACATTCTGAAAACATGATAACAACAGTAACCATCAACATGGTTTAAAATTTTTGTGGTGTTTTATGTGCGTTTGATAGCAGTGTAGTAGATTTGTGTTATTTATATAATGTTTGTGTGTGGTCTTGTAAGGCAAATGACATAACAGGAGAGATAGTTTAAGTTAAGAGTGGGTTAACTTAAATTGGTGTTTTGTTGCTGAAATATCTCAGGAAGCCTTCACAAAGAAGCTCAGAAGCAATAGGCATTGTATTAAAGGTGCCGTTCCCTGTGATGACAATTTTCAAACTTTAGTCAGTGTGTAATGTTGCTGTTGGAGCATAAATATTATCTGCAAAATGATAAAGCTCAAAGTTCAATGCCAAGCGAGATATTGTCTTTAACAGAATTTGCTTTTCAAGGACTACAGAGAACGGCTGGAATCGGACTACAGCCCTCTACTTCCTGGGTACATGATGTCACTATTCAGAGTTTTTGAATAAACTCCACCCAAAGAAATAGAGGGAGAGCCACTGGAGTAGTGTTTCGTTATCAGAGATTGTAAACATTTAACTGAGCTACGCGCTAAACTACTTTCAGCACCGTCCTAGAGCTGGAAATAAGACTTCAGCTACACACATTCTAAGATAACCAATGGTCAAATAACAGCTTCCATGACTTTAAGATCAGCTGCGAAAGCTGTTCTGTGTAATACACTGATATTGTGTGTGTGTGCGCATACCTCTAAAACACTTCTATGAAATGTCCTTTGAATATCTGCTTGCAAATGTCTCCTGGTTAACTTTGCTTGTTTTATTATCCAACTTAGGTCCAATATAAGAAGGCAAAACTAACGCTTCTGTTATTAGTGTTAATTCATATAACCGGTCTAACGGAAATCGGTCCGGTGTCATTTCCCTCACCATAGTAGGGAAAAAATTAAGATCTCTAACAAAGATTGATGTGTTACATGCACTAGCAGACCTCCGTTACTCTTCAATCGATCAGCATGTTTTTAACTGATGAAGTGAAGTTGACACCATTGTTACAGTTTATTGCTAAAAGTCAAAGTTTATGAATACACGTGCACTGAGACCCATCACAACAGCCTGCGAAACGGAAGCGTTTTAATAAAAATTTTAAATAAAATTAACGGTTTTAATTAGACCGCATTAGAACCCATTATAATTTTAAATTTGCGTCCGGTGTAGACACGGTGTTAAACTAAATTCAAATGAATACATAATGAAACATGTATCTTCACACTATTGATATGATTTATGGTATAAAACATTTTACTATAAAACAAGATTAGTTTACTCACCTTTATCGTCTGGGATGTTTTTTAGAAAATGGCCGCCAGTGCTCTTGAAAGCCAGTCAAGTTCTGCATCACATGATCTAACCAAATCTTAAACATTTTTGACAAATTTACTAATAACCAGATTCGTGCAACTTTACTAAAAACATGATTTGCTGTGTTTACTTATTATTTTAAGCAAGCCGCAATCTCAATATATGTTGTAACATTTATAGCAAGAAATTAAATCATATGCAAAACTAAGATCAGCCTATTTTATTGAGCCATATTTACTATGACCATGAATCATTTTTTACAGTATTCTTTAGGGCTCTATCCTCAACCAACTAGGGATGAAGAGCCAAAAGGTATCAATGAACATTAAGCTTCTTATATCTGTTTTTGAGCGTTCACAGCAAGAGGACTTTTTTCATGTTACTGCAACCTAAAAGAGCTTTACTGTGATGGGGTGTGATTATCATCATGATATGGAAGAGAAGAGAAGCTTTTATTATGGTGTTGACTCAATCTTCTCTTTAAATGGGTCACAGCTACACCATTTCCCTGGTATCATCACCTCTTCCAGTTGAGCAGGTGGTGTGTTAATTAGCACTCGTCACCTCACTGAAGCCAGACAAAGGAGAGAAAGTGGATCTCTTGATCTACGATACAGATTATTTTAGTATCTGTTATTAAACATGAATGATAATTATAGTTATGCTAAATACAATACTTTACAATGCTAATACTAAGTATTAGTGGCAACTGTACTATTTTCATCACTTGCAGCAATAGTTCACCCAGAAATGAAAATTCTGCCATAATTTATTAACTTTCAGGTTATTTAAAACCTGTATGACTTTCTTCAAAGTACCATCAGGGATTTATTCAGACCAAACATGTGTTCAAGGCAGAGATCTCTGTCCCCCACAATGCCTCTCCCCTATTCATCCCTCACATGTAACCCTAAGGGTGACAGACTAAACAGATTCTAGCATCCAGTTTCCGCTCTCACTTACAATCTGAGATGGTTAAGCATACTACCCTGCTGTTCTCTTACGCTTTCTAACACCCCGTGCACACACAGAGATGATTTTCTCTTGGATGCACACTTAAGGCAACTGATGTGCTCTGCTAGAGCTTGTTGGCCGTGTTGCAGGCCATCACAAAGAGAAAGTAAAATTGGCAGTTTTTTGGGTGGAAATGTAGTAAAAAGAACATGAAATATACCATCAATATTTGGCATTTAGCTTTTATAACAGTATCATTCAAAACATGCTTAAATATGTTTAAACTGAACAAATGAACAAAAGTCATATACTCTTGACTGTAGATAAACTTTTCTTTCATCTTTCATGTAGCCTACCTCAGCTTCCTTCTAGCCCTCTAGTGGCTATAATAAGTTATATGTATAACTAGGGATGTTATGGGCCATATCGGTATCAGCAGATTTCTAATGTTATCGTATCGGTCGATATATTAAAGCCGATAAGTTCTAATTTGTTTTCACTGGTTAGACTTGTGGCTATTGAGAACACTTTTTTTATGTTGCTCTGGAATAACATCTATAATTTGTTTATTAAATTAACATACCAGAAAAGTGAAATAATCTTTAACTAGTGTCAAGTAGGCTTGGTACATGATTTTTGGAAAAATAGAGAACTAAATGTTACTTTGTTTTTTGTATTCAGTGTTTTTAAAATTAAAAGCAATTTTCCACTTATGGTGGTTTCATCTTAACAACATAAAATGACCTTGCTGCGCATGCGCACTTTCTTTTTGTCTCTTCAATATTTTGTGTTTAGACTCCGATACCAAGCTCATCTGCTAGATGTCAATGTACTATACGGTTTGTTTAAATGCGACCGAAATACAGAACCCATTCAACAAGTTGTTTATTTAATAAATTGAACATACAACAAAATTCAACAAATAGGTCACTTTTACTTTTTGTTTCACTTATATTATTAGACACTTGCCAAAGACAAACCGGAAGTTATCTGGGGGTCCGGAGCACACATGTCCAATGAAACGGTCTATATCGGCCAATATATTGGCTTCAAGTGTTAAAATAATTATCAGTTATGTCATGATAACTCTCCGCTGGTGCGGCGGAGCAAGTAAGGAGACTTGCTAATGACAATACATCCACAACATGCTGCTGTGTGCATATAAGGAGTGCTGCTGCTGCACATTTATCATATAAATAAACCCCATGCTTACATGGTCACCTTGTAGCAGATCAATACAGGTGGAGCTGGGGAAGGAGGAGGGTTCTGAAACGCGCTGCACTGCTGCAACAATCACTAGCCGTGATTTCAACGTAAAGCAGCAAACTCAGTGGCTGCTGGAACCGAGGGAACCAATCACGTCGCCGTGTAGTAGTTATTATGTCGGATAGGTTAGACCAGGGGTGTCAAAGTCAAATGGACGGAGGGCCAAATAAAAAATTTAGCTACAAGCCGAGGGCCGGACTGTTCGAATGTTCATTGAAAAATTTTTCAATGACGCATATAGTCTAGTGAACCTAATTGAACCTACTGAAAACCTAACAAATATATTCCAATATGATCAGATAAATAAAGCAATATTTTCTTATGGCTCTGTCAGTAATCTTTAATTTTCAACAGACACAAAAGACAAATTTCCTTTATATAAAAATCCCCATAACATGAACATTAAATGAAAGAAACCGGTATTCAAGGCACCATCAGTAGCCTATATTTTCTATTTTAGCAAAAGTGGGCTAAATTTACTTCAAAGAAAAAAACAATAATAGCAATTTTCTATCATCCACTCAACTGAAATATTTTTAAAATATAATTGGATTGAAATACAATAAAATAAAGTGCAAAAATCTATTAATCAAAAACAACACTTTGTTTAAGGAGAAGTAACATGCAGTGAAAACAAATATTAAACTTTAACTTTTAAACTTGAACTGAGTAAAAACTCTAAATATGTGATTGTACAGTAATGTTCACTTGTTTGAGGTTGAGGGTGATACTTGGTGGTGTCCCATCTTTTCCACAAGTTCATCAATGTTCGGGGTAAGGCTCTGAGCTGAGGAAATCCTCAGAATTGAGTGGAGGTGTTCAGCAGTAAGTCGACTTCTGTGTGATGTTTTGTTCAGGTTCATCAAAGAAAACAGTTGTTCACACAGGTATGTGCTGCCAAACATAGACAACGTTTGAGCAGCCTGGATGCGCAGCTGGGGCATTGTGTCGGGGAGGAAACGGCGAACTCCGCAGCACCCACTGCCGCATATTTTGCCCTCAGTGCATCATTGCATTGGAGGTCAATCAACTCCATTTGGAGGTTTGGTGGTGAGCTTTCCACGTCAACAGCAAATGGGTTACCGAGCAGTTCCAACCTGCTTTTTTGTGCTTCAAAGTCAGCAAATCGGCGTCGAAAGTCAGCGGCAAGCATACCTATTTTATCAGCCAACTGTGCGCTCGGGAACGCACTGGTAGAGAGCTTCTCTTTCATGGTCTGGCAGCTGGGAAAGTGGCTCAAATTTTCTTTCCGCATCTGCGTCTCCCACAGAGTCAGTTTGGTTTTAAATGCCTTCACTGTACTGTACATATCAGAGATGACATGATCCCGACCCTGCAGCTGCAAGTTCATTGCATTCAGATGACTCGTAATGTCACACAGAAAAGCCATTTCACACAGAAACATTTCGTCTCGGAGTTGTGTTGTGTCTTTCCCTTTGCTGTCCAAGAACAGACAAATCTCCTCACGAAGCTCGAAACATCTTTGAAGCACCTTTCCCTGCTTAGCCATCGCACCTCTGTGTGATAAGGCAAATCACCATGCTCCGTTTCTAACTCCGTCAGAAATGCCTTGAACTGGCGGTGATTCAAACCTTTGGCTCTGATAAAGTTAACTGTGCGCGTGATGATGCTCATTACATGCTCCATTTTCAAGGCTTTACCGCACAACGCTTCCTGGTGTATGATACAATGATAAGCTGTCAGCTCACCTGTCGCGTTTTCCTCTTGCATCTTTTCCCGTATTCGCCACCAGTCCGCTCCTGTGTCCACACATCGCAGGTGCTCCGTCGGTTGTCAAACCTACGAGTTTTTCCCAAGGCAGCTCCATCTCATTTACACATCTTGACACCTCTTCATACAAATCATGCCCCGTAGTTGTGCCATGCATAGGACGTAAAGCCAAAAACTCCTCTGTCACGCTTGGGCTGGAGTCCACTCCGCGGATGAAAATTGACAACTGGGCAATGTCAGAAATGTCGGTGCTCTCATCCACAGCCAAGGAATATGCAATGAAATCTTTTCCCTTTTTCACAAGCTGCTCTTTTAGATTGATGGACAACTGGTCTACTCTCTCGGCAATGGTGTTTCTGCTCAGACTCACATTTAAAAAGAGTTGCCTTTTTTCTGGGCAAACTTCGTCACAAACTTTAATCATGCAGTTTTTGATGAAATCCCCCTCCGTAAATGGCCGGGCTGATTTAGCGATCTCTTCTGCCAAAATAAAACTGGCCTTGACAGCAGCCTGGCCTTGTGATTTGGCTTTTTTGAACAGAGCCTGTCGAGATTTGAGGCCTCGTTTTAATTCCTCTGCTTTTTGTAGCCTTTGTTCCATGTCCATATTCTTGTTTTTGTCCGCGTGTTTCGTTTCATAATGTCGTCTCAGATTATACTCTTTCAGTACCGCCACACTTTCTCCACACAGAAGACACACAGGTTTTCCAGCTACCTCCGTGAACATATACTCCGACTCCCACCTTGTTTGAAACCCCCGGTTCTCAGTGTCCACCTTCCGTTTTGCCATTTTTGATGGGTATCTGAAAGTTAATTTTACTGTGATGCTGACGACTGCTGTGCCAATAAATATTGAAATGAAGCAGCCTACTGCTCGGTGCGTCACCGTTGCATTGTGGGAAATGTAGTATTGGTGCGTGTAAAAGATCTGCGGGCTGCCGGCTTGCTGCGGTCTGCGGGCCGGTTCTATAATAAATCAAGATCATCCCAGGGGCCGTAAAAACTTCTCGCGGGCCGGATGTGGTTGACTCTATTTCTAGTTTCATGGCAGAACTAGCATTTGTCGTTATAGGCCAAAATGTACATATTGGTGCATCCCTATTTACAACATTTTCTTTAAATTGCCCTCAGGTTCAAATAAAGCATCAGAATATGATGAGTAGGGTACAAAATGGGCAAAACAATAAAATGTTACCATTATTTAACATTATGACCAAATTAATTGTTTTATTTAAATATACAAAAATTAAAACCTCCAAGGAAAAAAGCATACATTCAATAAAAAAATATTTTTGTTTGTTTATTTGCTTGACTCAGTAATCTGTGTGCCTGCTGTATTCTTTTTTACAAAGCCTCCTGAGCTTCAGTTTATGTTCCACAAAGTTTGATTTACATCTTTAATTACGTAATTGAATAAAAAGGGAAGTCTTACGTTGGACATCACTTTTGGCCAGGTCTGTGTATACTGTGCTCCATAGCATTATATTTGACTCTAGCATACTATATAGATATCCAACAATGTGTTTCTTTTTATGTGTTAAATAAAATTCTGAATCACAGATTTTCACTGTGGTCTTGTATACTTTGGTCACCGTGTAATAGTTTGATTTTGTCTTTATGAATGTGTGGGACCAGGGACCCAGCTGTATGTTCCTACGGACAATCCACCTCCTTACTTCGTCACAGACCCATGTCGGGGGGCGCCACACAACTACGGAGAGATGGACAACTCGCCTGCTGGTGCTTGCTGGGTGTCAGCAAGCAGCTCTTCTCAATATCCAACCAGACGGCAGGACTTCAGGCACCAGCCAATCGTCAGCCTTACCTTTAGAGGAGGCTCCTCCGTATGAGGCAGTAGTGAGTGAACAAAACCATCCCCTCCCTCTGATGCCCCTGGATCTACTCAAACACACCAGAGAGGGCAGCGGCCCTCAGGACACCGTTCCCCACCGGATCCTGTAATCCCTGCCTCTCCAGCACACTCATGTATCACCTATACCAAACCAGCTTTGAGAGGGACTCCTTTGTTTGACTGGAGCCTCCTGCATCAAGGGAGACTCTGTGAACTCGGAACCGTAACAGACACCTGCAGAACCCCACAGTTACCTCTTACATCAACCAACACGGCTTTCAGACACTGCATTTCCTGTTTCATCGAACACAAAGAGGGCCGCTATGAGAGCCCAGGGCTATCAACCACTTTTTGTTTATCACTTTACGCTTGCGTCAGTAAAGTAGCTACAGTATGTGTCTGCTAATGGACGTATACAGTAGATGGTTTCAGTAGATGGCTAATTTCATAATATAAATCATAAAAATAGTACTCTGGTCAGTTCATAGCAACTTAACAAATGTCGTATCAGTTTCTAATAGTGTAATCTACTTCAGTATAGAATAATACATTTGCTTTTGTGTGAAAGATTAAGTGTGTGAGCAAATGTGGAGATGTTCACATATGTGTGTTTATTTCCGTTTGAATGTCAGTGTACTGAAAGAATTTCTTCAATTTGTTACAACCTTGATTTCCTTGGTTTAATATGATTGGTTTTAACTATTTACTTTTCTGTCAGGTGCACTACCGTCAAATATGATTGAAAATAAGTGCGTAGAGTTTAGATTGGTGGTATGGTTCTTTTCTGGGCAAAACCCATCCATGCAGCCAGCCTGAATAAGAGCAGGGAGCGCAGAGATATCCCCCATTAGGGTAAATAGAACAGAACAAGCAGATGTCATCAGTTCTTAATGACATTTAAGTGTAACACATAATGTAAAGTAATTGAGACTGTAAAAAGGAATAACATTCGAATCCCAATTGAAAATATGAGCTGGAGCTGGGGATGGAGGAGGGTTATTTGCTCCTGAGCAGTGCGATAAGCTGCTGTTAGCTAAATAAAATTTAAACGGAAGCTGTGATCGCGTCATATTTCTATAGGAGATGAGGATCAGCTGATGCGGGCTTTTACTCACGTGACCTGCCAGAACTAACGCTATTCGCTTGATTTTGTAATCAGAAACTTTTTTTAAAGAATATACGTTGTACATTTCATAGATTAACTTGCATAGACGAGCAGTTACATGAATGTCATCATAAAATCAGAATGCTAATACACATTTTATTTCTTAACACTTAGTACGTAGATCACTGTGATTTTTTTTTTGCCAAGACCACTGCTTTCTGGAAGTCTCCTGGGAATGCTACTTTTAAAATAATTAGTAGGAGAACACCAGATGTGTGTGATAAGTTTGTTGTCCATGCATATGGAAATAAAAAACAATAGTTAGAAAGGGCTGTAGCAGACATTTTGCCAAAGGGTGTTACATTATTCTTTAAAGCTGCACCGATGCTGTGTACATTATCATAGAAGAGCTGAGACTAGTAACAGCTCAGTGGAAAAGTTACTGTAGCAGTGATGTCAATATAAGATCGTTCTTGCTAGACACTTTGTTCTTCCAAAAAAGACAATTTCAAATTTGTTCCTAAAATGTTTGCCTGGTTTTGTCATCAAATCTGCTTCATAAATCTGTTACACAAAAGGTTTCCCTGCACATGCATGTTTCTATACAATGTGCCTATTAATTACAAAGACTGTTAGATTTCAGAACACTGTAGAAATTAAAAAATATGTTCTTACCAACATTGTTTTCTCCTTGACCTTGAGGTTTCTAGGTTTTACCTTTTTAATATCACTTATAGAAGGTTTCAGCGGCAACAACATAAACAAATTTTATGTGGCCCAAACTTAACTTGCGATAGACCTCCGCAAAGAATCACTAATTGCTGAGTTTGAAAATAATTTAACACAATTAATATTAATATAAATTAAATATAAATGGTTATAATATAACCAAAACACAGACCGAAAGTTAACTTCCGGCCAGCGCGTGCGTCCGATGAAACCGTCTATAAAAAGATATGTCAAAAGGAATATACATTTTTTAGAAGCATAAATTTAAAATGGCCCAGGAAATGACACTGCATGACATCTTTATCTCACCACTTTCCATTCCCCGCACGAAAGTATATACAAATAGAAGAGTAACTGAGAGATATTTAAATGAAGTTGGTGCATGAGTGCATATTTGTGTATAACTGAAATGAATATTAAATGTCCCAATATTTTTTTATTATTGTAGTTTGAATTGATGTCAACCTTAGACATTCACATTATGGGATTTCTTTTTAACACTCGTCTTCTGAAAAACATTTATTCAATCAATAATGAGACCTCTGAGGTAGCATTAAAAAAAATTTTTAGATCTTCGAAAAGCTATATATAAAGGCAAGAATTGTAATGGTGAAAGCCTTAGAAGAAGGAGTCGTCCAGAATTTAAATGCTAGAGGTGGATTATCTGTTGCCACTTCACTGTAATGCTGACATTTCGTCTGTAGCAATTCTGTGTGCACTATAAGAAAATGCACACAAACCAGTAACATTTAAAGAAATCTTGTCAAATTGTAAATCTAATGTTTTTACCATTGGTTATTTATTAGGGGTTTGTGTTTCAGTGGCACATAAGGAACTGATTTTCAAGAAAACATTTGCTACAATATTTAGCCAGTTTCACGGTTTTATTAGACCACATTATGTGCACCATCATTCTTTCATGTTATGTGGAAATTCTTTGTTTTACCCTAGCACCTTTGCATCAAGCCCATTATAAATGTTGACATACGTGTAATAAATCTACATCTCAGATGTGTCGTTTTGTTGTCACAATATTGTGCTCAGCTGTCCAAAGTGATAATGCTGTTTCATAAAGCTGCAGATGTTGATTTATGTTTTATATTAGAGTCTTTATTCCCCACTGTAACCAGAAAAAGTAAATAAAGACACAAGACTTCTTTCAAGAATCTCTTTTCTGAGCATTCGTCTGTTTTTATAATTGCTATCTAAGCTAAATTGACCATTACTTTATATTTACAAAAAAAAACTGCAATATAGGATAATGTTGTTATGTATAGTTGGTACGTTTTAATGAATGGTGTCCAATTTAGTAACATATGTGGGTTGTACACTAAAGGCTTCCAGATGGACAGAATCTTTCTCGAACCACTTTACACATTGACTCCTGTCATTTATAATGCATGACAAGTGTCTCACTAGCACTGATGTGGATATCCATCTTTCTTCTTCCTGTTTGCATAGCGGGCTCACAGAAAGCATCCTGAACAGATGGACTGGGCCGAAGCTCCACTCTTAATTAGCTTTTTACCCAGAGCTCCTCCTTTATTAAATCAATCAGAGGAATGCTGATTTCACCCAGAGTTGACACACACCATGAGCCCACATAGTTTAATGCCCATCAAACTCACAGAACTTGTATATTGCATGTATACAATGTTACAATATTTTATTACCATTTACTTGTTGTGGTTAATTAACTTAAGTTACTTTAAAATGTTTTACTTTAAAAATCTACCTAAAGAAGTTACTTTCATCATGGTTTTACTAGAAATATGCTTAACATTACTATATGGTTAATTTTCATTAGGGCTTATTTAGTCCTTCCAGCATTCATATTTCATTTAAATTCATATTTGATAGGTGTGCATGGTGTTACTACTGAGATGTTACTGATTTCTTTTTTTAAACTAATTTATTTTACATAGCACATTTTTTATGAGAAAGCAAACAGAAACTTTAATTTAACATCTAATCTGATATCTGATATTACTAATCTATATATTATGATAATAATACTGTGATAATATACCATGGCAAGAAATGTTAGTCTTCATATACATGTGGTATTTATGGCACTCTTGAGGTACAAAGAATACTTATAATATTCATTCACATTTCATTTATTTATATATAAATATATATACAGTATATATACAATTATTTATTTGTATTATAAACATAAACATTATCAATAGCATTTCGGGTACTAATTCCATGTTACATGTCCTAATTCAAAATAAATTGGCATTGTATTGTGTGAAAGAAAGAATATATCTGGGAATAACTATTTCTCCCTACAGCATTATGCGGATTTCTGGTTTATTTAAAAATTAAATAAAAAAATCACTACTACTAATAATAATTATGCATAATGCAGAGATTGTATTAACATCGTTATAGCTCACACATTCTCTGTAATTTCACACAGAAATAAACCAAAATGTGTACTTTGCTTATCCATTTTGATGTTACATTGCCATCTGGTGGCGATGTTCCTAACATCAATGTCAAACCAAACACGTTCTCCACTAGATGTCAGTAATGTTTCCCACGTTCTAGCAGAAAATAACAAAGGTGACTTTAAGACCACTAACCGGTTGGTTCTCGTTTTTTTTAGCAAAACACGGACAAATTCAACAGGTGTACTTCACTGTATTCATAGATATGCAACAGAATGAATGTCAGGTGTGAACCGAAGCTCAGATGAACCATAGGCTACAGATGTCGCAACTACATCGCGGATGCCTGTGATACGGGACATGGACATTTATAGGCATGTAGGCGGTTTTATTTGGTTGACAATTGTGAAACTATAAACACGATATGTATTTGAGGCTCTTCCGTGTCATCATGCCTCCTCATTTGCATACTGTCTACTTTCGCTTCCTCGTTTGACATCGCTTCTTCATCTGGAGTTGATCAAGTTGATCGCTTCGCGTCCTATAATCATGACCAACAGCGTCGACGATCAAACGCCCGTTTCGCGTAAAGACGTGCTGGTGAAGTATTTACAACACTACGACAGAGTTTCGTCTGAAGGTAATGTTAAAGTGTGCTCAGATCGACAGGTGACAGATGAAGGCAGACGCGTGTTACTGTCAGAGGAAGAGCCGCGGAAGAGGTTTAACACACTGGATCTTTATCGGGCTCTCTATGAGTGCGTACAGTACACAGACTATCAGAGACACATCCAGGGCTTTATAAAAGCCACAGAGCTACTGGAGATGTTCTGTGTCAACCTGTTTCTGTTTCCCTGGAAGAAGGAGATTAAAACTTTGAAGGTAAATGAAAGGTGTGTCAGTACACTGCTGTTGGCGGCTGACTTCCTGTAAACCTCCGGTTTAGTTGTACGTCATACACGCGTCCTTCTAAACAAGAATGCCTGAGACTGATATTTTATGACTTTCACTAATTTCTTGACTGATTTTTTGCAACAAATAAATAAATAAATAAAAGTTACTGTGCAATTCATTTGTACATGCCAACCCTGCTGAAAGAAACAATAGAATCAATCGCAGGCATTGTAATGGATGTAATGGTTAATTGGTTTTAATGGACACTATAGTGGTCTCTACTGTTACTGTTGGTTTTGTTGGTGGGATGTTATCTGGCAAATGGGAACCACTGCAATAAGGCTCTAAAACACACACTGTAATGGGTTTAAAGGAATAGTTTACCTCTAAAATGAAAATTCTGTCATAATTTACTCACCCTGTTGTCATTTTAAACCTGTGTGATGTTCTTTCTTCTGCAAAACACAAATGGAGATATTTTGAAAAATGTTGCAAAACAATGCAAGTCAATGGGGACCAATGGTTTTCTGTTACCAACATTTTTGAAAATATCTTCTTTTGTGCTCTGCAGAAGAAAGTCATAAAGGTTTAAAATGACAAGAGGGTGAGTAAATGATGACAGAATAGTCATTTTAAAGGTGAACTGCTCCCGGTTAACAGCTAATGGCTCGTGGTATTGTAGTGGTAACCAATAGAATTTAAATAAGTTTGTTTTTTTCTCCAGTAGTAAATGCAATAACTAATATGAACTAACAAGCAATATAGTTTTTCAGCTTTTATTAATGTTTGTTAATAATACAACTATTCGTGTTAGTTCATGGTGCATTAAATTAAGTTTATTTATCTAAGTTCAGGATTAGCATGAGAATGTAATCCAACCAATCAGTGCGCAGTAGTCGCTATATAAGATGTCCCTCACCTCTGTCCCACAAGAGTTTTATGCAGCATCCCTCCTCTACCCCATCGCCTCGCTCTCTACTGGTATTTATGCCAGTAAGGGGGGAGTACTCGGTTCAGGCCAAAATTCCGAGCTCGAAACCCTCCCCTCAGACAGCACGCCAAATATGCTTTATTTGACCAGATAACATGTTAATGCGAACTCGTGAACTAATGTTAAAACATTTGACTTTAAAATGTATTAGTAAAGGCTGAAATTAACATGATGATGAATAAATGCTCTAGAAGTACTACTCGTTGTTAGTTTAAGTTAGCTAATGCATTAACTAATGTTAACAAACACAACCTTATTGTAAAGTGTTACAGAATTTGTATTGTTAAATAATCAGGCATAGTATCTTCATAATACCAGCAAGCAAGTTTATTTGTGCAGTGCTTTTGAAAAACATAAATAGTTGCAAAACAGCTTTACAGAAACACACAGAAGTTTATTGTTTATGTTTTTCTTTTAGACATTCACAGGACACTTTGTCTACTACATCAAGCCAATTCTGCCTTTTGCCAAGAGTATTCTTCAGAGTATTGGGTACTGCATTGAAACAGACACCGAGTATAGACTGTCTGACAGTGTCGACCCTGACAAGGCCAAAAAAATGGGATTTGACCTTTTCCTCGCCAGATTAGAATGTGAGTACCTCCTTGAGCTCATGGGAAAGAAATCACACGTGGAATGTCTGGAGATTCTCCAGATAAGAGCTGCTCCTCTAAACGCTAGTGCTGGAGATGATGTCCCGGGGCACACAAGTATCTATAATCCAAATGAGGATGTTCTTCAGGAGGATGGACATGTGGAAGGTGGCTCATTGGTAAATCCAGAGGAACAGCAGAGACAGACGATTACAACACATAACCCTCATGATCAAGAAAACCTTGAGACTCAAGATAGTACAATCACTGATGTAGAAAGACCATCCAGCTCATTTATGGCTGATGATAAGTCTATCCTGGAAATGAAGGAGAACTACCCAGACCTGGCTATCCGACAAAAGCCCATTTTCCGGAAGTCTCAGAAAAAGTCTACACAACCTCTTAAAGCCAAGGAGCTGGTTGGATTCACGGGGTACAACGCAGCCCTGTTCCCTGAGGTCAATACTGACATGAGTGGTCCCCAGTCTATAGCCATGCACAATGAGGCAAACCCAAGCAATATTACATTACATATCCCAAATGGAGTTGTAGAAGCTCAATGCTTAGATGACAAACCACTGGTTCTTCGAGTGGAAACCGCGTTGCAAGGATGCAACCGTGAGGGGCCACCGGAAAACTGTCTGGTTGAGCTAACTGAGCAAATGGGCAAATTGCACAAGAAAGAACTCTGTGTAGATGAGCCTCTTAAATACCCCATAGAGGAGACCACACAGGCCCAGCTGTGCAATAGAAATAATGTTAATGTCATAGCCCCGCCCACAAAAACTCAAGATGGGATGAGCTTGCCCATCTTATGCAGCCAATCTCAAGAGCAAATCTGCAACATTGTAGGTTGCAGGAGCTGTGCAGTATCTGATGCCGTTCCTGGACAGGACAGCACCATTAAAGAGCCTCCTCAGTCCATTTACATCCTCAGTTCTCCCCCGCCATTGGGACCACCAAATGACCACCATCAGACTGGAAATGAGGGTTCAAGTTCTCAACTCCACAGGAGTACCGCATCGCAGCAACCGGATGATGACATCACCCACACATATGTGATGTTGTAGAATCACACAGTATTCCTTCCCATCCATGTTAGAAATGTTAAAGTGTGCAACAATATGGAAATGCATTGACCTCAAAATATGGCTTTGTATGCTAGCCTAGTACTGACCAGAATTTTTTTGCTATTCTCAATGATGGCAACTTTCCTTTTAATCAAGCACTGAGAAGCCTTAAATGGTAACTTATTTATGAAAAATGTCGTGTGTTCCCTATGATAGTAGTAAACGAAGGGTTCTTGCTGCTTTTTATAAGTTTTAAGTCAGAACAACTTTAGAGCTTGACTTGGTATTGTGCCTTACTAAATGTAAAGACAGTTAAAATGTGTACCCACTTGTCTTAATGAAATGTTCTGCAGGAATGTCTGTCAATGTGTCAAAGTATTCTGGTGCATCTATGTCATACTTCCTTTTATTGTCAGAAAACAGGTGCACAAATTTTTTATGGATCTGTAACCCTGCTAAAACTATACTGAACTTCATACAATAACGTGACTCTTGGTGTTAATGCCACACTATAGGAATTTTGCACATGGTTCCCCAATGTGGTCGATACGCACAATTGCCTGTTACCAGTGTTGTAAATAATGTCGCTGTATAAGCTTCCCTGTTGGCAGTGCAATACACGTGAATTTGTTTATTAAGCTGCTAGAATCAGCGAATGCAGAAACGTTGTCTGGAAACCTTGTCACAGTCTTCTGCAGGAAGAGGATGGGCTGGGCTGTATGTGCCGACCCGAACATAGAACTTACAGAGTGGGTGTAGCCACTATGAGGCTGCTCAGGTAGCATCGGGGTAGAATTCATCTGGTCTAGAGTTGTTCTACCACTAAATAATTTTAGAGACATTATTTTAAGGTCGATAAACTACAATGTGTGGCTTTAAGAAAAACAACAAAATGTAATAAAAACACCTGTTACATTTTATTAAAACTTTTACTTTAAATTAAGTATTGATATAAATGACATTGGTCAGTAAAGCATCCAGTAACTACTAAACACAAATCCCAATGGTAACTTTGTTAAAGTATCTGCAGGTCCTTATACAGCAAATTGAACTCGGAAAGAACGCAAAATAAACGCATCTTTCCAAAGACCTGCATACTGTGGATTAAAAATATAGAAACAGAAAATCTACTGGCAAGCTTAATCCATTTTACATAAATCCATTTATACCACAGTAACCATAAAAAACAGCATTTAAATAAAACACCTACAGTCTGTCATATCAACCAACTTACAATTCCACTACTTTGTTAATAATCAATGCGAGAGGAATGTTTGCACAATGTACATTTCCAAATTCAGGACACAGAGGTGCTCACTTCATCTGTCTCTATGTAAGATGATGTGTTCTCACTTAGATCCTCTACTTGGTCAAGATCAATTTCCCATTAATATCTTTTCTCTGTTCTCCTCATACTTATGCATCATCTTCTTAAGATCGTGATCCGCTGGAATTACCTGCCCACCAATTCAAACACACAAACTAGTATTAGTGAATGGTTCATATAAGCTGGTAGACAGGTGATTTTGTATGGTAACTATTAAAAAGACTCACAAGGACTGGAGCAGGGACGTCAAAGGACTTCTGATGAATTAGCCAGTCTTCATAAAGGTTATGGATTGATTCTAAGTATTCCTAAAGGGTGATGAACAGTGAGGATTTTTAATATCAGTTTCAATTAAATGAAAATATTCTTACTATACTTTTTAAACCATTCAGGATTTAATTGTTTTGGATTTTATGCCTCAAGGTTTGATTATACAACTCAATAACAGTTCATAATTTTATTCTTACCATTGGAATAACCTTCTCTTCCTCTCTGCACCTCTGTTTTAGCCTATCATAGCAGGTCTTTGGAGAGGTCTGCAGGTAAACTGTTACCAGAACACACGCACAAAACTGACATTACACAACAGAATTTCTTACAAAGTTACTAATCAAGTAATATTTGCGAGGCAATACTGATTTATATGCCATACCAATAAGGTCCACGGGAATGTCTATGTTCTTAATGATCCACTCAAACCATTCACTTAAAATGGCAAAGTCCACTTCAGGCATCTTTCCACTGTCAACCAAACATAACATAACATACATCTTGTTACAATAAGCCTTTTGTCTCAACATTTTGGTGGCACATAAAGCCATTTTAGCCGTAGAAAATATACCTTTTATAAAGATTCTCCACAAAAATGTACTTTGCACTGTAGATAGACCTTTCCAGCATTCTGATTGGTGCTGTCTGAATACAGAAATGATATTATAAAAAATAAAGCTAATTCAGGATTTTCATTCCAATTTGTTACATAGGGTGTACGTTTATTAGATTCAAATATATTATTTAACTTTATTCTCACGAATGTAAATATATAAGTATATACAGTAAAGATTTTTTTAGAGTGCAAAGTTATTATAATATGATAATTTCTTTTTGTTTCAATACAATAAAACAGATGCACATGCCTACAGGCCTCAAAAACACAACTGGTTGTAGGGTGTTTAATAGAACTTGTTAATCGATGTCACGCCACGTTGAATGTTGTGCCAACTTGGGAGGATCGCTGCTAGTGCGTTCAATGCGGTGTTTTGTTTTTCTTGTTTTATTTGGAAATATAACTATTGTAGGTCGGTATTGCTGCGTTAAAAACTGCAATAGCATTACGCAGAGTCGTTCAGGAAAAGCCCATGGTTCTTTCACTTTCGATTTCTCCATATATCATACAAAACAAGTAACGGTACATATCAAAACAATAGCTGCAGAGTATGATCCTCCCAATATGGAGGCGCAACATAGGGCTTGACGTCAGCTTCGCATTCTCTATACTGTAAATTGAACATGCCATTGGTGAGACATGTCGATCCAGCATTGTCAGTTGGACGTACGTCTGAAGGGTGAGCCCCCATCTAGTTGGGTCCTGGTACATCAAACCCTATAAAAAATAAAATATGGTGTTCAAGCCAATTACACCTTTCAACAATGATAACACATACATTTAATGCAATTTTTTGATGAGGCATACAAGAAGATTGCAGGACACCCTACAAATCATACCCTACCAATGGATTGCATCCATGCACATTCCTCCATTTAGACACAGGCTCTGTCAAAACCTAAAGGACAAGAAACATTTAAGTTGTCTCCTTAATACACAGAGAAAATATAGATTTCAGGTTCTAGCAGAAGCATTGTTCATAAATAAATTCATTACAAATTCAGGATATTACCTCAATGTCACTGGTTTTGCTGAAGTACTCCAGACATGTTGTCTTCCCACTTGCAATATTTCCCTCCAACCAAATCTATGGATGACAGTTTCATCACTAAAATATGTGCCCCCCATTTCATAGAAAATAATTGATTTATCATGATACAAGATGCAGTTTTGCAGCTTACCACAGATTTCTTATTCTCGCCATTTCTGACCAGTTTGCCTTTAGAAGACGACAACATAATGAAACACAACGACTCTTTTTTTATGCTTCAGATCACTAACGTTATGGCAGCAATAAAAGCAGCGTGGATGCAGAAGGCAGCAAGCTTAAACCTAAATCAACACTGTTAATGCTTAAGACACGATGATGATGATTATTTATAAAAACACTTCTGAGTGTTGCCTCTAAAAAAAAAAATTCGTGAAATACTGCAACAATAACGGAGAACGGCAGCCGGAAGTGGCTTTGCACGGATCGTGACAGCACGAGTGCAGAACTTACTGAGAGATGCGCTGCGGCTGTGGGTTCTGCTGCTCCACGCATGTCCGATCAAGTGCCTCTTCAGAATAGGAGTCTGACGGGCAAAAACATTTGATGGCAGATATTTGTGTGAATACAAAGGTAAAACGACGCGACAAATATCTTTTTAAAATGTTAACAGTCATCTCGCTTTTTCATCTATGTGTTCTAAAGAAATATAAAACAAAAAAAAGTGTTGAATGAACTCATGTTACGAACAACGAAAACTACCGTGTTTACCAGGTTCGTGTAATGATACCTGCGACAGTGATAGTCAACCAAAGCATGTCAAAATAAAAGTCTACACGGCAAAATAAAAGCTTTAAAAAAATAGCACGACATAAAGATCGTGAACTTCTATATTTCTCTTATGTATAGACTTGTTTTATTATTTATATATACGTGCACGATTGGCGCACTGAAAATATACTAATGATTATTGTCAAAAGAATGTTTAAACTTCTATGCTTTCATATCACAGGAATAAAAATAATCTATTAATAAAACTAATAAAACACTTTTAAATAATCATTTCAGTTTTCACCAGATTCGTTATATTTTAGAGGACATTTTCAGACACACTCAAGCGTCTCCTATCACATTTAACATTTTGTCAACACGTTAAACAGTACTGATAGCCTAGTTAACCAGCCCGTGCTACCATGAGGATTAAAGCTGAAGTAAACAAGGTAGAGAATGTACAACATGAAATATTTTTTCATTTAATAGACATAAAAACAGACATTTATTGGTCAGTATGTTTTTAGTTGTTTTTAGAAAGTTGTGATGGATGCTGCAGCTCGACGGAGACCTGCGATACAAGAGCAACCAGCCATCTCGATTCTTCCGTTATTAGTTGTAAGGATCCAGGAACGTTTGCTCCACTTTGACTGGGATTCACATCTGCTTTTAAAAACACGAATTCGTGGTCTATATGTCATGTATGTCATGTTGCCCCACTGACTGACACTGAAGTCACCAGACTTCTCTCCAGCCACCCCAATCCAATCTCCTTCAGGCCATATCCAGCACACTCACACCAGCACTCATACACATCATCAACACCTCCCTGCTCACCGGCACATTTCCATTCACATTGAAACAGGCCCAGGTCACGCCCCTACTTAAGAATCCCACATTGGACCCCTCTACTACCGACAGTTACAGACCCTCTCTCTCCTCCCATTTATTGCGAAAACTCTTGAAAACAGGTGTCTTCCTTCCTATCCCAGAATAAACTCCTGGACGACAAGCAGTCCGGCTTCAAAACAAACCACTCCACTGAGACTGCACTGCTATCGTTCACAGAAGCACTGTGGCTAGCCAAGGCGGAATCTAAATCCTCTGTCCTGATTCTGCTAGACTTATCTGCAACGTTTGGCACTGTCAATCACCATATACTGCAAGCAACCCTGTCATCACTAGGAATCTCAGGCACTACTCTCCGCTGGTTCAAATCCTAATTCTCTGGAAGATCCTTCAGGGTGTCATGGAGGGGCTAGCTGTCCACTGCTCACCACATGATCACTGGGGTCCCTCAGGGATCGATGCTTGGACCACTCCTTTTCTTCAACTACACCACATCCTTGAGACCCATCATACGGGCACATGGCTTCTCCTATCACTGTTATGCTGACGATACCCAGATTTACATCTCATTTCACCCAGACGATACCACTTTAGCAGCTCGCATTAAAGCCTGCCTAGAGGACATCTCAGCTTGGATGAAAGAGCATCACCGCCAGCTGAACCCTGCCAAGACAGAACTACTTGTATTTCCAGCACACCCCATGGGGCAACACGATCTCACCTTCCAACTTGACAATACCACAACCACTCCTTCCAAAACAACCAGTAGTCATATGACCAGCTCATTGGACATTGCAAAGACAACGCGGTCATGCCGATTTGCCTTATTTAACTATTAGAAAGATTAGACCCTATCTCACTGAGCATGCGGCACAACTCCATGTGCGCTTTTTTCCATTGTCCAATCGAATGAGTGGAGAGGCGGGGCTTCCCTTGTGGCAACTGAAGTTTACAGATGCTCGGACCACCTGGAGATGGTGGAGAAGCTTGTTGTGGCTGTTTTGGGTTACCTAGCAACATAAAAAAACTGCTGCACGCTGTTCTTTTCAAAGAGTCACCATTCGAACATGAAAAGCGCGTTCTGTGTGATCATACCCTTAAAGAACATATACAGCCTGTATTTAAATTTCAGAATCAGCACATTTGTCATACGTTGAGGTGTCCCGTTAGTCTGCTGATCTGATATTTACGCTACTGTAATGAAAATAAACGTAACTCACTCTATATCTACCAAGAAGGGAAAATAATTAACCATTTACATGCTTAAGACATTTGCGTAAGAATGTACTGTGAGACTTTAGATATAAAAACGGGGACTTCTAAGTTACTGTTTTACCATTAATATGTGATAACTCCCTCTTAATTTAATAGAACGTTTCGGCATACCAACATGGTGGCGCGGTAGCTTCAGTGTAATGATGTCATGAGCAATCCAGTCGTTTATATAGATCAGGGATTGCAGTGGGCCTTTAAAAAGACCTCTGTCATTTCCTGCTGGCATTGAGAATCAAGCCTGTGACCTTTGGGTTACAAGTACAATGCTTAACCATACAGGCCACAACTGAACTTTTTTGTTGTCATTCTAGTGTTACAGACTTTACTAAGATTAAACATTTATCCAAGCATAATATTTAAGTTCTTGTGGGTGATTTTTAAAAAAGGTGATATTGAGTCATTTCCTGAAACTAAGAGGAAACACTTAGTCAGGAAGTAATGTGCCAAGTCTGTCTGAAGCAATGAAATGAGAACCCATGATCGACACAAAACATACGCACAAAAAAGTTAAAGACACAATGGAACTTGATTTGGACTTGCTGAAATCAACAAAAGGTCTACTGAAAATAGCAGAAGCGGTGAGACATTTACAAAAATTTAAGCTCGTGTTAAATTGCACACACAGTATAAAATGTCTGCTCTTTGGTAAGAAAATAATGCCCTGATGAAATTGTTGACTGTTAAAAGCCTTGGTTTGTAGTTTGTCCATACAGATATTTATTACTAGCTAATGCTACTAAATCAGTCAAACTTATCTTAACTGTTTTATCTCCTGCAGGTGTCTGTTTTCGCGGCTCTTGTGTGTTATGCTGTGGCATCTAGGCCTCCCTATATTGCAGCAACATGCATGGAGTTTTTCATTACACTTGGCCTTCTTCTGCTTTACCTACTGAAACTCAACAAGATGTTAACCTTCATCTTCTGGCCTCTTATTGTGAGGAGAAAAATATTTGCCATCTAATACATCTTCATTCATGATTAGTATTAATATTAACATTAAAGCGGCCCTGCAACGATGTTTCATTCATTCAGACTTCTTCACAATGTTAAACGTGCTGCCTTGTCACGGTTAACATGGTCAACTTTATCAAAAAATTAGTTGGGCGTATTACGCAGTATTTCTGTGCTCGCTGTGTGCTGCTGTGTGATCACAGTACTTGCTGTGTGTTGGGGCCGCTTTAACGTTACAATAACATGCATCAGATTTTGTAATTGCCCAGAGTGCTATGCATTGGTAACACTACAGTACTGATAGTGTAGTACTATAAATATGACTTTGATCTGGTAATTTACCTTTTCTACCACAGGATGTGTTTAACTCATTTTTTGCTGCAGCATTGATGTTTATTCTCAGCCTTCTAGCTGTTTCTACATATAGATTGAAGGGCACTCTGGGTGGAGGGGTAAGACACACATACACACACACAGTTTACAAAAAGTTCTGTAATAATGACTATACCATTATGATGCTGCAACATGTTCTCACTGTGTGTTTTTTTTTTTTGGTTTACAGATTGTGGGTCTGGTGGCTGTGGCCTTGTGGTGTCTGGATGGTTACCTCCTTTTAAAGAAAATCACATTCAACAAGCCCGGAACGAAAACAACAAATCCTGTAGAGAAGATTTAATTAGCAAATGGTCTCATGTTTATCAACAAAATATAATTGAAAATATTGTAAAAAAAATAGCCTACATGATATGTAATATCACAGCAAACACAGAACGTTCCCCTAACGTTAGTTTTTGGTTCCCTTTTGGTTGTTTTTTTGGGAACCAAAAAATAACGTTCTAAAAAACGTTTTTTTGAGGTTTTTATTTTTGCAACCAGAAAATAACGTTCCCAGAACGTTGCAGGCTGGTTTTTTTTAAATAACCAGAAAATAACGTTCTCTGATGGTTCTTTTTTGGTTATTATTTTGCAACCAGAAAATAACCAGCAAATAACGTTACCTGGTGGTTCTCTTTTGGTTATTATTTTGCAACCAGAAAATAACGTTCCCTGATGGTTCTTTTAAGGTTCTTTTTTAATGGTAAAAACAGTCAAAACTGGTAAACGTCAGTGACATGTGCAATACAGAAAATTATAAGATCACATTAACAGATGTTCTACTGACCAAATTAAATTAATACATTTGCCCTTTATTTCATCCTCATTTGGTTACCAGAACGTTCCCCTGACGTTAGTTTTTGGCTCCCAGAACGTTATGGCAACCAGAAACTAACGTTCTATTAACGTAAAGAAAACTTTCCTGAAGAACCAAAAACGAACCTTAGAAAATAACGTTATGGGAACGTTCTGGTAACCACATATTGTTAGCTGTGATTGTTCGTTCTTTTTTTTAAAATCTCAACCATACAGTACATCATGAGCCACGTCAGTGTTATCTTAAGCCCATTGTCCTTTTTACACTCATTTGTTTCCCCTTTGTATAAGATAACTTGCTCAGAAATGCAGTACTGCTCTTTTTAAAAAAATACGTTACATTTATTAAAGTCTTATTATACTCCAAACTGGTTTTTCAAGACTGCTGAAGCACGTTAAACATTTTATAATCAGTAGGCTGCTCATATCAAGTTTGGGGGCTGGTAGAGGGGACGGTCTGTAAGAACTGCAGGCATATGGATTCAATAAAATAGTGTAATGGAAGCTATATCCCGTTTGCTATGTAATATTGTTTGAACATCTTTGCAGTGTGGACACTGTATCACCCGCATCGTTTATATCTATGCTGTTCACTTATTAACGCTCTCCGGATTTCGGGAATGCAGATGTTGCTCTTTTGTGCGCTTCGTTTCCGCACTATCATTATTTCCGTTTCCACTCCGAGGAAAGTTATGTCGCTTTGCAAAGAGTCGCTGTACTTATAGCGGTGAGCAGGACCCCACAGTGTGAACCTTGTTTGGGCGTGGAAGTGTTTCTTTGGCGTGATGGGGGACATCGAGGCACCAGCAAATAACAGATCACAGCAAACTGCATTTCGCTCTCTATTGCCGAGCAAAGAGTTCGTATCATCCCGAAAAGGACAACTTTTGATCGGTGAAGTGGTATGCTTTTGTTTTGTATCATTACATCAATCTTTGTAAATGGTTACGTTGCAACTGCATTGGTTTTATTTGTGATAGGTTTTTGCAGTTTAATAAAGCGCAGCAAAGTGCTGCATAAGTGCATCATATGTTTCGGTTTTACTTCTTTCCCTTTTCGATATATTTTCACAGACTTTTCGTTGCTAGTCAATTAAGTCAACGTCTCTTCATAAGTGTTTCAATGTAACTTCGTTGGTAAATTGGCGAATAACTTTGATGTCTTATGTAGGTCATCATTTTTTTCTTTTTTCATTCAGCTGGAGGGGGAGTTGTCTTTCCTGTTCAGTGTCCCCACACGTTTCTACAAACATGTTAAAAATAATCGTGTGTGCTTCGGGAGAGACATCTTTCAGTATGAGCATTATGATCATGATAAATATTCAGTCTGATCAGACAACACAACTACCAAATGCTTCTGTTCTTAGTGAATATATGTTAGGTTTCATGTTACAGCTAATTCCGTTATTATTACTTTGTGTGCATGTGTGGGCAGATGTGGTAAGTCCCATATGAGTTGCCAGATGTTGCATTTACATTTATGGAGATGTTGCTACTTTCTGCTGAGGCAGAATAATCTAATTATTATGTTATAATCATCGCAATAAAATATGTAATGTATTGTGTGAGCATTTTGTCTTTGCTATCTGAGACAAGTAAAGTATAGTTTCACAAGATTATCATATGTGAACCCGTTCGTGGTTAGTATTTATGATGCCATTTACAATTTTCTGAATTTGGTTTCTGTGTGGTTGGAAATCTGTGCAAGCAAATCAATGATTTATTTGAATAAATAGAGAGATTTCACTCTATCTCAGTCACATAATAAACCACAGCTAGCAGTTTTGAAGAGTGGTAAACCAGAATAATCTTCTGTGTCTATGATCAATTTCATGTACTACACTCCCACTCTAAATAAAATGATAGAAATGAAAGATATATGCTTGTATTTAATGTGCCCTCAGGTAACGTCGTTCATCAGCTTTGTCTGCTTTGCTGCGTCAACAGCAGCTGCCTTTGTCACAGCTCCCTTCCTCGAATTCTTGGGAGCTCTTTTCCTGCTCTTTGCATATTCCACAAAGTTCAATGAGAGATTTAAAGGGTATCACTGGCCCCTCATGGTAAGTTCAATGACCTACTGTACGAAATGGGGAGTGTGCACATGACCATTAAGGTTCATCACATTATAACATTTGGCTCCTCAAATTCTTTTAAAATCTCCATGTTTGTTGTTTCATCAAGGACTTCCTGCGCTGTGTCAGTGCCTCCATCATCTTCTTCATCATCTCTATAATAGCTGTGTCAAAGTATCCAGATGGAGCATCCAAGGCTGCTGGGGTCAGTTAACACCAGTCAAATCTCATATCTTCACTATTGATCCCACTGTTTATCTTTAAATCACTCCTTTTTCCCTCTCCTCTTCCCTTTTAGGTCTTTGGCTTCATTGCAACAATCATTTTTGCTCTGGATTTTTATTTCATTTTTAACGAACTGGCGAATTTCCTCAAGGGAGGCGATTCCAGTGGGGAACCTCCCAATACACAAGGTATCTCAGGCCATTTATATCTTTACAGGAATTTTTGCATGACTTCACATCAGTCTGCAACAGCAACAAAATTAGCGAGACCATTTGATAGTGATAAGATAAAAAAATTGTATATGGACATCTACACTAGTGTAGCTTTATTCTGTGTAAGTGAAGAAGCAGTATTCTTGAAAATTTAGTTCAAGGCAAAGTCATCCAGCCTATTGCCTGCCCTTACACAAAAGTTGTATATTAAAAAGTTCTTTAACTATACTTAAAGGGATACTTCACCCAAAAATGAAATTTCTGTTATCATTTACTCACCTTCGAGTTGTTCCGAGTTGTTCTGTATACATTTATTTGTTCTTAACACAGAGAAAGATATTTGGAAGAATGCTTATAACCAGATAGATTTTGCCCCCCATTGACTCCCACAGTAGGCTAAATTACTTTGTTCTGTTGAACGCAAAAGAAGACATTTTGAAGAATGTTGGACAGCAAACAGTTCTGGGGCACTTTGACTACCATTGTATTTTGTCCTACTATGGTAGTCAATGGGGGGGGGGCAAAATATGTCTAGTTATAAGCATTCTTCCAAATATCTTTCTCTGTGTTCATCAGAACAAAATTTTTATACAGACAAACATTTATACTGATTTGGAAGAATTCGAAGGTGAGTAAATTATGACAGAATTAACATTTTTTGAGTGAAGTATCCCTTGAAGTGGTTCAAATATATTTCAAGTATACTTTATATAGTAGCATAATAGCATCTGTGTACAAGAAGTATACATGTAAGTGTACTATTTCAATACTTGGGACTAAATTGGCACACTTTTTAGTTAAAAGTATATCTTTAGGTATACTTGTAAGGGTTTGCTGCAAAGCAGATTATTATCAAGGGAAATTCCCATGTCTGTTCTGTCTCTCCCAGTTAACAAACTCTTTTTTTCCACACAGATGATGATTCAGACTCTGACTGAAGCTGTGATTGTGTCCTTTAAGCTCTGGTGTGTGACCACTGATAAAAACACAGACTTATGTGTACATCAATACAAGCATGTAATTTGATTTTCCACAGTGAATTATTCCAGTGACTTTGCTTCACATCAGTCAGCCTGTACAAAATGGTAGTATTGTCCCAGATAGCAGAGATAAGTGATGTTGAACCAATGTAAATAACTTATCTTTGCTCTCTGGGGTATCATTTATTATATCCAAGTACTGCCTCTAACAGCTGAAGTGTACTTAAAGTAGTGTTTACCTATGTGCGGTTCTTTTTGGTTGTTTGTTTTTCAAATGTATGAGCCTGTTACTCTGTCTATAGCCTACTTGGGAGGTGTGTTTGTTAATATCTAGAAATTCTCTCAACACTCTGACTTTTAAAAGCTATGCATGACCCTGGGAATGAAGCCCTGCCCTTTGGGAATAATTGTTTAATGTTTTGCTTAAAAAATTAAAGACGTTTACATCATTTAATAATATAACAGGTGGCTGGCTGGTCACATCCACCTGAATTACACTTTTGTGTTCATTTTTTGAATGCCAATGTCTTGCCAAATTATTACAAAAATGGCAGGAATTGTCTCGTAGCTCATCTAGCAGTGAAGTATTCTTATCTATCCACTGCCTTTGTTTTAAACTTATGATGTACATGCGTGAGCTTTAGCAGGTTTACTATATGGTATTCTCAGACATTCTTCATATGCCCACAACAAAGCAACTTTTAGTATGCTTATAAAAGACTGTTTACTTTAGGAATTGTTTTGGAATCATTAACTGTCACATAACCACTTAACAAAATAAATATATTTTGTGCACCAGTGACTTGATGTTTGGTTTAAGCTATTAATGATCTAGTGTTTTCTACTCCAGAATGTTAGAATTATATTATGAAACAGATTTTGTTAGTTGCAAGTATTGTCTGTTTCCTTAAGTGGATCAAACTTTTAAGTGTGAAGGATTCAGGGAAGTATACCAAAGTGGTAAGATTTTTAATTCATTGATTAACATTCATTGATCAATCCAAATCTATTTATTGGAGGAAATGATTGCCGTCACAAATATTTTCAATCAATTAGCATTTAGTAAGTATAATATGCACAACTCTATAAATACAAAAATACAAATGTATATCACATACATGGAGTAAAACATTTCTTCTTATTAAAGGAAAAATCAGCAAATATTAAAATAATCATAAGTTTCAATCAGAAAGCTGATACAATCTTTATCAAAATCCTTCAAATTGTCAGTATCGGAAAATTAGTCATGATTTGTAAGTTGAAAATGCAAAGACCAAACCACATGATCAAAACCAGGAATTATTCTGATACTAAAATCCTCAAATGAGAAGTTTAGCATATATTGTCAAAGCACAGTTATTGTTTTAAACATTATTACAAAGCATAAGCACATACAGTAGTATTGCTTTCAATACAAGAAAAATAAACAGACTTCAGTACTTTGATGGGTCCTTCATTAAAACATTAATAATTCTTTGATTGTATTTCAAAACTGCTATTAATGTCAACATAAAATCAAAAGGATGTAATGATGTTGGGATGCAATGTCATCTCAACATTGGTCTCAAACCAATAAGTGCCTCAATTGTAAAACTCCAGAAAGTAAGACACAAGAGTATGAATATAAACAAATAACATGAGGAGCCTTCTTTTCGTTATACATCAGAAATAGTGTACTTCATTTGGCCTAGGTAAAAATGTTCTTTGAAAACATTATTCATTCAGTAAAGGATTTTTTTTCAGGGGCCTAATGTATAAACATGTATGCATAAAATGCACATATAAGGACGCAATCTATGCAAAGTTTTATATACGAGGCCCTAGAAGTTTGAGAGTTTTGACAAGTCAAGCCTTCGATTAAGGCACAATGAGAAAAATACACAGTTTAGCTGATGCTATCGTATACCGCATACACAGTACACTCGTTCCTTAAACCACAGTCTATTAATGTCAGTAATAAGAATTCATAAAAACATGGAAACCTTCATTAATGTCATATCACACACTCTGATTATGAATATATACACCTTCAAAAACTCTATCCTTAGTTAAACCAATATATACAGAACGCAGTAAAGAAATCCTTACAAACAGCCCCAAAACAATCAAACTATTCACACACATTTTAGTTTCTGCAAAATATCAAAAAGTTGCAATACCTAAAGATTAGTATCTAAACATTATTAAAAGGTTTTAACGAGTCATAAAATACACACCCAGATCCCCCATCACTTGCATTCACCAAAACACACACTACTGTTGCGCTGTCATCTGAAAGTTGTTAAAGCAGGGTCACATTACTGAGGTGAAATAGGCTATGTTTGGTACAAAAATAGCAGTAAAATAAATACTGGCTTCTATTGACCTGCTCTGTACAGAGAAAACATTATAATTAAAATCCATTGTTTTCTGATGTGTTTGATAATGGAAGATAACACAATTTATGCTGTATACCATAAAACACTTCATTAAGTAAGAAAAGCCCCCTCAATCTTATTTCACTTCAATCATAACCAATAATCATGAGTCGGAAAATAAAAAAATCGGAATCTACATTTGATCTTGCACTACTAGATTTTCTTGGTCTGAGTACAGTGTTTTGTGATCTTCTTATGACACGTCATACACACAGCTGTGTTGGGATTCGAGCTAAACAGGAGTGTGTCTGACAGTTTTTGTCAGGCCTATCGCGGCCGTTGTTAAAACCAGCTGGTTCTGGTTTAGACTAGGGGTTGCACAAACTAGTGGACATTAATGCTCTGGCGGGACATTTAAAGCTTGATGTCGACTGGTCGAGGGTCAAATGATTTTTTTGACACAAGTTTACCTTTAAGAAGACGCATGACTGTTCCCTGGACCTGCGCGCGGGATGGATGCCATTCCTACCCGGTTCAGCTCGCAGGTAAAGCCCTACGTTTCAGAAGGCCCGCCTCTCCTTTTATTCGATTGGACAATGGGGGAAAAGGCACATAACATCAAGCGCTTTTCTGCTCAGATTTGAGTTTTTTTCAACTGCAGGCGCTCAGAGTGCACCGCCAAAAGACCTCGGCGCAGCAAGGCTGCAAAAACGTGTGGCGCCCGGTGCGCATAAGAAGCGCCCAAAAACGCTCCCTGCCAACTGAAAAATTTCAAAAGAGGCGAGTCTTAACAGCAATAAACTTTCTATGTGATCGGCCCCTAGCCACGCTACCACCGACCTCACGCTTTAAAATAGTTTGATTTAGTTGATGTTGCTCTTGTGCAATAGATGAACAACAGTTTATCTGGATTTTAGATACTATATTTAGAGGCTACTTTTTGGGAGTCCTGCCATTCTCCCGCAGCCCACACACACACACACACACACACACACACACACGAGTGTCTTATGCTGGGTTCACACCACACGCAAACAAAGGTTCGTTATTTTCGCATTAGTGACGCGATCTGACAAATCTGTTCAACCTTTGCGCAAGATGATATTGACGCACGCTTTCACGGCAATCGCGTCGCCCCATTCGCACCGCCAGCGTTACTGCCCACACCCATAAAATCTTGTTGCAAAACATTTTCTAGCTATTAATGACGTCATCGACAAGTCGAAGTGACTTTTATCATATAATAGTCGACCTCAAAAATTCTTAGGTCGTTCAACCCCTAGTTTAGACATAACATAAGACTTCTGAGCTTCCCTGTCTGGAGCACTTTGGAGTGAATTTCTGTCAATAACAATCCAGATCGTCCCTCAAGGCAAAGCCCTTAATTAATGGAAAAATACTGTATTTACATACACAGTCAACTGATGATGGCCTGGGGTTGATCATGAGAATGACGACGCTAGAGATGTGTTCCACTCCACACAAAGTTCATCCATTTTTTTTCACTTTTTGTCATAATATCCCAGCCATCAGTGAAGGAAAATACCGCATCAGGAATGTAAAGTAGTCTCTTTTGGTCCGCCAACAGCTTTCACTGTAGCTCCGGCCGTGACTCGACCTCTCCCCGTGAGGCGGTGCGGGCTCGTATGTACTCGCTGGTCTGCAGGGGTCCATCACGTGAGTCCCCGAGACGCCACCTCCGCACGGCCAAATACGTATTCAGACCATAAACTCCCATCACCAGAAAACCAAAGATCTGTAGATGCAACACACACATTTATTCATTCTCAGGAGGAGAGGAAGGTTTACAACTATAAATATTATGTGATTGTTATATATAGTATTAAACTTACTATTTCAAAATAATTTGACATGTTTTATGGTAAATGAGCCAACATGGCTGATAACACTCTCGCTCTAACAGCCAACCGGAGAGAGAGAGAGAGAGAAAGGAATTTTGCAGTGCTCTGTGGTTCAGAGGTTCAAATACTAGAGTGTTAAAAGTGTTTTCCCGCTGTGAACATCTGTATCATAAAACACACAGCACAAATCCCCAGCTCTCCCCAGTTCTTAAGGTCAAGATTTGGGCAAGAGAATTGGTTTAAGGAATATATTTTGCCTTCTGTTTCTTTTTGCTGAGGCAGCAACAACAAACCTCCTCACAGCCACAAAAAGTTAGCAGCCTGGCCCAAAACAGATTCCATTAACGGAAAGGTGTGTGGGAGTGAAATGATGGCTTCAGTTGTAACATTCTGTAATGATGAGCAATGCGCAAAAAGAACTTACACAGAATAACAACTAAAATTAACATATGTTTCAAAGAGATCTTAATCACTGTTATTGCTGAAAGAACTGAGTAACAATAATGTAAACACCGCACCACCAGTCTAGGTACTGGAGAAGAAGAGATGCATTTATTATTTCAGTCACAAGAGGGCAGCAGAACCCTGGGAGGATAAATGACTTCAGGGATTATTCAAGTGAAACAACATCCACAGAATAAAGAGCTGAATTGTATTTAAGTATGAATTAATTTAAGTATTTTTAATATGATTTGAAATTTGAATATGTTGAGTATTTTATATGAACACTTAAGGCAGTATTCATGAAGTAAAGAGCTAAATAAGATGATAGGTACCACAGCTGCAATCTCTGCTCCAGTTTTATGGTTGAGAGCTGCCAAAACCACTGATGCCAGAAAGAAGAACAAGGTGCTGGTGGCAGTGTTGATCAGATCCTGCAAGAGAGAAAGAGAGAGATTAATTCACTTTACACTACAATGTTAACATATAGGTAACAATGTTACATATATGCACTTCAAGTTGTGCATTTGAGTTTGTGTGTTTTCTTGAAATTAAACCCATGACCTTAGCATTATCACTATTTCTGTGATAATGTCTTAAGACTCAAATGCACTGCTGATCGGTTCAAATTGCATATATGAATGCTGTATTTTGTTTATACTACTACTTTTATTGAGCTACTACTTTGAAACAACAAGTTTTCTGGAGAGTTTTTTATCTGAATGACCCCTAGCAACTATTAAAGAGAGATAGTCTGGTGTCAAAATATGTAAAAGAATAGGATATTTTCATTTCTGTTATTTGTAGAATATTACATAAAGCTTACATCTTAAATGCGCATCAATAAAGTCATTGACATTAACAAAAGTTTGTTCTGTTTAGATTAAAGTGTGGTTGTCACTCCTGTGTGTACAGAATAAGTGTCTAGACACATTTCTACAGGGTGTTTCTTCTGACTACGAGAAAGTATTGGACTGACCAAAGCAAGAAAAAGCTGCAATTTAAGGTGTGGTCATGCTGTCATTGTGCCGAGTGCAGTAATGCACTTTTACAGGCAGGGGGAAGCCCAATTCACCAACAATTTACCCAAAATATTTGGATGGTTCAGCCCCATGTATAAACGTGGCTAAAATAACACTTCTTTTTGTAAAATAAAAAACAATACATATATCGTATATAATTAAGAGATTAAGTTTACACCTCTTGTTGTCATGAACAACACCTGTAAATTCTTTGCTAGGGCACCTGTGTGAACTTGAGGGAAACTGACTTCAACATGATTTTCATATGTCACTTAATTTTATAAAGTGTAAATGATATCATTACATTACTAAAGTGAAGCTAGTTTCCTTTCTTTGCTCAGACATTTTTGTGTGTATAAAAAATGTGCAAACACCCAAAACTATCTAAATTAATCTGTTGAGTACAAAGAATCATGTGCAAATGTTATAAAGGAAATGCGTTTCGATTTTTTAAATTAGGAATCAATCATTTTACATAGACCTGTAGTATTTGGTCTATGGGTGTATCCAACACATTTTTATCTGTGGCTATGTAAGCAATTACTTAACCTTTCTTTGGAAACTTAAACAGAATCATAAAGTAATTTATCTATTTATACAAACAAACCTAAAGTACAGGGTTGGACACTGTTAAAGTTACTCTTTGCCATTTATATTTATTGCTTTTATACTCTCCCCTCTATAAATCTACCCACTACATTGACATCTTCACAGAGTTTTTAGTTTTAATAGTTCCTCAAATAAGGTCACAGTTTTCAGCAGCCAGTTGGCCAATGCTGTAACATGGTTAAAGCCTCCTCTGACCACTCCTCCAGCCAACCTGAACGCTTACGAGTCTGGAATAGATGTGTGTTTTGTCTGAACCATCACACTATGGGGGGGTGAAATGTAACAAGCGCTTCAAAGCATGTCGCAAGCCTCACTAGCTGCCTGGCACCTCAAATTTCACATCACAGGCCAACGCAGCACGAACTGCTGGCTTTGATGTTTCCAAATGCATTCAGACTGCTTTCTCTTCTCGGTTCTGGGCAGTGTGAAGTAGGGTAGACCGGGGAAAAATTATCCAGCACTGGTTTCTAGGCAACTATATACAAATTGACAGAGTTGTCAAAAAAGATTCAATCATTTAATTCTGCCTGTAGTGATGGACAGCAAATGTATTAAAGCGGGAGTCCCGAAGTTTGGCCTCTTTGCTGCCATCTCTGTTTGAGACACAAAATTACAGTTATATGCCATGTTATTTTCTATACGTGGGTTGTGCTTTGGCACTGCGCGGATGAATCCGAGCTCTGTGATTACTGAATGCTGCTCAACGCCATCGACACACGCGTGATCGACACACGACGCAAAAAGGTACTCCCCCAAATGCAAATTTCCTGCATGGGGCAACCCGACAGCGCAAATTATAAAGAATTATTATAAGCTTACCATTGTGAATCAAAGTTCGTTTTGAACACTGATCTGTCTATGTATTTACTCAATAATTGATTTCTAATTATTTTTACCCCAAAATGATCGCGGATTGTAACTTTAAGTCATATCTGAAATTTTTTTTTTCCATTAACAGGTGAATTACATACACAAAAATAATGGGCTGTCAAAACTAATCACATCCAGAATAAAAGTTTGTGTTTACATACCCTGTTTAGGACCACTTTAAACCAGCTTAAACCAGCACAAACCAGATACCATGCTTTAAAACCTACCTAGCCAGCATATGCTGTTTTTTTCAACAGGGAAACTGCACTATGCATATTAATTTGGTGTTTAAAAAACAGACACATACATGTACATATGTTTAGGAAATATTTACAGGTATTTATTTATATTTACCAATGATTTAAATTTTATTTAAATGTTTATTAATTTTTATATATTTTGAAATATATGCATGTATGTGTGTGTGTTAATAAATACAAAATTAATATGCACAGTAGACAGACATATTCTTTTATTCTGGATGCGATTAATCACGATTAACCATATGAAATTGTAAAAATATTACAGTTTGGTAGAAACTTTCATAAGTTATGTGACAAGAACTAAACAAAAACATTAAAGTTGAATATTGTATAGGAAAACTTGATCCCCATACATTTTCCACACTATTCAAAATTAAAGTCTGCTTTAACATAAAAACACACGCAAAGAGCAGATTCTACGGTATGAAACTAGGTGGTTTGTCTTGGTGCAGCCAATAAGCACTTTAGCGTGACTTAAGCATGGCCACCCATGTGACAGAATACATGAGGGCGATTGACCACGCTGTTACTCACATGATACTCCCTCCCTCTCTCTTCCACACACATTTAAGCAAAACCATACCCATCTCAAACACAGTACAGCGCAACATATGCCAAACCAGAATATAATCTCAATCATTGAAACATATGCCAAACCAGCCTTTGCTCTCACACATACTTCAGCAGATGGCTCAAATGCACGCCAAACCAAACTGAAACACATTTAATGTTAAAAACTGCTGACCATCTTAAAATATTCTATGATGTGAAAAAACAATTATAGGTACAAAGTTTGCATAATTATTTAGTGATGAATATTAATCAAATCAGCATGATTCTGTAAGATTACAAAAACACTATGACTACACTTTTGTTTTATATAGGTAATAAGAAGTCATGAGTGTTCTTAAAATGCACTCTCAGAAGTGTGTGTGTGTGTTTTGGCTGTCTGTATAAAAAGCATGCTGGGCTCAAGGGGTGTAAACCTGGGAATTGTAATATTCACTGCAGGTTCAGTCTTAGTCACTGTGGCCCTCCAAACTGTTAACAAAGATCAGATCTACAGCAACATGCATGTATTTATGCACATGTGGTGCATTCGAGGAGACAATATGAAAAGTGTTTATATGCATGCATAAGAGCCAGGGACAGAAAGACAGGGGAGAGAAGAGAATTAGGCGGGGTCTTGCTTCTGTGCCAAGTATTCTCAGTGGTGCATTTATAGTTACATACTGCTTAAGGCAAGAGGAGGCATATAGATCTAGGAAATGTGAAAGAAAGAAACTAATTTCAATCCAAGTTTGCTGGGGAAAAATTATTCCTGGATGTTCAGCTATATCTCTTTATCGGCCTGGGTGGTAAGATTTCAGCATTTAACAAAGTTGCTAAGTTTTTTTCCAGGGCAGTTTTATGTGCTTGGCCTCTCTGATGTGGTCTGTAATAAATGTGAAACAAGTAAAAACAGGTTGACGGTGTATTTTATGTGTGATAAAATCCTAAATTGAGAATAAAATCCTCCTACTTTTGTTTCCGTCAGAACATAATTACAATAACCATTAGTGAAGGCTTGTCAAGTGTAAAATTGCTTAGCATTTTAAAAACTCATTTGCATTTGTTCTACCAGTTTTTATGTTTACCTTTCAGTGTTTTACCAAACTTTCTGACGCATTTTGGCCAAAAACTTGAGAAACTAAGTGCAGTCAACAAAATAATATTTGTTAGAAACATTTTAGGCTAATTTTGTTCAGAAAATGCAAAACAATCATTTGACTCCTGAAACTAAAAATGCTATGTTCAAGTTACTTATTTATCTTTGTAGGGAGAACATTTTGCAAGTTGGATTTTTTACAGTGTACGGTAGTCAATAGTGGCCATAGGCCACCTGCATATTTAATGTGTATGTTCAACGTCCAATGTGTATATCTTGTGTATATTGTGAATAAACTGTCCATGTGTGAATAATAATGTATATTGTTCTTTTTTGTACAGTCAGTCTATTTATACTTTGCACTGTTCGTCTGCACTACATACTGACAATAAAACCGAGTTGAGTTGAACTGTTTGGTACAAGGATGATTCCAAATATCTTTCTCTGTGTTCATCAGAACAAATACATTTATACAGATTTGGTGGTGAGTAAATAATTTTTGGGTGAACTGTTCCTTTAAAGGGGTGATTTCATGAAAAACAGACTTTTTCCATGTTCAAATGCTAAAATCGGGTCTCTCAGAAAACGTGAAAAATGACAAATCATTAACTTTTTTTATGTGAGCCTATCTCTGCAAGCCTGTGAGAAAACGAGCGCTTCAGAAATCGCTCTCTTAATGACGTAAGCAGCCGTTCTTATTATAATATTTCCGCCCCTTGTTCTGAACGTGTCCACCCATTGCGCCGCCGCCATTTTTGTTTTCGCATGTGTGAAGTTCCAACACCATGGCAAAAGTAGCAAAGCAGCTCTGTTGTTGGCTGCCCAGACCAAAACACAACAATGTTCCCAGCCTCACAGGAGACAAGAGAGCAATGGATTTATTTAGTTTTCAATGGAAATCATCCACACTGAACGAGGCAAAGCTGCAAATAAAAATGACTTAGAGAAATAGCGATGCGTTTGTCTCGAGTATCTTCACTTCAGAAAGCTGTGTGTATGGTTTGTAAACACACGACTCCCGAGAGCGGTCGTGACCGGACCAACAGGGACCGGAGGGGCTTCATGAATGGCCTCGGGGGAAACAGGTGTGCTTATCAAAAACAATATGTTTGGTGTTCAAAGACGAGACCTTGTTTCTCGTTCGCTTTTTGTGACCCTACTTTATTGTTTTGTTGCTGGAAGCACAGGCTCACAGCCCTGCCTGCGTTTTCTGCTGAAAAGGGGGCGGGGACTAGCAGCTCACTTGCACTTAAAGAGACACACAGCAAAACAGCGCGTTTCTCCTCGCATGTAAAAGGGGGCATGTTGCGCATGGTATATTAAAAGATCTGTGGTGTTTTTTGAGCTGAAACTTCACTGACACATTATGTGGACCCCTATGATTTATATTTCATCTGTGCAAAACTAGAAAAAAATCAACCCTTTAATAACACATGAAGAAATAATTTCACTTCACAGCTTCAAAAGTTTCAGAATAGTTATATCATTAGATAATACAATATAAAACCAAGCAGCATTCCCAACACTTGAGTGAAATCTCTGCTTATCGATTTGTTGTTGTTTTTTATTACATTCTGCATGGTTTTCGGTGTATGTATGTATGTGTGTGTGGTTAGACAGACATTGTTCAGTTGCCGAGGTTTCTGAATGGGTACAATGGTGCCAGCGTACCACCGCAAGCTGAATGAAGTCATTCTACTGACCTATCACTTTCAATAATGTAATTCGCCATGCCAGACCCCCATGAGCCTGGCACAGAAACACACTATCAAAGCATTCTGTGGTAATAGGACGCTACACAAAGAAGGACCCTCTGGAACAAACTACTAATGACACACGGGATAAAAAATACCAGCTAGATTAGTACGTATACACTAAACGTCATCTAAACTTAACAAACTAAAGAAGACGAGCAAAATTCAGGGAGAACTTCATCTCAGCGCCCAAAGTCCAAAAACGCTCTTCTGAAACAGAGGCTACAATTACATGACCATACACACAGTGTAATTTCAGCGCAAAAAAAATACCATTCACTTTTAGCACCATATTATGTGAAAGTTCCTAAAGCACAGCAGTGGTGAAGTTAGCAAAGCCAAAGATATAAACACAACAAGCAGGAGAAGAGAACCAGGCTGTTACAGGACCCCCATCCCAAAGCATCCATTCCAGAACAAATGAGAAGTCTGGGGCTCGAGGGGTCCGTCTGGCAGGAGACGGTGCTCAGTCCAAAACCTCAGCCCCACCACAGCAGAAATGGTCCCGAAGATAATAGTTCTTCTTATGAGGCATGGCAACACTGACAAAACCCCAAACCTTCAGTGTTCACAGTATCCACATGGATAAACATTACACACTCATGACCGACACATGTTGACCGTCCATGAAATCACTGACCCCGTCCTTACAGCACATTCAAACATTTATCACAGACTAGCAAGTTGCTGTGCATTTCACAACCTTTTTCTTTCCCATGTATGTGCACAGCTCCAAAAATAATGAGAGACTTTTTCATCATAAGGCCTGTAATAGATCCACAACACTGAGGTCCAATTATGCTGAGCTTTGTGTGTGAACAGGCAGGGAGACAAAGGGAATCATGCCTTATTAATCTTTCAGTGAATCAGTAAATTCATCCCACAAGAGGGACCTTTCATGTTTGCTAAAAGTAGGTTTTAACGAGAGCCGTGAGCACACAAGCTCCCATTCTGAGCAACATGAAGCCTGTGTGCATGGCCTCCACCTCAGCCGTGTTAAACACAAGAGACTGGCTTATTTTTCAGAAATGTACAGTGTTATTGGTATGTCATGGCAACGGTAAGGCTCTTTCATTTTGTAGGCAGCTGACAGGAGTACAAATAAGTTCTGCTTTATCGTGCTCAATCATCACTAGCCCTTCTTAAAACATTATGCAATAAAAACGGATTAGAGGAAAAATTGATACAACGTCAAAATGTTTCCATAGCAAAAACTATTTTCACATTTAGATGGATATGAAATGATCTTAGGAAAGCAAGAGCTTGGCCAAAAGTGAAAGGTTATTATTTACTCCCATCATTCCTAGACTGTATGTTTTTTTTCTGTCCAGATTGAGTCAGAATTAGATCAATTTCATGAACAAACCACTTTAGAATTTGTTAAATGAATTCTATGATTCATGAATAAATCCAAACCGCATAAATGGTTTGATTCATATCAGACACTGCTACTTCTCTCATAAATTAGATTGACAGACAGTAAAGCTAATAAGCTTTTTAGCTGTATACAAAAAAATTGCCCTGGACATTGTACAGAACATCTACAGAACTTTTTATTTAAAGTGCTGATGTTAAATGATGGTTCTCCCCAAAAATTAATAATTGTGTCATCATTTACTCACACTCATGTCATTTCAAAACAGTATGACTTTCTTTCTTTTCGATTTGAAGAATGTTAACAATGACGGTACCCATTGACTTTGGTTTTGTGTCCGTACAATTGAAGTGAATGGGTACCGCCGTTGTTTGGTTACCATCATTCTTCTAAATATCCTCTTTTTTGTTCTGCAAAAGAAAGAGACTCTTCAGGTTTAAATGAAACGAAGGTGAGTAACTGACACAGATTTTTCATTTTTGGGTGAACAACCCCCTTAAGAACATTGTGGCTTCTGTAATAAAAACATACCGTCAGACTCCAGTTGACATGTGGCACTTTGATGTGCAGATTTAGGCTGAATATGAGGAGCAAGACGCCCGTGACAACGAAGGCACTGCAGCTAACAAACTCGAAGAGGTATACGCCGGCACAGGGCGAGCACATCATAATGGTCTCGATGCAGATGAAGGTGATAAGAGCCAAGACCTACAACAGCAAGAAGAAAATTCAATATTTTAAAGCAAACTTAGCATAATAGATCAAAACTCTATCTAAGCAATAAACAACATGTTTTATTTGAATAAAACTGAGAATTAGAGGCGGTCAAAAACTTTATCTCACATGTTTTAGGGTGTAAATAAATCTACATTTAGACTGGGTTACTTTGTAATGCATTTTCCACATGGTCGTAACAGAGCTTCGAGAGGTACGTTGAACCCTACTGAAATCGTAGATGGTTCACCAACGTTTTCCCGCCACATTCATCAGCAGACCACAGCATGGGAAGAATTCTGAGGTTAATGTGCTATTTAGGTGTTCTGCCGTCTTGACTCTCCAGCACAAAACCTCAGACAGATTACAGGTTGGCCCACTCCAAACAAAGAAGAGACAGAACCGCTGCCACAAAGCATTCCAACATCCAGACAGGGCCATTTCCAGCTGGACCAGTCCGGATGCTGTCATACAGGAGACGCTTAATAAAGTGTTCTGCACATCTAGGAATTAAAGTACACTCTGGAAACCTCCAAATTAATGATTTCTGTGAAACAATCCCCTGAAATGACAATGACAGTCGGCCAACAAATTCAGAACAACACAAGTAATAAAAGCAAAGCCGGATCATCCACCCTTCGATAGGGTTGACTTGTGGATCTCTAAATCCTCCCCTTGCTTAACTTCTTTCCTTTAGGGAAGTTCCCACGTCAACAAAGGATGTTTGACCCAAAAAGTGCACTTTAAAGGGAAAGTACAGACAAAAATAAAAATGATTTTACAATTTATTCCAAACTCGTCTTATTCCAAACTTCTGCAGAACACAAAACAAGATATTTCCAAGAAAGTTCTTAACAAAACAACATCTGCTCTGATTGACTTCCATTGTATGCATACAAAACAGATATTTCTCAAAATATCTTCTTTTGAGTTTCACAGAAGAATCATATATAGTTTTTGATCGACGTGATGGTAATAAACTCTCCCCATTCTTCATAAACATTTACTCAGTAACTTTTAATCCAAGTAACTGTGCAGCTGTGACACGTCAGATGAGATCTGGCCTTCCCGGCTGAGAATGGCTTCTCCCGAGGTTTTTTTTCCTCCATTTATTTATCATTGGAATTTGGGTTCCTCGACACAGGGCATTGTTGGCTGGCTTGCTCACCGGGAGACTGCTTTTATTAGATATGATTTACTAGAATGATCTTGCTTGTTCTTTAAATACCATGCACTGTGCTGTGTTTTACATTTTCTCTGTTTTTCTGTTGTAAAGCTGCTTGGAACAATCCACATTGTGAAAAGCGCTATATAAATAAAATTGAATTGATGGTGAATTAATGATGACAGAAAGTTGATTTGAGTGTGGCCTTGCCTTTTGCATGTCTGTGACGTCTGTCAAAACCAAGGGTCGCTTTCTCTGCAATAACTGTGTAAGATCATTGCAGGCTTGTCATAAGTGTATATCGAGATGTGGTCTTTGGTCTTGATAAATGTAGCACAGCCCACAGACAGCAAGTGTCAGATGCAAAGAAGTGTCACAGACAGCAAGTGTCAGACGCAAAGAAGTGTCAGCCCATGCCTCAGTTTATTCACTGTAGATATGAGGAAATAAGCCAGTTTCTTGTAGTAATGTCCACATGGAGGCTACACCCCAGTTTGTACACTCGCCATCTGCCCAAAAAATGAATGGCTGGAGTCTTGGTCTGACAGCTTGCATTGTGTTCCAAGCACTCCTCGAACAGAATTTAGCCCAACAGTTTTTCCCTCACCCGATGGGAGTTTCTCTGGTGTTCTTGCGCAAAACTGAACAGTTATTTCAACGTTTTTTAACCTTGGAGATGTTTGCAGACAAGCACTTTGCACATTACATAAGTTCTGTGCGAGCGGCTGGAGAATATATTTACAGACATGCACATGCAAAGAGCATCTGGCAAGTCCGTCAAACTCCCTTCCTCTTTCAATAATATTTAACTTTCGCTTATCAATACACTCCTTGAAAAACTCTACCCTTCAAGGTGAATGGTCACCTTTATGTTATACTTCAATAACAGTCTTGACAAAGATGTTAAAGTGTAGCAAGCAAGTTGGCATGACCTCAGTCTGTTGGCTTCATTCTCAGAACTCACTTCAAGAAAGTACGTCTTAAATTGAAAATGTTCCTTCTTGTCAAACTGGTTATGCAAAAGCAGTCATATAAAAACAAAGACGCACAAGGATGTTTATGTTTTACACTAGTATCTCCGAGCCAATAACATTTCAAGGTGTTCAAATCCATTAATTGATACCAAGATGTTTTGCAAGAAAACTACATGTGAAGATCTTCACAAAGATTAAACAGTCAAAAAGGTTCCTCCTTATTACCTATATATAGGTAAATCATTGACTAGTGCATGGAGAAATGCTGATGTTGAATATCCGTAGCAAGTTGACAGCAAAAAACATGCAGCCATATGAAATGTCCTGAGCTTCAGATTGATTTGTTCTCTTTCCTTTATAACACTGCAAATAAAAAGCACTCAACTGGTTTGCAGGACAGAATGATGACATAACCTGTACACAGTCCCCAGATGAGTCAGACAATGGTAATGCGAGCAAAAATCGAATTGACATGCTTCACCAAAATCTCATCAGCTTCAGCGTCATATCGGTTAAAGTATTACATATCTGTCAAACGTTGATGAGGTACAGAATGATTAATAACATTTTCAAACACAATGTCAGAAGATTTTATGGCCGTAGCTTTAAGCAACCCAAGGGATATCAATGGAATGTTGCAATTCAAAAGTTATGTGGGAACTTTCCGAATCGTATCCTGTTGAGTTTTAGTTCAAACGTTTATCGTATGCTTTTTTACAGTTTATTATTCATTGTCTCTTACTAACCTTCATTCAGGCCACAATTGTGCCCTCCACTCGAGGCAAGGAGCTGTGTGACCTTCATTCGACACTATGTAAAGTAAACATCTAAAGTGCATGATAAAACTATTGGTGCCTTGTCCTTACCTTCCATTTCCAGCTCTTATAACATTCGGATGGACATTGGCATGAGCTGATCTGTGTCAAGTTGTATTGTTATTTTATAACTGATATTAAAGTTTTATAGGCTGCTCATGGATCGACAATGAATCAGCATTACTATCCAAACCTGCTTGTAATGTGACTCTCTATGCAGCTGCTATGATCAAATAAAACTGCATAGACAACGAGACTTAAAGAAGATCAAATTGACAGCTACAGACAGACGCATATGCAGCAACTGTTAAACTATTGTATGTGTGCTCCAAAGCTATATCATAGAGACGAATACAAACTCATGACGCAATCTTTAAGCAGCATCTTCTCTACTTGGCACACAGGGTTGTTTTCTTTTGGCAGTGTGAACAAACCTAGTTTTACCTTACAACTTCCTTTGTTTAACTTATTTTTCCCCACAATGCATGCAGCTTCTTAACAGTGCATCCCCATGAGGGCCCAATCTGAGATTCTTTCCCTCTGCTGAGCAGGCAGAACACAAAAAGCCATCCTTACGCTTCCTACAGCACTTTAGACATCTGGCAGAAACTCCTTGTGTGAGTGTTTGCACTTACATGCAGATTTACATAGAAAGCATGTATAAATTTGGCAGATGCTTGTATTTAAAGGTTTTTGGGAGTATGTTCCCTGGGATCAAACTTGTTGAGCTGTAGGAACGGTGCAGATACAGAGTGTGATCAGACGACCATCCCTTTAAAGTGTATTCTGCAAGAATGCAGACGACATTCCCTCTGTCAGTGATGCATTCCAGAGATTTTGACTGCACCCAGCATGGAGTGGTTTGAGTTCAAATCCAAAGAAACTGTACCCTGCTCATCACACTAATCCACTTTTACATGATGTATAATCTGTGTGTATGATCCTCCCAAATGAAGAAAGAAAAATATATACAGCTACCGTTTAGTTATGAAGACATCTGCAATTACTTTTGTCATCCTGCTCAGTGGGACCCAAGAAGGACTTAAAATCTTAATGTTGCCAGCACGCCATGCTTGACTACAGTATGCATACAGTAAAACTTTCTTGGCTCAAAACGTGGACGTGAATGCAAAAACGCCGTGTCTGTTTTAACTTACCACTTCGATTACTTTCAAAATACCGAAATGGGATTTGAGATACGCCAGGTCACACCTGATGCCCCTGAACACGTTTCTGGAGTGCACGGGCTCGGTGGTCGGCTGATACGGGCTATTGGCTCCTGAAATCATGGAAGTGTTGGAGGCCTCGCCATCAAACCCCTCAGCGTCCTCGTTATTCCTCATGCTGAACTCCAACTCTCGTAGACACGTCCCGCTCAGATATGAGATCGGATTTTGGAGAACAATTTACAAGGATCCGCTGGTTGTCTCACTCCTGAATACAGCCGGGCAGAATTCACAAGTCACAATGTTTTAACAAAGAACAAGCGTCGTTACAAAACGACCACCGCCGCTACCGCAATGAACTCCTGCGGTGAGTATGGACTAAAGATCCCGGCTATATCCACATCTCCATGACCTCAAACCCGACTCTGTATTCTGATCCTGTTATGATCAGAGCCGAACGAACCCGAATGATCGCGACTTTTCTCATGGCATTGTCAATATTTCACAGTTTTCGGACGCGGATGCGAGTCTCCGCCCTCCCAACTACATTCCTGCGAGGAAAGAGGATTTCATATAAATTCGTTTAGATTGCTGTCGGAGAAATAAAGGCACACAAACAATCGTCCCTGAAGTATGGCGCTTATCCTCTATTATGCAGGCGAAGATTGCGATAGGTTATGACTGAAGTGCGAGGCGAGAAACGGTAGTTCGCGTGGAGGTTTCTAAACCTAGTGTGCAACCTACCTAGAGGGGGATTTTAGGTGTCTTCTAACTCAGAACGCCCGTGTTAAGACCAAAATGTCTAGGTAGGGACCTGGCAAGGATTTGATCAGCTTGTGTGCGCGCGCTTGTGTCGCAGGTTTGTCTCGCCTGTGACGAACTACGCAGGTTTGCTCGGGTTTGAGTCTTGACGTTTCGTTGAAACATAAAAACTTTAATCAAAACAAGGTTTGAATTAACCTCTTGTGGCTGCAAAAAGGTGTCGTTTTGTGATTGCGTACATGTATTTTTAATATACATTGAATTTCTTTGTAAACGATGCTGTTACAAATCAATGTAAATATACTTAAATTTATTTGTCTTGTTAAATGTTGTATTTCCACATATGCGTAATATGAGCATTCGATTAGAATTTATATATCTACATTTTCGAAGCTTAAATAACTAAAGATGATTCTAGGAAAACAGCACTGCCCCCTTCTGGTTTAGTTCAGAGAGCCACACAACAATTAAAAGTAGTTGGCATTATCTTCATCTCATAAATGTTAGGTGTCAGTTAAAAACAAAAAGGTAAATAACAAAATATTACATTATTTTTGTTATATTTAACACCAATATGTGAGCATTTCCTGAAAGTAACTGAAATGTCAGACACAAAAACACTGGTAGCGGTTTGTATTTGTATTTTATTTAAGCCAGGACTGAAAAAGACGTTTCCTTATCTTTGTTTGCATTAAAAGCAAGACTCCACATGGCTGCATTCTGCATCAGGTTAAAGCAATACAAATCAGACTCACTTCAATGCACAACACAAAACAGTCCTTTGTGAATAGAAAGGTCTTTAATTCCTGTATAGAAAATTTTGAAAGCTAAAGCATTTTCCTCAACATTTTCTTTCTTACAGGGGTAAGTGCATATTGGAAAGATTATAGTGAACAATTCCCACCCTACACTGAATGAAATACAAAATGCGTTGTTCATCATAGAACTGCAATCATCCCCAATTGAGGGGAAAATTATTGAAGCCGAAGCCAAAGAAAAGTTTATTTCGGTGAGCACCCCTAAACTCCGACATGTGTTGTGTAGTCTCCTTTGGGAAACCAGTGTTCTGTGTAAGGAAGCATTTTTCAAGTACTCCAGGCATCTCAGGAGCAGCTTGTTAGTTTTTCAAATTTCTTAGTCTATAACTGTCAAATTTGTGTTAAATAAAACAAAAAAGTTGAAAAACAGGTAACTTTTGACTGAACAACAGATTTTATATATACTTATACCAAGTCTCTTGGGGGAAAAGGAGCTACGTTTACAGGAATGTGTCAGTGAGATTCAGACAGTGAGATTTCAGTCACATAGCAAACTCAGAGAATGCAATGAAATAAGTGCATTTAAGATTATATTAAGTGGTTTTGATCAAAGGTTTGAATAATGACAGCCAAAGAAGTTCTTTACACAATCTGAATAGATGAAAAACCACAAACCACTAAAATGAGAGGTATAGTCCTGACATAATGTTGTGCTTGAACATCAGCAAAAGCCCTGCCCATCATAAAAGGAAATGTAAGCATTGTTATGTAGCATAAAATGCAATTTCAATCTAGTTTCTTATCTCTTGTTTGGTATGAGACTTTTCTTTTCTTACAAGTTCATGCAAAACCACAGTACATTCTACACATCTTGTGACCTATTCCCTTGAAGAGCTTAAAAAAGGACTTAAAACTCTTGTGGAATATTCTGACACAGAACACGACACCACAGTAAGCAGAAAGATCCATTCTGGAATGATGGCTTCTCCAGACTAAGCCAAAAGAGAGGCCACCTGGGAGGAAATTAGGCCAGCTACTCGACATAGACATAACATGTGGATTCTACATCTTTGGTTCCAGATTCCAAATTCTCAGCGTTTTCCTTTTTCATCTGAAAACAATGAATTTAAAAGCCACTGTAGCTGCTCCATTTACAGTTTTTCCACACCGACATCAAGGTTAAGAAACGTATGAAATCAAAACCATTACATCATAGCTCTGGATGACCTGTCAAGTTCCAAAGCTCACAAACCATCTAATGTTGTGTCATGTTCAGTCAAAAACGCAAACGATTCAATGTTACAGTAGCAGTAGTGGAAGAACATGTTGAGAAATGTCAAGATTACTTATAAAGTCACTGTGAAGATGAACAAGGCTGTTGTATGGACTCAGATCTACCCTGAGTGTAGAGAACAGAGCATGTGGAGTGACAACAGTAAACGTTACACTGAAGGCAAGGTCGTCACTTCCAGTGGGCACTAAGGAAGTGCACAAAAAAAAAACTTTGGCAGAATTTGCCTACAGGGACATCGACACTGTGCAGAACAGGGAATGTGTTACATAAATGTTTATAGGGTCCTATAAAAAACAAAACTGGTAAATGTATACTACAATCCTGTTTGTAACTTAATGAAAATGACATACAGTCCGTCACTTGGCCAAATGAGAATAGTGCTAGTGGTTTAAGCCACAATTTCGATTTGGGGGTGGGGGTTGGACAAAATGCCCCCCCCAACATCCTAATCATGTTCTATATGGATATTTTGACAATCGAAAAAAGAAAGGCAAGCTCCAATAAAAAGCAAGCTCCCTATGGCAGCAAAAAAAAACTATATAGGCCACTGAAGTAAGCAAAATAGGTAATTTTAGTAAAAAGCAATTTCCACATGTTTCCAAAGAAAACAAATAAATTACATGAAGCAATAGACAAAAGGACGTAAAAAGAACTAATGACCATTGATGCTACAGTGCAATTCCTCTTTTGGAGACAAGCGCCTCCACTATGACACAAACAGTATACTGTGCCAGGCACTTGGGAGTTATATTAGGAAAGATGCTGCCCTGCCCCTCTCCTCCAAATACAACCAAAGCCAAAAGAAAATGATCAGCCTGCTACCCAATGCTTGTTTCATCTGAAATAGTTACATAAATTGTTAAGATAATTCAATTTTATACAAAAAAACTCAAATCAAAGCTGTATAGCAAATATTTTGCACATATTTACATAATCTGACGAGGCGGTGTTGCGAGGTCTGCCATTCGTATATGCTGAAGGCGTATGGGTATTGTCATTAGTGTCATGACATCAGTGATGTTACCCATGTTAAGAGAAGCTTAACATCTCACTGGTAAACACAGAGAAAATAAAAGCTTGATTTGCTTTCTTTTTTATAAATACATCAGCATAAATGTAACTGTTTTACACACCGTATACTTTTTGCAAGTATATACTATTTTGCAAGTGTTTTCAATATTTGTAGACTTTTAAGCAGTTGTTGTAGCTGAATGCAACATGCTAAGCCACTGCTGTTATTCAACATGGCAGATCGCTTCTGTGCTTGTTGGGAGGAGGGGAATGGATAGGGTTAAAAGTCCCCAAGCTAAGCAAGGCCCCACAATGCAGAGGTCTGACTGCCTTCTTAAGAGAGAGCACCCATTCACTGACCTGCCATGCCTCACCAAAAATATTCACCGCAAAAACAAACAAACAGGTCTGGGAAAACAAACAAACAAAGACAAAAAGCAGTCGCGTCTTTTCAAATATCTACCTTTCTTTCCCCCATAACATGGGGGCCTAATCATCCATACAGAATCCCAACACTTTCTGTAAATCATGGTCTGTTTTCTGATTGACACACAAGCTGGGGGGAGAATTTTGGTCATGAATAGCTTTTTTGCTCCTTTATGTTGGTATATGGTGGATTTCCAGAGTGGATGATGTAGGCGTGCTCATGCCTCGTTCTCTGTTGCTGGGGTGTTGGCCGTTACCATAGAATCGGATTTACGAGTCATTCTGTCCAGTTCAGCCTGGACGTCAGTCAAACCCGGCTTCTGCCCTTGAAAAAAAAGAGAGAAAAACAAGAGTAATTTCCTGTAGTGTCATGTATAAATACAACACGGGACAGTTAAGTGTGAACCAGTTTGGTGGATGTGGTTCAGTGCAGCATGCAGGTACGCTTATGGAGTGTGACTTTTTAAGGAAAGACGTTTAAAAAGCATGCAGTAGTTTCTCTGGGGTGCAACAGCATACCATGCTAATGTTCTCCAACGAACAAATACAGTATATACGTGAATTCTCCCTATTGTTTATCCATGCAGTGTCATGTAGATGCTTGGGGCATAACAGCAGGTAAAAAGCATACCAATGTGTTAATATGTTATGTTTAATTGAACAAAATGCCACGTAATATATGAGAATATAAACTGGAAACGGTATGACACGGACTTCACATCATCTTGGGTTGGTTAAACAAGCAGGTATGGAACATCACCATTCACGGTGCAGTCACTCGGACAGGCTTTTTAGCCCATTCTTCATGGCTACTTTTTCTTGCTCTACAAGTAAAACTTTAAAAAACAGCACTCTCCAGACATAACAGAAGAACATGGGTGCTTGGGTGAATCTCGAAAAAAAGTCAAGGTCACTGCATATTTTTTTCATGTACCACATTTTCATTATATTATTATAATATTCAAAGTTACTTTTCCATATAATTAATTCTCATTATAATTGCATTACTTTATTCATTATAATTAGTGCAAAACAAAACCATATTATTTTATCTTTAGATTTCTGGTGAAATGTGTTCCAGACAGTTCTTATAGGTTACATAAGATTCACCCATTCCTGTGGCTGGAAAGGTAAGATTTACCTGTTTTCTTGGCAGAGCCCTGTACCCCTGCTCCTGCTCCTGACCCCGGTGACCCAGGACTGCTCGGTGAACCTGTCTTTTTACTCAGCAGACTGTTGAAGAAGTTGGCCAGCACTCCCTCATTTGCCGCTGCACCTATAAACATTCACAAATATAACAGAATGACCTCAGGCCAGGTGGCTTAAAAAAAATCTTATTTAGGCAAACAAGAGTAAGAGTAAGCAAAGGCTTTCTGACTCTGTCATTCAACAGGAAATATGCATCTATCATAAACATGAGAAAAATAATTATTTTAAGCGTTGGTCATATTTTTTAATAATTAAAGTAACTAAAATACCACCAAGCTGGAAATGAACTAATATTTAACAAAAACAAAATGTGTAACATTTAATTTGTGATACCCCCTGCAGGATGGAAATGTTCGAGGTTTAATTAATATTGATTTAATCAAAGCCACTGAATTTATTCCAGCTAGTGTGAGGCACGCTGTCCAAATGAGCTTAATAACTGAAACATTTTAGTATCCCCACACCAGTTGTTAAGGGAATTATTCCAACAGTCCCCTCCGGAGGGCAGTGTTTAAAGATCTTAAAAAAACAGGAAAAAAAAAATCACCAGCAAAATGAGATGTGTGTGAAACAGAGACAAAAAAAATGAAATGCTCATATTTAGACTCACAAAATCATTGTTTTTGCTTGACTGCACACAGCACAATCTTGCAATTAATTTCTCTCGGATGATTAGGGAGCAATGTCATCACAAAGCTGCACTAAGTGGTGCATGTAATCTTGCGAGGTAAGAGTTCTTACCTTTCATGTTGGGGTCTGGTTTCTTCACTGCAGTCATGGGTGAGACGCTGGCCACATTGGTGGGGCCTGTCCGGCCTGCTGGCCGAGGTGAAGCAGATGCAGTTCGGGCTGGAGATTCCTGTTCGCAACCACAAGAAAAAGGAAAAATTGTAGCACATACTAGTTGCAACAATTTTGTGTGAGGTGTGTGATTCGTGAGGTCACACTTACAGTTCCTCTTGTTGGTGTGGCTGGCTGCTTGGCTAACAATGACTGTAAGGCAGAAGTAGGCATTAGAACAAAAATATGACTGGCTTCCGATTGGTCAGAGAGCTTAAAACAAAAGCATGTTACCCCTTGTATAAACAAACCTGCTGCTTCATGAGAAACACCTGCTCATCCTCAGCAATGATTTCTTTGTCATGCACCAACTTCAGAGACAAAAAATAATATAAAAAAATGGTAATGTTGAACAAGTTTAATGTGATGACGAGAAAGACATTTCTAAACCATTCTAAACTCTTCGTACCTTTCGTACTGGAGGTTTCGTAATGAAGTCCTCAAACGGATCTTCAGGTCGAACCGTTGTAAAGTTTTCGTGTAGGATGGCAATTTTTTTCTCATTATCCCATCCGGACGGACTGCACAGAATTAAAAGTGGTTTCGAAAGAGGAAACAGAAAAATATGCTTGCATTCAACCAAAGCGAATAATATCAAGTTTCATTTGCAGGAGATCTCACATGAACACAGCGTCCTTCTCCACCACTAAGGCAGCCGTGGCGAAATGGAAGTCGTATATTTTGTGCACCATGTATTTGTAGAGGAGGTCCAGGTTCTTTTCTTCTTTGACAGACGTGTAAATCAATCCGGCTCCATCTGTGGGATTTGATTAAGGATGTGTTCTGCATCAAGGAGAGTGACATTACAAAACAATACTGATGTTTGTTGAACCTGAGTGAGTAGGATACATTGTAGGCAGAACCGTCGAATATGTGACTGAATGAAGTCGAAATGCTCCTCTCTGTAGTCATGCTCCTTCTCCAATACACTGACAGCATCACACTGGAAAACAGACAGACTTTCAAGTAAAGGGAAAACTGCTTTTTCCTCCTTTCAGTTGTTTAACTGATTTTCTGATTTAAGAGGTTCAGAAATTATTGGAAAATATCAATCCCAGGTTTAAATGTGTTCTTCTTTCAATGTCTTCAATGATTTTGGTTTGCCTCTCACAAAGTTCTTAAAGTTTTGTGGAACACTTACGTTTTTTGGGGGGAGCATAACAGCCCAGTTCCCATTCATTTTCATTAAACAGTGTAAAAGCGTTAGGGGTCAAATTTAGCAAAACATCTTCCTATTTAAGAAAAGGTCATGCAACAAAAAATGAAGACTGAAACATAAAATCAGAGACAAACACAAATGATTGCTCAGCAGCCATATTTAAGAATGACTCAGGTTGTGGCTGACAGCCAGCTATAATGGTTTTGGAAGGAAGAGGAGGCGCTAGCTAGAGTGCAAAAAATTGAGTAGGCTACATCATGACACATAAATATCTTGGACAGATCAGTTTTGCTCAAATGGAAACTCAATGTTGCACCGCTGACCTTCACCACACGCATATTCTACAGAACCACAGCAGATACGCTCTCACGGGGATAGTTCAGTAAAAACTGAAAATTCTGTCATGAATTACTCACCCTCCAGTTCCAAATCTGTATACATTTCTTTGTTCTGTTGAACACAAAGAAAGATATTTGAAAATGTTAGCAACCGACAGTTTGGTGGCACCATTGACTACCATAGTAGGAAACATTTAAATGGTAGTCAAAGGTGCCCCAGAACAGATTGTTTTCCTAAATTCCTCAAAATATCTTCTGTGTTCAACAGAATATTTTTTTCCTATTATGGTAGTCAAGAATGTCCCAGAAATGTTGGTTGCCAACATTCTTCAAAATATCTTTCTTCGTGTTCAACCAAACAAAGAAATGTATACAAGATTGGAACAACTAGAAGGTGAGTAATTCATGACAGAGTTTAAATTCATCTGCATAAAAGGTATGTTAAAATGACATCTTGAAGAAAATATCAGTTCTCAAAATGAGGAGAAGAAAATGTATAGTTTTGATTTGGGGGGGAATTAACGCATATATGCTAATAGTGAATGCATTACATCCCATCCTTTAGCAACAACTACAGATATTGCAGGGGAGGATACAGCCTCTCACTTTATTAAAGCACATTACTGCGTAATACACTCAGCTAATGATGTATACATGCAGAGTTATTACGATAAAGCTGAATTATATTCCATCAAGCTAGCATTGTAGTGCCAGAACCAAATGCTATCTGTGTTTTTAGTTTGTAATGATAAGAGGCCAAGTGATCAAAAACAACTGAACATTGAGTTCTCAGGCCTAAACTAGCTGATTTCGAATGTTCTCAGGGCTGGAGGGAGGCTAACAATTGAAAAGATCATTGAGTGTGTCCTGATCACAGAGAGCATGTGAGGGGGACATGGTGAGTCTGCAGCTCGGGACCTGCAGGCTACTGACACTTCATAAAGAGAGCTTTTCATCTGCTCAAAGATAACACAACAATTTAAAAAAGGACACACACACACACCCAGTGCCCATACCACTGAGCTAAACAACTAATCGAACAGATTTAAACATCCACCTTAAGATTCATATTCACATGACCTCAAACGTACCTCAAATAATGTGACTAACATCGAAAGCCTTGACTTCTAATGTTAAACAGGCTCATGTAAAAATTCTGCTTGAATGTCAATTTCTTACTTTAATACCTTTGTACAAGCTATTAGCACTGGCATGCCCAGGTTGTGTGTGAGGACGTCGTCTCCTAAGGGCAGCAACACGTTGTCGTCTTCTCCCGCAGCGGCGGGGGCTCGTCTCTGGGGTGGAGTTGGCGTGGATTCTTCTGGCTCTACGTACTCCTGGAAGGCCTTTACCACTGCAGAAGATAAAGAGAGACATATATAAGAATATCACCAGCATCAAAAATTAATACAAATAGCCTTTTTTTATAAAACATTAATGCTCACTCAACAGTCTTAAATTGCCTCTAGGTATATTGAACCCTAACAGAAACTACATAAATGCAGTAAATGAATTCTACAGAATTAGCACAGCAACTAAAACAAGGTCCCATCAGGGCTGACACACACGAGTGTTTGGAAAAAGCATGGTGGTGATGTGTGAAAGTGTGGCTGTAGTGATGTTATTCGTTGGTAGAGAGACATGAGGTGGTGTGGGGGGGACTTCCTCAGGAACCTTAAGAATGCAGCTCCAGATGGCCCAGAAAGCCAAGCGAGCTAAACAACTTCCTTTGACGTACCATTAAAGGAACACAGCTCCAGTACTGCTCGAATAACATACAGTAGATACCTTAAAGTGACATTGGAGCATATTTAACACATGATCTGACCACATATTACCTGGAATACTGGTTGAATCACATGCAATTATACACACCCTGCCTTCTGGAGCTTCACCAGGTTTCCACAGGAGCCAGAGATCCCAACCTTGTGCATTTCAAGAAAATCTATATACCGCTGTCGTACCAATTCAAACCAAGAGGGGTGTATGTAGTAATATTGTAACTGTATGTAAATTATTGTAGTCATATTAAACTGATAAACCGATATTGATCAGACTACACCACTTTAATACGAGTCAACTTCTCAACTTCTGAATGATTAAATAATTAAAAGTGATGGTGGAGGATTTGTCTGCGTCTGCACTGTATGAGGATATAAAACACACAAACTTCATCTCCAGAGTACTTATTTTACGAGCATTTTACTGTTTGAGTGAAGCCATCGTCAAACCCTTAAGCGTCTTCCCGACGACCCGTCAAAATAAAAGTTGCGTTAACTTGAACACTCAGACGAAAAATTACTGTGTATTTGCTAAAGGAAATTGTAGTACCCTTGTAGTAAATGTATAAACCGTTGTAAACACTGTATTATCTAGGAATTTTACTGCAGCTTTACTATAGTAAATAACACTATAGTATACTACAGTAATTTATATGGACAAAATATACCTCTACAGTAAAGTAAAAAAAATTAAATACGCAGCACTTCAATATAAAACTAATTTTGGTAAACTAAAAATTATATGACCCTTATGTATCCATCTGTCTGTAACAATATTGTCATTTGTCAGCTGTGCCTGCACTATTCATGTGATGAACTGCACTTGCATATTTTTTTATGAATATTGTTTTTTAATCATGAACTGTTTGGCCTGTGATCGATGTTCTTCCAGAGCAACACAGAAACTTAATAGACACACGTCTAACTGGTGTCAAGAGAGAAACCATTCAGTTTGCTTTTGTTCCTATAATTTACACATTTATAAATATCTACACACTGTACCTACATTAACAATGTTTTGCTAATAACAGTAAGTGAATGATCATGACAGAAAGACAGTACTGTATTGGATCTTAACTGTGAGCAACGTGCAGCTGAAGTGGTTTAACTAGAGAAAATGATTAATCATTAATCGGGTATAATTTATCTGCCAAAATTGTATTATCAGCCGATACCGATATGGCCGATAATTTATCGTGCATCCCTAATATTGACACTTTTTTGTAATACGAGTACTCGGACAAGGGAATGACAATGCCTCATGTCCAGCCCTGTGTTTATATCATCGTTATGTCTTCAGACCTTTTTTTAAAAATGGCCTCTATTCTACTGCCCACAGTTCTCATAACAGACTCTGGCTAAAGAGACATACTGAACATGTTTTACATAACTGTCCTGATGCTTACATCAAGATAAACACGGTTAAAGATGCTTAGAGATTTTAGTCTCTAACCACCACCAACCATCTTACAGTTTTTGACCCTTTGACCAATCTGTAATCACATTTTCAAAACTCTGAACACAATTAGCACAACATCTGTCTGTTGTGAACATACTATTAACACAATTCATGTTGTTTTCACACAATACTCATTTGATTAACACGTTTCTAAAATACTAACTATGATTTTTTATAATTGTGTATCATTTTCAAATATATGAATTGATCTATAATATAAGGATGGTAAGGTGGGTTATGGCTGGATGATAGATGTGTGGATATATATCTAATATAGACAAACAAGATCCACCTTTAGTTTATTGACCGAAAATTCCCGATGAACCACACCCGACCCATTTGTGCTGTAATTGTGTGGTAACGTTTGCGCTTCTGTCACTTTTGCTGTAATTGTATAGTGACGGTAGGTTCTAGAAACAAATTTGAATTGTTTATTGGTAGCAGAGATGTGTATGTTGTTTGTGTAAAAATGAGGGCTGTTAACGGGTTAACGCATGCGATAGATTTGTTCAGAATAACGCAATAAAAATCTGTTTTTCTGTCATCATTGTCTAAGCGTTACATTATATAGTCACGCTCTTATTCATATAAAGACCTTTAAACTATTTAGGTGCGATTTGAAATGGTTGTATTGACACCTCCAGAATAATTTGACGGGTTCTGGCTATGGAACACGGCTCAATGCAACACAACAGCGTTCCCGTCTTGTGTACACATGGGCTAAACGCTGCATCAGAATCTGTCAGACAGCGCACCAGTATTAACTTCTCTTTCGTGCTTGAATGAACAATAACACACAAGATTATGTCAGAAAGCACATTTTGTCTTGTATTTCGCAAGCACAGTCTTCAACGAGTTAAATAAAGTCTTAAATGACTGCAAAGATAGTAGTGAAAATAGGAAGCGTATTAGAGCGGCAGCTCTTAAAGGGGCCGCGTTCTTAAACGTGCTGCTGTGACTCCGCTCACTAATGTTAATCAAAGAACAAAAAAATGAGAAATCGATGTGATTTCGTAGCTTTAATGAGGATTTTCTGTATTTCATGAATTTAGCAAGTGTTTGAGAACTTCTGTATATTTCCTACCTGTTAAGTTGGAAGGGCACACTTATTATAATGGGTTTGATTAGTAGAAAAAATATATATATTTAATAAAGACATCAGTTGCAAAACAATATTAGAATGTTGGCTTTCATTCATAAAATAATGCTGTGAAATAAATGTTTTGTTTCTACATTAATTTGGATATAAAATGAATTTATTAAAAAAAAACAATTAAAAATTTGAATCTATTGACAGCCCTAGTAAAAATAAAATGAATCAAAATCAAATATTTTTTTTGAATGATTCAGCTAAAACCAAAAAGCGTTAAATTGCTGCCCGATCTCCCCTATCTAAAACGAATCCACACAGAGTAATTGTTATACAGAAAATAAAAATGTACAGGACAATAAAAAGAAATGTGTTTACAGCTGACTGAATTACTTTTAAAAAATGACTTCCATATTGTATGTTCTATACAGGTCCAACTGAAACATGACAAGTAATGCAGTTTTTGTAATGACTTTGATTGTTAGTGTATGCGCTATGATTGACTATATGTTCCTGTTGGACAGAAAACTATTGCTAATGTTTTGACCGAATGATGCAATTTTGAATCGGGTTTGCTGTGTTTTGATAGAGTAAGCATTTAACAAAATGGGGTTTTGGCAAGTAAATTAACTATTTGGCTAATAGTTTGAATGTAGGTGTTTTGCTTTGTTAATTTAGAAAAAGTACTCCAAGTATTGGTAAACACTTGTTAGCAACTGAAAAAAACAGTAGTGAGAATGACCCATTTCTAGAACAATAACCTCAACCGGTCCAAAAGAAGCACCAGTTGAGTGTACAATCACCTTCTATTGTCAACTTTGACCAGCTTCAACAAACAAGGGTGGGGACAGTCACAGGACTAATGTACAGTATTGAAAGTATTAAACATGTTAAGGAATCTGAAAGCCAAGAATATCAATGATTACAACTTCATTAAGAACATCAATATGGAATAATGTTGACTTTTCTTCACCAAGCATGCGCAATACCTAATGTATTTATACATTGAATAACTAGGAAAAGAAAGTGTTTAAAAATTGCATTCAAAACTTTTAAAACATACACTTTTTTTACTGAGTGTTAGCTGACTAAGAGCTGTGAGATACTATGTTGTAGCACAGTGGTTTAAGAAAAGCTGCTCTGTTAAACTGCTTCTGTTTTTACACCAGCATTCTGCCCATCCTGCTGACAGCAGAGAGTTGAATGTCAGGAATGTCCGATAGAGCGGACCATGATGCAACACCAAGAAAGCCTGAATGCACTTTCCCACTACAATGATGACATCATCGACTCGTGTTCCTCTTAAGTTGATTTTAGCTTAAGGAAGCACCGGCTCTGTTTCTGGGTGGGTCTGTTTTACGAAGCTGATGGAAGGTTGTAAAGTCTAAAGTCAGAAACAACGTGCAAGAAATCCTTTGTACAACAACACTGTTTTAGACCACTGCACTTGATATATCAGATGCAAGTTAAAATACAATTTCCAAGCCACTTCCCCTTCTGCACTCATAGCCCTGTTTAGATAACACAAATGGTGATCCTCAGAAATAACCTCTCACATCATGTCTGAGCAGCACTCATATTACAGATGCTGGCCTGGCACAAAAACAATTTAATGGGATACTTCACCCAACAATGAAAATTCTGTCTTCATTTACTGACCTTCGAGTAGTTCCAAATCTGTATAAATGTCTTTGTTCTGATGAACACAGAGACGATATTTGGAAGAATGCTTATAACCAAACAGATCTTGCCCCCCCATTGACTCCCATAGTAGGAAAAATTACTTTTTTTTGCTCTGTTGAACACAAAAAAAGACATTTTGAAGAATGTTGGAAAGCAAACAGTTCTGGGGCACTTTTGACAACAATTGTATTTTTTCCTACTATGGAAGTCAATGGGGGGGCAAAATCTGTCTGGTTATAAGTATTCTAGTAGTAAACTGATAAAGTACATAAACACTAAAGTATACGTACTCTTATTTACTAAACTCATATTTACTAGTAAGGTTCAAAAACACTATTGTATCTGCAAAAGGAAGAATTTTATTGCAGTTTACCATTGTAAATAATAAAATAATAGTATACTACAGTATGTGGACAAATACATAATTATTGTATAGTAAAAGAATGGAAAACACCTAACTCAGAAAAATTTAAATAGAAAACAGGAACTTGGGAAAAACTAAATTATATGGCCCTAATTTGCCCTTCGTCAGTTACCTGCGTATTTATGTGATAAACTACACATAAATATTTTTTTGTGCATGTATATTTTTCTAATATATCAGACAGGCTCAGTGGTTAGAGCATGGCGCTAGCAACCCCAAGGTCATGGGGTTCCATCCCAGGGGTTGCACATAGGGAGAAACAAATGTATAGTACAATACAATTATGTAAGTCGCTTTGAGTAAAAGCGTCTGCCAAATGCATACATATAAATGTAATGAAAAAAAGTACAGCCCTGGCTTTAAGTCATCTTCAACTTTTAGCTGTTATTTTTATTACTAGGAGCCGTTTATTTAAGGAAAAAGTACCTTCAGGTACCGTCCACAACTACACTACGACTCTGACTGCATTATACCTCAATATTTTAGGGCAAATATATTGACTACAAAATCTAGAATTTGTGAAGAAACCCGGACAATCCTTAGCAAAGCTTTATTCATGATATTTAACAGTAGTGTGACAGCATGTAATAGCTTTGATTCCAACAGCATGGATCTGACTGAAAGGTCATGCAAACTGAAAGGTCATGCAAATTGAAAGGACAAAGAGTGCTTCATAACCAGAGTGTGCTATTAAACCAACATAAACTACAGGCAGCGCTGGTCTCTCAGGCTGTAATTTGACACAAAATAGAGATTAGGACTCTAAAACTTGAACAACAAAACTGAACTTAAAAAACTAATAGAATCTTTGTTTTTTTACTTAAATGTGATTTACGTTTAGACCAAAACATCACCAATTCTCCACTACACTTCGATAAAATGAAAAATCCACACCTGCTCTCCACGCACAAGTAAATTGTTTCCGCAATGAAAAGACAAATTGTAGTGCAGCTTAAGTAGATACTACGCTCTACTGCTTCATTAACAATGAACACAGAGCACTTATGAAAGCCTCCGAGTGTTTAATATTGAGTACAAACCAGTAATGTAACCCCACATGAGAAGAAACAGACAATTCTCATCACAGATACCATATTTACAAAATAGAAAGCTGTATCAACATCCACGTGTTCACTGGCCTAGTCAGATAAACGTCCTTCAGCCACAGAGCTCTATACTTATTTTTACTGGTAACACTGGCATGAACAAATGTTGGTATTGGCATCCCTTTCATCCCAAATGCAAAATAACATAACACTCACTCTTCTGCTCCATCTCTCTCATTTCCTCAGGTGGGATCTTCAGTTTGTCCACATGTTCACGCAGCACACTCGCCCACTTCTGCAGCGACTCCATGATGGTCCAAGACCGCGACATGTCCACCACAAACACAGCCAGACTGTCCTTCAGCGAGTCAGCAGTCACTGCAAACTTCAGCAAGTTTTTGTGGTACAGGTCTCCATCAAGGATCCACACATTACAGCGAGCCAAATCTGGAAGAAACATTAAAAAAAAAAAGCTTACTATAAAGTGCATTTTCTACAAACAGTTAGTGAATCAAAAACTGTTTTCTGTATTACTCTCTGCGTCTCTTTTAACCGTCAACATCCCTTTGCACCTACCATCTATGTCTTCATCCTGGACGTTAAGGTACAAGTATTCCAGACCTCGGCCTTTCTTGTTGTGCTCTGCCCCTTGCAGTTTTGACATGAGCGATGTCTTTCCTGAACCATCCTCCCCTAAAATAAATCACAGCACTCATATGTTACAACCAAAAACAAGAATCCAAGACATAATGTTACTCGTGCACCGTTAGGATTGTGAATTAAACATCTGCAAAATACACATACCAAAAACTAATATATTTTTCCCAGATGGCAATTTGGAGCTTGAGCGTGTGGAAACTTCGCTGAGAATTGACGACCTGGAAGAATGACAGACCAACACATCACTTTCATGACAGCATCAGATAAACGCTTTGATAAGCTAGTCATCGGTTATAAAATTAGTTTTGATAAGCTTTATATTGATATCTGCTTCTAGGTGCTGTCACTTTAACAACTAGGAAGAGACATCTAACGTTATCATACAAGAAGAAGGGTGTCCTGTCCAGCAACCGTTAAATCGCATCAGAAATGTAACTCTTATCTCCACGTTGTGACATGTCTCATACAAATACAACAAAACCGTCTATAAAGTCATTTATTTACACGAAAGATCTTTCAGATTTCTCCACATCACAAACAAACAGTTCCAGTTTGAATAACAAGAAAAGAACATTAACGGTGACATGTGACATCTCTTTAAACACTGTCTCTATCCTAAAGCAGCTCGTAAATCGCTCATAAAGTGTTAGTTTACAAGTCTGTGTGAAATGTTTTTGACTCATCCGGGACCGGCGTCTAAACTGAACTAGACAGCACCCGGCTGGTGACAAAGCAGGTCATTACACTGTCAACTAAACACTCTCCCTGCAAAATTAAATTCGCTTTAAGGCAATCTGAGGGTGCGAGCGTACCAGAGGTTTTGTCCTTCATCATCCTCGTTGCTGTTTTCCATAGTGTCGCCCGTACCGACTGCGCCCAGTAGCTTCTTCTCTAAAACGGGAGCCATCTTGAGTAGAGAGGCACAAAAGGAGGCGCATATAGAGCGGCCGAGGACCTCACATGAACCACTCGGCACCTTCCAATCATACTATGGGGAAGGTTTGGTTAATGATTATTAAATACGTAACGCGCCGTTTGACCAGTAAAGGCAAACGTCAGTTGGCTCATGAATATTACTTGGACACATGACAGAGAGTTTAACAAAGGTGCTGTGAATAAATTCATATTCATGAAGGTACTGTCCCATAGTACGAGTTTTAGTTCTCGTAACGCTCACTTAGGAAAAAAAAACAGAAGAAAAAACGATAGAAAAAATGATATGAAAATGCACAGGATCATTTCATAATTCTTTTAAACAAGTCTTGCGTTGGTTACTTAAAGTAATGTGCTGAACTCAGAAAAAACTGTTTGTAGTTATGATCAGGCATGTGAAGGGACAGCGCAATCCGCGTTGGCTTGAATGATGTCATTTTAGACTTTGCCGCGCGAGCTGCTGTCAAGCCATGTAACTCGTGAGCTGAACTGAGGTCAGATTTGTAATTTCCTCTTCGTGATGAAGATATACACGTGAAAAGGGGAAACTGATTCACGCTCAGCTTCATATAAACCGGGCGTAGACAACAGTTTTCTGAACACGTTGCACCGTTGCAGCATTGGAAACCATGTTATTTATAGAGTAACTTAATGTATGATGTACGTATTCAAATAAAACAAAGACAAATAAATAAAGATGTGAGTTATGAAATATTGTTACCTCTGACGTATAGATCAAAAAGAGAGCACTGATGACATCTGCTGGAAGAAACATCGCATGACAACGTGAGACTCAAACTTAATTCATTTAGATCAACGTGCAATTACTTTACGTAGATTTGGTATTTAAGAAGACTTTCTACATAAATACACTATCATATATTATTGTACATATACTAATAATGTACATGTTATAATTATAATTTAAATGAAACTTAACTATTGACGTCTTATTAGTTTTTGGTGAAGTTCTTTTTTTCTTAAGTCAGTAAATAAACTGAAGGTTTGCCATACAAGTATCACGTAATTACAGTAGAAGGATCAAACCAAAATGGTTGTTTAAAACCAGACAAACAAGCATACAAAAAATGCAAATAGTCATTAAATAAATAAATAAAAATCACAACAAGTAGATATGTGATTGCTGCTTCTGAGGTAATTTAACACAATTATTGTCATCCTACTCAGTCAGGCCTAACTGAAGTATTGGGTTGAAGGGACGACAGCTGAGGCTCTGCCACAATTAAGTCTAGGGATATTCCCCCAGGCTCCTCCATATGGCCCGACAGGCCACAGCTCTGAATTTGTGGTGTACTGACAAGAGTTGAGGGGTAAGACTGAGGTTCTCCTGGGAGACGTAGCATGCCAAAACCTTGAGTCATGTGTATAAGGCTGTAACTTGACCCTATTCCTTTTATTTTGTACCCTTGCTGGTAATTTTAACTGAAAACTGAATTCAATTTGAACGGAATTAGAGCATATAGGCTTATTCCTGTCTAATTGCAGAGCAGCAATGTTTTGTTTAAAGGGTTAAGTGAGCTCCTTTTATGTGCAATAAAAGTTATTTTAAACGCAAATCTTTGTAATGCAAATCTGAAACTCCTCTTCCTGCACCCACGTAGAGCTTTCGCAATTTAAGTATTACTGACTATTTTATTATGTTGTTCTCTGTCATTGTGCCACTTATACTCATTTCCTCTTGTTCTGATTTAACCATTTGTTCTGATGCACCATCATAAGTCTGACACTAGAGGCTGCTGTCTTCATTATTCATGTCCCTTAAAAGTAAGTTGCTTTTCTAGGCTTTCCGTAGTGCACATTGTTGTTGTTTGTTTGACAGGATAGGGTTGGTATTATTAATCACGTAAGGCTAGTTTGCCAGACATTCTATGGGGGCAAAAAGCTCACAGATCATAAACCTTTCAGCGCACATAGTCTGGGAACTCTGTAACCTTGAACTCTCTGCCCAGAATAGCTGGGTATTTTAACAAATTACCATACACACACACACACTCTGTACAACCAACATGGAAACATTATGTGCAATTTTTGTAGATCATTGAAAGAAGCAGTTTTCCACATTTATTTCAATTTTTCCCACATGAGAGCATTAGGAGTTTGACATAAATATAAACTTGCTAATGTATATTCTGCATTACGCTATATGACTTCTCATCTGGACAGTAAGTACAATAAAAACGCAAACTGTGCTGTACAACAAGCTGAAGTACAGAGAGAAAACTACTTTCTCACGGCCATGTTTCATCACATTCCATTTGTCTAGTAGTGATGAAAGGGCGGCACTGGTTCATTCCTCTCCTCAATGTGATTTAATCACGAGCCTGTGATGAGGTGAGTAAGAAGAAAAATATAAATATCAGAGATGTGTAGTCTACATAACAATTAATTTAAAATTATTGACAAGACTGACCGGCTTTGTCCAGAGTAAATTTTATTTGCCGTGCACTAGACAGTCCTTCATGCTGTGTCACATTATTATAAATAGCATGTACATTATTTTATCTCTATTAATGTGGTCTACTTCCATACGTCTCAACATGTTTACTATGACACGTGCTGTGTTGCAGTGCACTTTTTGATTCTTAAAACCATACTCATCAGTGTATTTAGAAATGATTTTTCCTCATGTGCAGTGATATGCCACAAGTGTTCCTGTACATTCAAAGGATGGAGAGCACATAAGTACCACCCAGTAGACTGATTTCCACATTTTCCATACAATCTACAAAATAAAAGTTATGAACATTTTTAAAATGGTGAAAAAATTTAGTGGAAAAAGAAAAGTCTATGTTTGTTAGTTAAGCCCTGTGAAATGTCATTGCACTTGTACCTATGATATTCTATTAACACCAGGCAGCCAAATTACACTTGGGTGCCATGTGTCAGACTGGAGAATAATACTGGTGACAACCTCATGGCTTTCTTACAGTAACACCTCTACCTCGTGAAGCAGTCAGTAATAATTACTACGATATACGTTAAAGATGTGAATGTATTAGGCAATGCTGTTTTTTATTTTTTTATTTTTAAACAGAGTAATGTTTTGTGAGAGGATCAGTCCTTTAACATTTTTATACTTTTTATATATATTCAGCAATGGATGAGTAGAATAACTGTAACCTCTGTCTTTACAGACAGAATAAGATAGATCTATGCTAAAACCAGACAGGCAGGTGGAAAAAGGCAAAATAATACGGTTGCTATAGCGATCACTTCAAAAGTGAAAGAAAAGGGGGCATTATTCCCAAAACCCATTATAAAGCCCACCTAATCTAGTAAAATATGCACCCAAAGCTGGGGGAAGGGAAAGGAGGAGAAAGCAGGGGAGGGTATATGGATTGTGGGCAGTGGGCAGGAGAGGCTGTGATAACGACAGATGTCTCACAAGCAGTGGGTTTAACAGGAGGGGTGAAAGGAGAAAAAACGCCCAGTCGCAGATTGGACCACGGGGAGTGAGTACTGGGTGCGACTGGATCACATTCACTACTACAGGAGAGAGAAAAGTGCCTCCAGCGCACGAACGGATTTCCAGGGTTTAAAGCAGCAGAAAACAAGGTTAGTGAAAAATGATTTATTTCGATTCTGTATGGACTTTATAAAAACACGGGAAAATCTCAGAAAAACCGTTTAATTGAGACTCCTCGCACCGCTGAAGGAGACATTGTTAAGAGTCGAATGGATGAGCCGTCCTTTGTTCTCTTCATTTTAAGTGTCACTTAACTAAATACTGTACAACACAAGCATCCTATATCACTAAATTAAAATAACTAAACCGTAAAAATAGCTTTACAGCTTTTTTCCTAACAATGTGTGAAAGACACGTTAGTCAATTATATATTCTAAATGTATACATGGCATCTTCAGGGGGTCTCTTAAAATAAATGTAAAAAAAAATGGAGATCTTTACTTAAAGCTTAATAAAATGAACAACTAGATATTTTAAAAATAAATTAAACGAATACGTGGGTTACAGGTAGCCCTAAACTGTTTGATGGCAGACACATGTTTAGTTGTTCCTTCACCGCTGCTTTTCAGCGAAGATTAAAAAGATCTTTGCACAGATATAAAAAGCTCATTCAGGCATATGAAAAAGCTGGTCGATATGAAGGGAGAAGTCAAAGTGGGGGGTTGTGGGGGTGGGGAACACTCTCAAATCACTATCCATGTAAAAACAATCTAAAAGACACAATTATACATCGTCTTATCAGACATGGGAACGAGTTTAAATTCACTGTTAACTTCATTTTTCACCATCTCTTTTTTACATGTTCATGTCTTATGAAGTGGGATGGGGTGGTTTAACATGGTTGTTCAGTATGATTAGAAACCATTTTTGGAGGGTTTAGATATATTACTTAATGAAGTAAGATTTGCAGAAACAGCGGAGCTTGTAAAGTGTCCAGACAAAGCGCTGTAAGCGGCTGTGATTGCAAACTGCCGGCGGTATGAAGTGTCTTCGGTGAAAGATGACACAGACAGCACGTCTCAGCAGCAGCTGGACATTTGCAGGTCGGGTTGGTGCATGACTGCGCATCCCGTCTTGTTTGCCCCAGTGCAGCACTATGGACAGCTCCTATTATAATCCCACCGTGCCAAAGTTAATGTAATATTACGCAATTTTTTTTTTTTAAAGATATGTCGTTTTAGTGCGGCTTTAAATGCAACATAACCTATTTTAATCAGCATCTCAGTTACACTTAGGTATACTGCAAAATTGCGTATACATTTTATATAGAATTCTACTTACTATCAAATGACGCATATCAACATGAAGTTGAAGGTCCCTTAATTGTGTGTTACAAGTAAGCCTTTTGATAAAAAGGGGAGGTGCTGAATTGCTGAATTACATTACATCCATTATATGTTGCTCATTTTACAAAATTTGAATTCATGGCAGTGAGTTTAATAAATTAAATAAAAGTAGGTTTCCTTAACTGCCGTAGAGCCATTTGATGAAAGTGGGAAGCCTGCATGCTCAGTTATGTTATCTCAGCCTTTCCCCTTAATGTTATCTTTTAACCTCACCAAGCATAACTGGTTTACAAACCATAAAACACACACACACAGTGCAAGCATTTTGTGTTAAAGGGGTTGAATAGAGACACAACCACTGCTTTCATTTTGTAGGATGACATTACACGTTACATTAACCTGTTCGTTTTGAAAGTGGCTGTAGATAAGGTCTAGCCTGAAAGGATTTAGAAGTAAAAAATGGTTTATTACGCCTACTCCTACAGATTTACAATCAGTGTTTGACCAGACTGAGTTTTTAATTTTAAATAGAATGTTCACTTGGCTGCAACACTTACGCTAATAGAAAGTTTACAAGAACCAAGTGACATTCCCTTCCAGTCACTGTTTGTCCTTAAGCCATAACCTCCTTCGTTGCAAAACTGGACAGCATTCAAAGTCCTTGGCAGAGATTGCCTTGAGTTAAAATGACTGAGTGAGTGCCCTTTATAAGGACAGACAGGGTGGGCCATGTGGGCAGACTTATGAAGTTTTACATTTTTTCTTCGTATTTATTTATAATTAAAATGGATTTGTATTCATATATAATTAATATTCTATCTAATACAACATAAAATGATCCAAGGTTCATCATTTAATGTAAGATGTTCTTTTATTCCTGCAGGGCACATCATGGGAGGCAAGCTAAGCAAACGGAAGAAGGGATATGACGTCAGTGATCCTAAAGAGAAGAAAGAGGAAAGCACTGTGACAGAAGTTGCCCCATCTGAGAAGAAGGCAGAGTCTCCTGTGACCGAGGCAGAGGTGGTTCCTCAAGACACTGCAGTGGGGAACTCAGAAAGATCAGCTGAGCAAGCTACCTCTCCCTCAACAACAGAGATAGAGGTGAAGAAAGACAATGCCACAACAGAAGAACCGGCTGCTGCAACAGATCCATCTACTGCTGCATCGGAAAGTCCACCAGAAGAACCAGCAGCTGAGGAAAAAGCAGCGGTGACAGATAAACCAGCGGCAGAGGCACCAGCATCTGCATCAGAGGCACCACAGGCAGAAGATACAACATCTGCACCAGAGAAACCAGCAGCCGAGGTACCAGCAGATGCACCAGAGAAACCAGCAGCAGAAGTCAGAGCATCTGCACCTGAGACACCAGCACCTGAGGTACCAGCAGCTTTGACAGAAGCATCTGTTGCCGAAGAGCCTGCTGCTAAACCTAAGGAAGAAGCAGTTCCTCCAGAGTCACCGGTAACACAGGAGCCTGTGGCTGCCCCTGAGGAACCAGCTGAGGTAGAGCAATCTGTAGCAGAGAAATCTGCAACTTCGCCTGAGGAACCAGCAGAGGCACCAGTGTTGGAGGAACCTCCGGTTGTACCTCAGGAACTGGCAGCAACACCTGAGACACAAGTGCCAGAGGAACCTGCAGCTACACCCGAGGAACCAGCAGTTTTATCAGAGATCCCAGTGGCAGAGGAACCTGCACCTGAGGAACCGGCAGCTTTGCTGGAGTCACCAGTGACAGAGGAACCATCAGCTGTGCCGGAAGCACCTGTGATTGAGGAACCTGTGACAATATTTGAAGATCCAGTGCAGGAGTCACCAGTGGGAGATCCACCTGCCCCTGTGCCAGAAGAGCCACTATCTTCCCCTCAACTTGCAGCTTCCCCAGCAGAGCCAGTCACAGAGCAGATAACTGAAGAAGTTGCTGAGAAGATTGAAAATGCCCCTGAGGTATCCACTGAAATTACAGAAACCACAGAGGCAGTGCCAGAACCTGAGATGGAAGCTCTAGAGCCAGTCGCTGAGGCTGAGTCAGTGCCTGAGCCTGTTTCCGAGCCAGACGCAGACGCAGCTGTGCCTAGCCCAGAGGAACCCACACCAGTCACAGAGCAAACTGCTGCATCTCCTGAAGTCACACTTATACAAGCCAAGCCTGAGCTGACCCCAGAGCCAACAGAAGATAAGCCTGCACCTGAGCAAAAAAGCAGTAGGGACCTCATCCCTTTGATCGTCATCTTGGAATCAACCTCAAACAATGATATCTCCTCTGAGGAATCTGTCCCAACCACAACAGATCCGAAGCTCAATAATGGAGAGTGTGAGAGTGCCGCCTTAGTAGAGGATTCTGTGTCAGCTCCCCCTAAGGTGAATGGGGAATGCCATGAAGTTGATGTCCCAGAGTCTCCGGCCGATGCATGCATGAACGGTGTAAAAGACAAAGAACCCCCTCAGGAGCAGAGTGAATGTGAACTGAAAAAGGACTTAAGTTTGGCTGCTGACATTCAGGTTCCGCTTCCAGTCGGTGACATGGTAGAGGTGCCACAGTGAGTCGACTTAATCTGAGAAACAAACCCTAAATGTGAATACTGATGCAAACAACTGAAACAATCGTCTGAATGTGGGTTTTCTGAAAAAAATTCAAAGATGCCTGTTGTGGTTTCTCAGCCAAAAGGAATTTCTGATTAACCAAAAAGAAATACCACCCAAGAGCTAACAGAGCAAGTAACAAAGAATACAACATGTGAGAGTGAAAGACTGAAAAGAAATTGGAGAGGGAGAATGTGAGCGAGATTGAGAAAGAGAGCGAACAATGTTTAAAATGTGTGTGCCCTGTGTCCTGCTGTCATTGGAGAGGGCGAGCTCGCAGGTCTGGTGAATATTTAAACCAGGTAGATGATGATTACACATGGACTGAAACAAGAAATAAAAACAAGTTGGCAGAACAAAAATCCTGGATGGTAGCAAAACATTGAATTGAATGAATAGTTTCATATTTTTTTGTGTGAGTCTGATGCATATTAAAATGGTTTATTGGATTAGCATTTAATAGTATATAATCTAATTTAGACCACATCGTTTCTGTCACCATGTAATAAGGAGATTTGGGGATGAGGCGTTTTGAATTTTTCATGATGGGAAAGCAGTGAGGAATGTTCATATAATTTAATGACTTGGCTTAGACAATAAAACACTCTGTTATACCTTAAGAATGGTTCTTTCCTTTTTGCACATGTGTTGTTTTCGTGAATGTTGTGCTGAATGTAGGATTAGATTTTTACTTGTGTGTTATTTTATTTATTATTGAGTACCCCAAATAAACGATAAAGTATGATACAGTTTGCTTCATGCAGAGAACAGATCCATTTGATCACTACCGAATCCGTCCAGCCTGTTCAAGGTTTTTTGGCACTGAATTAATATGGGAGGAGTTTTCTCAACAGCTGCATCAGTTACTTTGTTTTCGGCCATTTTGTTTGGTAGTGCGGATCTGACCGGCAGGTCACCATTTCAGCAATGTCCCAGGAGTCATTGACTTTGCAAATTTGTTTTGTGGGGCAGGGGGGGATCAGACACGTGTTGTTTTGAGCAACATGAAACATGGCCATGCATTTTAATGTCTGTTCAGAGGCCCAATTTACCTACTCTACAGGAGATCAAGTAAAGCAGGAGAGCGGATTCCCAGCCGTTTCTCGTGGCTTTCAGGATAACTAGAGATACAGTGCAATGCAGCACATTGCAGTTGGGGGAACAGGGTTGGGGAAGGTTTCTGGCATAAAAGGAGGAGCTCTGATGCAGCATGAAGAGGAAGAGAGTAGCCATGACAAACGATATTATCGCCCCTCTACCTCTAGACATTTCACATGCACACAACGACCCCATGTAGAGCAGAAGGTAGCCCTTCTGGAAAAGCACACAAATAATAACACAAAGTGCTTCACATGGGTTGTCTCACCTACTCCTTAAAAGAGTAAAGGGCTTGTCTGTCATAGGTGCTAATGTGCAAACTGATTACTGTACAAGGAACTGTGTCTGTTCAAGTGAGGGGACATCATAGGTGGTCACAAGAAAAGCCTTGAGACAGCGGAATCTGGAAATATCTGAAGGTTCCCTAGTGCCCTTCGCCGACACTATAATGAGCTCTTCCACATACCAAGCAAATTCTCTGGTTTCTTAAAACACACACACACAAAGGCGTACAGATTTATGAAAGGAATGCTCTCTAAAGCCAAGGGGGGTTGGGGGGGGGTTTGGGTGGATGAACCCATTGCCTTCAGTGTTTCAAGTGACTGTTAAACGTGTTCTCTGTCAAATGAGAATGTAAATGATAAACCTGCCAGTACAAAAAAAATAAATTCAGTTAGATCTGGTTATACATTACGTCTGACTTTATGCAATGCACATATGGACTGAGAACTTTTATAAAAAAGAAAACAAAAGAAAAGAAGACATTTATTTACTTTGTGTTGAATGGCGATTCCTGTGTAAGGAATTTTCAAGCCAAGGTGTCCAGTTTCCCCATCCCATCCTACTCTGTTAAGATTCCTTCCTCCTACGGCCCTCTCTCTTTCCCTTCCTCCGTTATTCTTCCTCTCTTTTCCTTCACTTTTATGTACAACAGATGAGAGGCCCTGCTTGCATCTTGATTGAAAGACCCTCTACACAGTGCATAGTTGTGTAGCCCCAGCTGCAGTGCTTGGATACACCAGCGCTATGTGTTCTATACTGGTGCCTTGGCACAAACCTGAGCTTGCTTTCCTGTCTCTTTTTACACATGAGGAAATGTCATCTTTTACTTTGTTCTCCTCTACTCTATTAAAAAAAGATTCACACCACACATTTGATTGAAATCATGGCAAATAAATCAAATTGAATTTTAGATATTGCATTCAACATGTCTTTTTAATGTTTGTGTGTTTTTAGTGGTTTAAAGTTGTTGCAGTGGAAATGTTAGTGTACTTGATAGTATAAATACTTGTATTTTACCATTGTAAAGGAGAAAAAGATGAAGACATGGAGTGTGAGAAAAAGAAAAGGATTTCAACTAAAATCTGAAAAATGTGTGCCTGTGGCTCTCTCAAGATTTCTTATTAAATCACATGACTACAAGAACGCCTGTTGATCCATACTGATTTAAGTCAACTAGGCTTAGTTCATATTACAGCAGTATCTGCTGTAGAAAAATGGAGACCTGTCTCACTCTTAAACACTCTTGGGAAGTGAAATAATTAACTCATTTGTAATACAGATTTCTATCCCGTAGAGTCGAAAAGCAGTGTGTTTAAAAATTGCTGAAAAACTTCCCATTGTTTTTTTCTATCCCTCTTGCTCCCTTTGTGATTGATGGCCTGGCGTTACTTTGCCCATCTGCTCTATAATGCTGTCATTATATACAGGCCTACAGAAGCCTTTCAGTCTGTGCTCAGTTATAGTTACAACCAATATTGATCCACGAGTTAGCTTAATGGCCACTAAGAGGGCTGAGTCTGTCTTCTTACCCTTTCCCCTCTATTGCTCACCCTTCTTCCTTTGGTCTTTCTTATCCTTTCTCCCTCCCCCTGCTTACACACATTCAAGCTCCACACTAGCACATTTTTGTAACAGAGCCGGTGAAATGCACGTGTGAGGGATGTGGAGAGGGAAGACAGTGGAAGATGGGGGGTTCTGTATGGGGTCTGTGTGTGTGAGCTAGTGACAGTCCCAGCATGGAGCCTCTGTGAGGGGAGATGTGTCTTTGTTGTGCCGCCCAACCCCCTTCCTCCATTCCCTTCTCCCTTCAGCCATTAGGGGAGAGAGAATTTTATACCCTGACATTTAATCATTCTAGACCATTAAACAGAGGCAGGAGGAACCACAAGCCGCGTGCCAAGCGTAACACGTTTTGCCTTGAACAGCATTGTGATCCAGCCCAACCGGTGCACGTGGCGTCTGATGTTTTACACATCCCTTTGCAGGCATTACAGACACTGCAGCTGCTAATCCAAGGATTCGCTGTATTTTATCATTTTAAAGACTCATTTGTTTAAAAAGTTGTTTCAGATAAATGTACTACAAACCATGGGCGTTTTGTGAGAAGCCAATGTGGGCTGCAAGTCCTCAAGAGATCTGGAAAAAAATATTAAAATTGCATAAAATATGAGATCAATTTGTTTTTAAACAACATTATTGACTATAAAAAGAAAATTTCATTTATTCACTCTATTGCCGATCAAAACCTTCATATGACTCTTCTGTGGTGGGTTTGTGTCCATACAATAGAAGTCAATGGGGGCCAGTGTTGTTTGGTTACCACTGTTCTACGAAATATCTTCTTTGGTTTGCGCAGAAGAATGAAAGTCATAGAGATTCGAAATGACAAGAGGGTAAGTAAATGATCCCAGAATTTTCCTTTATGGGCAAACTTTCCCTTTACCTTATTTTAATCTACTCAAATGGTTACATGAGGAAATATATTTTGCCACCTTTGAATTCATTTTATTCTCATTGAGCTGACGGAGAGAATGTGATGGTGAAATGTACAAATTAGATCGTACAAATTCATACAAGTAGCCAAAATTAGCCACATCGTTAAATAGTTAAGTTTTTTTTTTTCGTGAGATTGTGTTGGAAATGCTGGACCGTAGGCTACTGAAATACTGCCATTACCTTGTCAATTTAATAATGTTCGTGACCAGTCTGCAAACCGGCCTGAATTAGTTGCGGTTCAATATAGTGCCACAAATACAAACACCATTATGCACAAACACACCTCATTTCTCATATCTGTATCTCGAACACAGTTATTAAAAAAAATCAGCAGCTTGAACAAGATTAAATTACCAACAGTCTTGTTCCCTTCTGCAATCTGGTGAACATGAACAATGGAAATGGGAACATAAGCGGCATGCCTGTGTGTTTAAGATTAAATATTAAAACTATGTTGCACTCGGTCACCTTGAGAAAAAGAACATTGCAGGTGGGTTAAAAAGCCATAGACATCTCAAATTCGTGTTCTTCCATGTAGAAAACAGTCTGCTTCTTACAATGGATCTGAAACAACACACTCATTATGTAATCAAAGAGAAGTAGCAGTGCTCACTCATCAGAAAAACTTCTGCATTCGCTTTAAAAATACCGGCTACTCAAAACTACATCCTAGAAATGGGATGATTTTGTCTCGTATGTTGAACATACACTAGTAGTTTGACTTTAATTCACAAATTTCAATATCAACATTTAGGAGCATGTGGGTGACACAGGTAAATCAGAGGCTTTGCTTACGTAGACAGAGCTGCCAGAGAACCTGTCACACTAAATTATTTATCAATTTAATGACAGTGGGGACAGAGGGAAGAAGAAGAATGGGAGATGAGGGGAAAGAGTGTGGGTTAGAAAAATGTGTGTCTGTCAGGGTGTGTTGGCAGATAAGAGTTCATGTCTGTTTACATGGCGTGTATGAGGGGTGCAGTTATCTATTCTGCAGTTCTGGTTGATGGAAACTCTATGATGATCTGTCACATCACGTCATTGGCCACTCATGTTAGAAGTTATTGGGTACAGGTACAGAGTTCGACTCTATGGAACCTCATTTGGAACTATTTGGAGATATTTTTACCAATACGTTTTAGTTTTATATATGATATACAGCAACAAAGTAAGCATTTTTTCTTGCTCTGTCTTTTCACTGAGCTTGTCACAAAGCATGAGCTTGTCACAAAGCATTGTGGGATTGGCAATCACACAGACAGTGTTAAACACTGATAAAGCTATGTTGTTAAAGCCCTACAGTACTATCTCTCTCACACAGTCTGAGTGGAACAGAAAGCATTCAGTCTAAACATGAGAACAACCACACAAATACATCCCCGGACTCTAGCAATTCAACATGCCGACTAATGTGTTAAATATTCCCAGATGAGCTGTTTTCTATATTTGAAATAAAGTGTGTCCATCTGTTTAATACTATACGTAGGCTATACTTTATTTATATATAAAGTAAGGGAACATTTTTTGATATCTTTTGGTTATATTTGCCCCTATCTATTAGCTTGTTAAAGTTTTTCCAGACACAGTGCAGCGTAAACACCCCAAGAACAGAAACAGGGCTTGCAACTAAACTTAGACTGCTCTCCATCTTGGTTTTGTCTCAACACTCTCATATATTGTGCTAGGAAAGAGTTTCTTGATACTACAATGCACTAGATCACTGCATCGGTGAGTTTCATTAGCACAATCTTTTTTGTTTGGCAGATATTTAGTGATTTGTTTCTGCTGGGTCTAACAAATTTAGCCCCGCCCCATGAAGGGGAAGTTGTGGCCATAAAGTGCATTAAATGTCCAACGTTCTGCACTTCAGGCAGGAATGGTTTTCAGAATACACACATTACAGTTTAGAGAGAGAGAATAAATAGGGAGGAAGGCAGTTGGCACACTAGGGAAACCTGGGGTGTCACTTCAAACAAAAAGACTCACTATGAGGTAAGTGACATAGGGAGATCACTGATTACAGTCTGCTGGTTGAGGCTCATTAAATCTTTTTTTCTCCCTTACGAGCCTCACACACTTCTGACCTCCTCTACTTCCACCCTGCCATATGCCCTCAGCACAATGCCCCCAGGTGTTGAGGGCAGGAACAGGACAGATCTGTTTCAGCCAGAGAGAAAATTCTGTCATGACTCCAAAAACCCTGAACCGGCGAGTGAGAGTTGCAGAGGAGAAAAAGTAGAGGGGACCAAAAGAGTGAAAACATTTGCTATATCAAAACATCTTGAGCGCATCAGATGCAAACAAGTTAGTGGAGAAATATAAAAACCTGATACTGCATCAGCTTATTTCTGCATGAGGTAAGGTCTGAATGATTTGATGCTGGACAGTGGAAATCATTGGTTTGTTATGGTGGGTTGTCATAAAAATATTATTATATTATATATGACATTTAGTTGTTTGTTTAAATAAACAGTAAAGCAGTAGTGGCGTTTTTCTACCACAAGCAAATTGGCCATTAGTTTATATCAGGTTATATCAAGCACAGTATATAGTGCAACAATCATGGCAAATATCAACTGTGATGTAACATTGTAACACTTTTTTTTTTTTAATTATATTTCAGAAATAAATACAGAATTTCTCATTGGATTCATGTTCTATAAAAATACCATTAATACCATTAAAGTTGTTGCAACACATAATGTAGCTGCAGTGTCATATAGCCTACTTTCCTTCCATCCATCTGCTATCATCACACCCCATCACACACTATTATGTGCAATGCTCATTCGATGCAGCTCACTTCTTGCCATTAGTTCTGGTAATAACGCAATTTAACTTCAGCATTTTATCACATCCTCACCTTGTGATACTTTTCAACAGCTCTAAATTCACACAAATATAGAAAAGGGAAGTATACAGACATGATACCCCACATCTGCAAACACAGAAATGGGAGAAAGAACATTTGTAACTTCCCAATAGAAGACAGCAGAGACTTTCAAATATAAAAAAAGCAGTGTGATCTACTAAACCATACGCCTTCCAGGTTTAATATGGAATTTCCCTCAACAATACATTCTGAGTGCTTTGATTGGTTTAAAATGAACTGAAACAGTCTCAAAACATAAGACGTAAACTCTTGGCAAGGTTGTGACCTGCCAGTTCTTGGAATAGAGAAAGCAACTCAAGCCTTAGGGATTGTGAAAGTATTTTTGACCAGTAAGCATTTATAGAGAGAGTTAAAAAAACGTGAACCAGTAAAATTCCACTTTGTGGTCACTACACTTTCAATTCTCATTAGTTTTTTGTTGAAAATGTCAGGAACACAAACAGCAACAGATCGGCCTGTTTTTTTAAATGTGTTTTGTGACAAAGGCACTTCCTACGTTTCGCCACTGAATATATTGATATTAAGTTACATTGTCGGATGAAAGAATGTGTCTTGTGTATGTAGTTTGGTTTCCAGGTAGATGTATAACAGGAACTGTCCTAAATGGTTCCAGAAGTGGGTACACTGATGCTATCGGACACTTGTGTGTTTTGGATGTTTGGAACTGAGAGCTGTCACGCAAACGCTACCATGGCCGATAGATCGTTCTAAGAGAGAGCGTTGCTGCCTTTAAGACACACGCTGTCTTTTTACGCCGCACACACTAAAGTAACATCGAAGCACCCAAACAGTTGCATAACACTGTCTCAACACACGTTGTGTGACCCTGCAGCATGCCAAACACAGCACTGATGCAACGGGGTGAAACAGAGGTCTCTGTCTCTCTGCCTGCCTGGTGGGAAGGAAGTTGAAGTCTCGCCTGGTCGGAGCGACACCAGCCCTCAATCCAATTTCAGAGCTCTGCTTTTGAATGGAAAGCTGTCAGTGAAAACAGGTCATCTCCACCCTATAGCATTACTCTGTACGACAACATCTCCTTTAGCCGTTTTGTTGATTTACAAGCTGAGGTGACTGTTGCTGTGCTGAGAGCTATTAGGATCAAAGTTGGATATATTGAGCTGGAAGATCTGGCTTTTTTCAGGCAGGTGAGAGACCAACAATAACGCCTCTGCGATAACAAACAATGAAAAGTGTTTCATCCTCCCCATTCTAAGATCACAAAAAAGACTGTGGACTAACCTCTTCCTGTGTGTGTGTGTGTGTGTGTGTGTGCGTGCGTGTGTGTGTGTGTGTGTTTGTGTGTGTGTGTGCGTGTGTGTGTGTGTGCGTGTATTCTCCACCAATGGTGTCATGTGCATAAAATGAACATGCAAATGAAAATGTTTATGCTTTTTGGATCTTGGTTGTATAGTCTGAGTTAAGAATAGAAATGTACACCTATTTAGAATAAAATAGGCCTGTGGATTGTGCTTTACAGATTTTTGTATTACAGCCATGCTCAAAAAAAGGTGTGGCCTTGTGCATTGTCTGGTTGTGCATGCTCTGCATGGGGCATCTGTAGCGGCCCCCTCTTGTGGCTGTAAATGAAAACTACAAACGTCTACAGCCTTCCACCACAATCAAGAGTCTCCTCCAGCACCCCCCATCCCCCCACTCTTCATCTCCTTTCTCCTCCCCCTCTCTTCTCTTGCTGACTGCTGCATTGTGGGTCTCTGTAGCATTGTGCTGGCACAGTGTATGTGAGCCTGCTGACACATGGAAATCAGCACAACCGCACATCCTGATGTACACACAGCATCAACAAAAAACACACTAACAATTACATGTTGCATAAACGCTGCATAAATGCTTTCAGTTACGGCAGATCTGTTGGAGACTTGCCTGCGTAAGCACTACTCAATGGGGATTTAAAGCAGGATGACAGGACGATTTATTGGGGATTTTAGTGGGGATTTTTAAGGCATGCATCAATATAACAATTTCTCATTGTGGCTTTAGTAACTTTGTTATTTCAAAAATGTCATTTATGACAATGTAAATTGTTTTCATAATGAAACATCCTGCATTTGAATCTTTTTTCATTTGTTGGGTATGTAATTCATTGTCTGTTTATCTTAGCATTTTGGCACGGATAGTCGGGCTCTTCCATATTGCATTAGCAGGAATGGCATCTACGGTTCTCTATCTTCATAAGTGCAAGCCGCACACTTATCTGTGGAATTCTCTCTGTGCATATCAACACCTCACTGTAGAGCCCGTCGGGTCCTGAACAAGAGAAAGGGGAATGACCCAGTGAAACCCACAGCGGCTAATCTCACTGTTTTCTCAAGGACGTGCCATTGATTATTAAAGTAAATTCCTCACATGTTTGTAATCTGTGAGATTTGGGATGCAATCTGACAACTGAAAACAACCCCCGACTACTGCCTTAATATGTTACAATCAATTCACATATACACGGTTTACTTTTATTCCGTTCTCATGTTTCTGCCTGAAATGTGCATTTGATATATATATATATTGAATGTTGAAAGAGAGAGAGAGAGAGAGAGAGAGAGAGAGAGAGAGAAAGAATTCCTAATATCAAGAGCGAGATTTCCTCTCTCCAACCCCACATGTTTTACCCCAACTGGCTCTTGTTTTCCCAGCATGGCCTCCAGAAAGTTTCCACCCTGTGGGGAGGTGCATCCTACAGTGTGGGTCACTGGGTTTGTGCTTTGGATAATGCTCCTTTACCCCTCTCAACACACCCACCAACCCACTTCTCATTGCTCTCAGCCTCAAGGATGAAACAGAGACAAATCAGCTAACAGCACGTGGATGATGAATGATTAATTCAAACATTATGTTTGAGTAACAGGAAGTGTGTGATGGGCACAGGTATGAGTCCGTGTGTGCCTGTAATGTTAGAGAGATAACTGTGACGGCAGTAGAAGGGAATGCTAAAAAAACCTGATTTCTGTGATATGAATGACATTCAGAATGACATGTGCTGTAGAGCATGTTTGCATATTTTGCATGTACACATGACACATCTGATATGCACTCATATGCTTACCGTACATGCACCACATAACTTTATATATTGATATGGATTTGACATATTATACAAATTTGCAGTGTCCAGGTCAAAAATATTGAAACCCTAGCTTGTTCAGAGAGCTACAGACACAAAGTCCAGGACAAGGCAGGACAATGGCCTGTTCCGAGTATATACATTAAACTGGGGAGCTGAAGGGAGCACAATGTGTATAATACACTAACAGGATCTGGGCCTTCACTTCTTCTCTGTTTATATTACTGCAGATCTGGGCCTCAGTAAAACCGTGCAAGAAGTTCAAACAAATAAGCCAAAAAGATCAAACAAAGGACACTATTTAAATATCTGAATGCATTTTGCGGTTATATTTTTTTATAGTAAAGTGAATTGTTTAAAGGTCCAATGTGCAATTTTTTGAAGGATCTGTTGACAGAAATGCAATATAATATACATAACTCTAAAACGAATGTCTTCAGAGGTGTATATAGACCTTACATAATGACGTGTTATGTTTTTATTACCTTAGAAGGAGCTATATTTTTATCTACATACACCGCAGGTCCCCTTGCATGGAATTCGCCATGTTGTTTCTACAGTAGCCCTAAATGGACTAAATGCTCTACAAAGCATGTTTTGTAAATATGTTATCTACTTTGGTAAAGAAGCGAAAACGTGACGACATTTTACTCCTCTGTCAGCCACAGAGACTGTATAAAACATGGACTTAGTGTCCGTGATGTCGCTTGTAGGTTTGTGAAAAGCAATTTTGAAGCCCGAAGTGGGCGGAGCCATTCAGCGCCATCTTGGCAGCGTCACTCCTGGATAATAAAAAAAGGCGGGGCATGGGTGGAGTTGAGGTGCCTGGTTGGTGGAATCACTTTTCACTGAAGTGGCCACACCCTTAATTATGCTGGATTTTAAGGCTTAAAAAATTCACCCCCTCACAGTTGTCATGAAGGGCAAAATTAGCTATATAAACCAAAATCATTTTTGAGAGAGACCGGAAGGTTGCAGCTCATGCAACCACTGCATTGCTTCTAAAGGAGGGTGGAATGAGCCCCTGGTTGCACATCGCAACCTCACCACTAGATGCCGCTTAAATTCATACACTGGACCTTTAATAGCAAATCTGCAAATAATAATAGGTATTTAAAAAATAAGAGTAAAATAAACATACAGTACAATTAAAATAAAAGTGTGATTACAATTTTAAAGTTCTCCCCTGGAAGGATAAATTATTGCTGTACAAATCACATCTATTAAAGAATGAAGGTACTTTGCAATGCGTTTTCTCCTGTAGTTTGCTTTGGAGAGCTTTCTGCGTATGTTGCTGTTATAGTTTACAGAAACGGGTTGATAAAAGGAACATGACATTCTGGAGGTCACTTAAAGGTGTGTTTGCATGTTTGAGCTCAGTGTGGGCCGGAGTTGCTGCCCTGAAGGGGGTGTAAAGGGGAAATAAGAGGAAGCACCTGGCGTTGGACAGGGAGATTAGATGAGAAGAGGCTTTTGACGTCGAGGGTGACAGTCAATACTCATTTATAATGGCTTCAAACTGAATATTTGGCTGTGTTCTTCGATGAGAAAAATGATAAAGACCTCAAGACATAAGAGAGAGAGGTTAAAATAACAGGGACCAATGTGTGATGGTTAAACAAAATAAGAGACATGGACAAACTCAGAGCATCTAATTTTAAAGCGCACACAAGAGACTCATTTGTCTGAGAAATGCTCTTAATAAAAGCAACTATTAAAATAGATGAAGACATCTTTCTCTTAGATTTATAACATTGACGTCATTCATCTCGAAATTCAAGGACAGCCAGTGTATAGCACTGGCCTTGTGCCATTCCAGAACAGCTTAATAAATCCTCCAACAGCAAACGATTACATGGTTTAGTGGATATTAGAGGATAACAGTACAACTGCTGTATGTCTCATGCCGGTGCTGAAAACATGTGACTTTATGAACAAACCAATGCTGATCCGGTCCAGTCTGAGTCTTGAGGAATTGATCTAAATTGGGCCTCACAACCTCTGACCTTGGATGAAGTGTTGAGAAACAGGGGGTTGGTTGTCTGTAACTGCAGCTGTGTTACATAAACACACATAAACTAGCCTGTCTGTCCTAGATGAGCCTGAAATTCTCATCACAACCACTATGAAGCCTGACTCCATCACTAAATACGGCCTTTCACCGGCCTGATTCATTTCCAAATGTAGTCTAAGCTTATTGTAAAAACACTATAGGCTGTTTCATGCTTCATATTGCACAAGAGACTCATTCGTTCTATTATACCACAATTCCTTATAAAGCCTGTGCACTAACAAATTGTGTTTTGGACAAGGTTCTATGGTAATGCAATTAATAATGGTTGTACCCTATACACATATACCATGTACTGCCATCTTATTTGTTGTAAGGGCAGCATGTTCAGAGAACATTGTGCTCACACTGCATTGTATTAATCCATCCCAGCTCCACCAAACCCCAGGAGAGATGGAGAGACATAGCACAGCTTTGGCAGACGGCCAGACAAAGATCCAAAATAATAATCAGCAGATTTCAGCTCCCCACCTTCCTTCAGCCCCTTTCCATTGACTCCCTCCTCTGGTTTGTACTTTATGGGTGTTTTTTAGATACGGAGACACAGATGTGTAGGAATAGCTATATCGATGCAGTGATTTATTTGAGCTTTTGCTGTATGCCATGAAAAATAAATACACAGCAAATTGCTAGAAAAAGAATCACTTGTGCTGTGTCAGTGTTCAAAAATTGGCGCATTGATTTTCACATTACTGTGCTGACCACACAACATGGCTTACTCATCAATTGTTCACCCCTCCTCCGTGAACGCAGATAATTAATGTCCTCTTGATAACTGACGTATTGATGACTCAATGTATTTGTGTGCATATGATATGAATATCTGACAGATTGTTCACAATGGTAAATGAATATACGAGAAGTTATGCATTTAACATTATCCAGGGGCCGTCATCTGCCAATCAGATTATGTTGCTTATAAATCTTCTCCGGCCAATTCAGTGTTATATTCCTGTATTTGTGTAACTACCGGACTTTCCCGCTCACGTGGCAGACAAGACGATGAGGAATGAATGTAGTGTAACTATTGCTCCATCACTGTCTCTTTATCTGGAGAGCAGGGCGTGTTTATGAGAGACGGTGTGTCGCCTCTCTGGATGGTTCTGGGCTTTAGTCATACATATTAATGAAGAAGCTGCCCTGTTCAGCATTTTCCCTCGGGGATGGGATTCGGGACTTGGATATCCACATTAAATATAGCTTCTTGTAAAGACAGGGTAGATTGACATAAAGAGCATTGTCAACCTTTTAATCCGTAGAGTTTAAATCAAAACATGATCATATAGATCTGTCAATTAACCTTTTAGGATTTAAGGTGGAGGTATACTGCGTATGCACATTTAGCAGTGGTGTTAAAGGGATGGTTCATTCAAAAGTGACAATTCTGTCATCATTTTCTCACCCTCTTGTCATTTCAAACCTGTGTAACTTTCTTTCTTCTGCAGAACACAAAAGAAGATATTTTGAAGAATGTTGGTAACCATGGGTACCGCACCCATTCACTTGAATCAATGAATGAGCATTTAAATAGCGCTTTATTGTGTATTGCTGTACACCCAAAGCGCTTTACACTCACATGAGGGGGGTCTGTCCTGACCCACCACCAGTGTGCAGCATCCACATGGATGATGCGACGGCAGCCACAGTACAACGGCGCCAGTGCACTCACCACACACCAGCTATCGGTGGATAGGAGAGATAGAGCCAATATGGGGTGGGGAATATTAGAAAGCCACGATTGACAAGGCCCATTGGAGGGAATCTGGCCAGGACACCAGGGTTACACCCCTATTCTTTACGAGAAGTGCCATGGGATTTTTTATGACCACAGGGTGTTAGGACCTCGGTTTAACGTCTCATCCAAAGGACGGTGCTTTTTTACTATATAGTGTCCCCATCACTATACTGGGGCATTAGGACCCAAACATACCACAGGGTGAGCGCCCCCTGCTGGCCTCACTAACACCTCGTCCAGCAGCTGCCTAGCTATCCCAGGAGGTGTCCCATCCAAGTACTGACCAGGCTCAGCCCTGCTTAGATAAAGATTCAGGCCCAAGTATGCATTTTTATCTATACTGCATCAGGTTTTCTGTTGTGGAAAGAGGCTGTAGTAGAAACCAATGTGCCATGTGATGGTAAAGCAAACCGTATGCTTATCAGTCCTGTACGGAGGCAGCAAGCTACAGTATGCTATTATCGGGCAGGTGACTTAAGTGAATGTCTTATTTCCGAGCTATATGGGCTCCATCTAATTGACAAACTCAAAGGTTACAATAAAAAAACAGATTACCAAAACAGTCAATGCTGACTTGAGGGAAACGATAAATACGGATAAAAAAGTTAGCAGTATTTCTAAAAAAGGCTTCAGTGAGATGGTATCGAACGGCTAGCTGAATAGGGAAAGACTGTTCAGCTGTGCTTACAATGTCAATCTTGGTCCTGAAGGTGTAGAATCTCCTTGGGGGGAATTTCCGTTCAGTTGCTGCAGGCTGAGCGCCACAATCCTTCAACACTTATAAACACGGCCCAGATATTACCTCACAGAAAGTTTATAATGCACATGCTGCACAGTTTGAGGGTCAGTGAGGTATTTTTTTACATTCTACACAATGTGCTTGTGCGAACACAATGAAGTAACTGATCAACATCATCTGGTTTCTCATTAACGTTGTCCTGCTCAATCAATTTAAGGGCAGCCTGCAGTTATGAATTATTCACTCTTCCATGGAATGTTCATTCCAAAAAAAAGGACAACCTTTGTGGGCAGAATGCATGCTAAAAAAAGGAAAATGGTGCCCCCCGCTGGATTTAGGCTTTAAAACACACAGCAACCACCTAAACTTCTTGGCATTTTAAAAAAGGACTGGGAATGAAAACAGAAGTTTATGTGCCACTGATTGTGTTCTTTCTGCGTCTAGACTTTGTTAGGTAAACCTAGCTATTTCCTAAACCACAGAGAGCTCTCTGCTTTAAGACAGGCCATAGAAACACAGCACTCCACCCCACAGCTAGAAATCGCCCTGTAATCTACTCAAATACACAACAGCATCTCACCGCACTGGTCCTTGGTGTTACACAGACACATAGAAAATATTTGGCTTACATGAACAGTAGTTCTTCAGTTACAATGTCAAAATGTCACATGTTTGTACAATACGACACGCAAACTAAATGCAAGACTTGGTTCCCCAAATATAAAGCTGTAAAACAGCTAAATTGCTGGTGAGGACATTTACCAGGGTCACATGTTTTATCATTTACCTTCATTTAAAAGTAGTCATGCTACTGAATATAACAATTAGCTGGACGCACAGATGAGTTTGTCCTACCACCATGGGTCACACTTATAACAAAAGTCCTTTAAACCACGCTAGTGAACAGAGACACGTTTGATCATGTGTTTAACCTTATTCAATCATGGGAATATGAGCAGACAAACTACAAAGAAAAGCATTTTAAATACACCGTTTATTCTTGTCAGGGCAACACCATCAATCGATAAAAGTAAAAACAAACTTGATCGCCCCTTTGATGCACACATTTTGGAATGAAGACCAGATGGAGAAGATTGTTCTACAGCTGAAAAGTAGCAGAAGTCTGTGCCATGGCGTTGTAGATGAACGTGTTGTTGAATGGTACAAACTGATGTGTAATGATTTTGATGGCTTCTTGAGCTGCTGTCCCTATAGGAAAACCACAAGAGATCTTACTTGCATATACAATCCATATAGTTGAAGTGGCCATCACATGCATGAGTGTGTGACCGGGTAGTCTGTCATGTAAAAGCATGTTTATATTCACCTCCCAAAAAAGCAGCAACTGTGTGTGGCTCGGCAGCTCCGTAACGACAGCTGGAAGACACAAAATGAACATTTACACTTAATTATAAACAGTGCGACAGGGAGAACGGGAGCATGTGCGCTGTTTTACTGTCAATGTTACAAAGCATATTTTCATACAAATATTCGTCAAGTACATATAAGGGTTAAACGTACAACTCATGGATGTAGTCATCTTTCACATTGACGTTCAGACTGTACTCCAGTAGAAGACTGTTTACACATAGCTTCAGTTTATTAATGTCTTCCTCCACCTGGTAATTGTAGACACCTAAAAAAAAAAATCATAGTGAAAGTTCATATGTTTGCATATAGTAGCTTAACAAATAGCTTTAATGTGGTAATACCATATTCTTTTGATATACGCCATTGACATATAGCATTTGGTATTTACATGACACTTCAAGTTACCTGTAACATCTTTGTTAAAAAACATGGTATTAACATGATATTTCGATGCATTCATAGACATATCAATACAAACTGTAGTGACCTGGATAACGTGAGTGTTGTTGATAGAAGCGTTCAACTGAGCGGAGCATGAGGTAGAGGACCATCTCACTGTCTGGACTGCCCATGCAGGAGGCTGTGGAGAGAGAAATAACTTCTTTACCACATCCACGACCTACTGATGAACCTTTATAAGCATTCTGAGAAATAAACCACAAGCCATCGAAAGAATCCACAGAGAACTTACAGATTTCATCTTTATTAAAAGCGTCTACACTGTACTCCTCTGCCAGAGACCTGCATCGCACCACCCTGAGAAAAGCTGCATTCTTACCTGCAGGGAATAAAATGCCACAGAGTTACCATAAGCGCACAACGCCAGAGCAATATACAGTTATCATAGATATCCTAGACTCACATTTTGTACTGGAACATTCATTGTTCATGTAGTGATATGCATGTTGAACAAAAGCAGTACTCACAGAAGAGTTTTATTTCCTGTTCTGAGATGCTCTCTGGAGTCTTTGAAACAAACATAGTCATTATAAGTAGCATCATGAAGCCAATGAACCCCAAACTTATAAGTTAACACATACAAGATATAAAATGCTATTATCACAACTCAGTATGTTGAATTATATCAATACCTTTCCAACTGAGTGTAAAAGTGATTCAACATGTTTGGACACGACTGTAGCATCCTTCATTGCTTTTTCTCTATAGCTGAAATTGAAGGTGTCAAAAAATTGCCCTTTTACATGTTGTAACAAACAGTCTAGTAGTGCATCAACACAATCTCTAAAGCAACGGTACTTAAGTTCTGGAGTCATCCAAAGTGACCACGGTAAGCCATTCAAAAAACCCATAAAAGTATTAATAACAATATACACTCACTCAAAACAAATATCCGATCAATAGCCATTTGTCATGATCCATAATTTAGTGCTTAAGTGCAAGTCGCTTTGTAGAATTTCACAAATTCATTACAACTAGAACTTTTCTGACTTACTGTAGTTTAAATCTAATCGTTTTAAAAAAGTTTAAAAAGCAAACAAAAAATACCTACATGTTTTGTAACTTGATAAATTTATCTGAGTCAGCGATCATGTCTGGGATGATTCCGCGCACAGGCAGGTTTCCGCTTCCCTTATTTCGAACAAAGTCTCGCACTCCACGTGCCATCACCCAGAAAGACGGGCTCTGTGTTAAACACGCAAAACAAATCCAGTGGTAAAAGATAAAATAACAACACCATGAGAGCGGCGACCAACGAAGTTAATCGTTTAAAACGTTGCACATAAAACACACATAAGATAAGGAATGCAAATAGAAAGCTTCAAACCTGCGAGGTAATGTTTTCACACTGCCCCATGTTAAAAATGTCCTCCACTGCGCTAATGATCTATATCAGGGTGAGAAACAAAGGTCAATACACATTTAAGTACAGCACAGCACGCAGATAACCTTTGAGGCGAGGAGATCTACCTTGGTGGGGTTTAAAGCCGTGTTCACATTCTTGATAGCCTCCTCAAAGTTCTCTTCATCCTCAGGTGCTCCACTCTCATTCTTAAGCATTCCTGAGAAAACAGAGGAATAAAAAAACTAATAAAAACAGAGGTAAGCTAAACTAGTGGCTGAAATATGACAATATGATTACAACCAATTAAATGACCTTCTCTGATGAGTTGTCTGAAAGCTTCCTTCTCCTTATAATTCTTCGGTAACTGCGAGTTGTGCTGAACCAGAGGATACATAGGATGATAAGCTTTAACATTAATGAGGTTTTACGCACATAAAGCACATATTATATGCCAGTGGTTCTCAGCTCTGGCCAGTGAGATCCCTCTTCCTGCCAAGTTTAGCCCCAACCCTGATAAAACACACCTGAACAAGCGAATTAATGTCTTCAGGATGCGGTGCTGCGCAAATATATCGGCGTATGACATTTAAGTACCACGAGAATGATTCAAATGCAAACTGCCCTGTATGCTGTTGAATCGCTCTTTCAGTACTTTAATGCAATAGGCCAAGCAATCTGCACAGCCCCGCATTAGGTTGAACGCGTCTATTCTTGAAGACATTGATAAGCTTGTTCAGGTGTGTTTTTATCAGGGTCGGGGCTATAAATGGATCTAGCGGACCACATTTACATTTAGTCATTTAGCAGACACTTTAGCGACTTACAGAGAGTTCAGGGAGCAATAAGCGATATGTCATACAGGAGCAATAATACAATAGGTGCTAATACAAAGTTACTTGTGAGTGTGTGAAAGTGTTTATTTGGAAACAAGGACCAGAGTTGAGAACCACTGTTATTAACACATTACAAGAATTACCTCAATATACCATTTTTCCAAGTATTTGGCAACAACAATAATCCAGGGTGTATGGCTGTGATCCTAAAACAAACACACGAAACGCAGGCAGACAGTCATTTACAATTAACAAAAATCAGCATTTACAATTTTGTCGTGGTAATCGCCATCTTTAATCTCACCTTCTTCTTCATGTTGTCCAGGTCATACGACTCTATGTGGTTCTTCAGCTCTGTAAATGGCTGATCTAGCCTTAGGTCCTCTAATGCATTGTCAGGATGAGACTCAACCACTACAATCGAAGTCAAAGACAGGCCCTTTAACATTTTAACATAGTCAAGTTTCAGAATATGCAGTTTATCCAGTGAGTTGTCTAGTTAGTCTTAAAGCAGCATGGCATATTTAGGCAAGCGTAGGGTCCCGTGACCCTTAAGGATAGATGGATACCTGAACTTGACACATTTAAAAAAAGATGTTATATTATTCTCATGCCCTTTTAAAGATTACTGCAATAACAAAAAAGAAAAGAAAGGTAAACTCATTAATCAACCAAGGACTATTGGTCTACCTGTGTGCTCCTTCACAGCTAGCCTCATGTAACCAACAAGCCCATATGTTCTACATACAAGGAATGGCACACCAGCCTCCCATAACACAGTGGCCAGCCTCAAATATGTGCTGTCAAGGTAAGACAAAATAAAATACATGACATTTGACAAAACCAGCATCTTAAACCAAAGAAGTCGATTGTTTTAATAGCTGTTACCTTTCTGGAAGCTGCACACTGATTACCAGACTAAATCTGTGAAAAAACTCAGGGTCATTGTCCAAAAGTTTATCAGGACTCTAAAGAGGAAAAAACAGAACGTGATGTAAAACAGACAATCAAAAGGAAAAATGAAACAATTTAATATTTATATCAAAAATGTATTATAAAATTAAATACTACATTTTAATAGCAATGACAAAATCTGACCTCCTCCACAAAGTTTCCAGACACATCACCGTTAAGCTCCAGCAGTAGTTCAGTTGCAGCCTGAGCTCTGTTCTGCAAAATAATCATTATATGATTTATAAGTAGATCACATACAGTTTAGAGATATTTTAAGCATAATTTGCACACACTGTGGTGCTTACCTTTCCAATACTGTTGTTGCTAAGGAAAAAGCTGCAATAAAAAAAATCTAAAGTATCATCATGTATTAATAGACATTACTGTATATTTTCATATCTCTAAAAAAAGGGGGAAAAAAGGGCCTGCTTAGCATAACTAGTTAAGAAAATACTAGAGAATGACTGTAAGTATACATACTTGTTTCCAACATCCTCCCCTGACACTTTATGGCCATCAACTAGAGTAAAGGCTCCAACGCCTGTGAAGGAGAGCAGAAACATAATGTTAATGCATTGGCACACGCAGAGAAATGTAAGTGTCATGATTCAATCTGTTGTGATAAACTCTGATACCTGGCAACACAAGGTTCTTGAGTATCTCAGTGCCAGATGCAGTGGCATTTATAAGACACACATGAGCATTTTCAAGAGCTTCCTGTCCATGATCTCCCCATAACCTGAAACAAACACAACATGGATAAATATGGTAGCTGTATTAAAACCTTGGTCAATTTCGTAGGGAAGTTCATACGTAGGATTATAACATACTCTGAGTAACGTAATACAAAAACAGACAGGGGGCAGGTCAGATAACAACAAAAAAATAGCGCTTTACAATATGTAACAATAGTTATAATCAGACCAGCGTTAGATATTAAATAAATGAGTGAATTTCGTTTAGGTAACTCGTGACACATGGTCCAGGTATCTGAAATTAAAATGTATCACTTGACTGTCATGTCGGGCCTGTGTGTGTTCATGCGCTAATGTAAAACGAAAAGCTAATGTCAGTGCTAAAAGAGAATCATTGTGCATGTGCACGCCGTTTTCTTTGATTTAAAGAGCCGATAGAGATGTACCTGAGCTGTCGATCGTATTTCTGTTCTTTGCTCGCTTTAAGGTCTGTCATGGTCCTCTGTCTGCTGCGGCTTGATCCTACCGGGTACGCCGCTGTTGCATGATTTTCAGATTGACAGCCGCAGATTCGACGCGGAGTAAAGGGCTCATCCTCTGTTTGACCACTAGAGAGAGCCAAAAAGACACTTTCAGTGTTGTAGTAGCAGTTAGAAAGTTTAGTTGTTAAGAAAGGCGACACACAACAGCATGTTGTTCTACCAGCAACCTTTGTTAGAATATTTCCTCCTTTAGATCAACGTCTCTTTTCGACTATTATATTGCACTATATTGCTGTAGTTCATATTGATTTCAATTATCAATATGTCTCGGTTGGCTACCGACCATAAGAAGGAAATAGGTAAAGACTGCTTCGGTTTCATACAAAATGCACTAATCAGCATTGATTTTGAAAATGATAGTTATTAAGTTAACCAAGCTCCCAGACAGCATGCTGAGTTGTTATTTATGCCATCACTTTCAGTGTTTAGTATGTTGTTAGAGCAAAGAGTAAACACCCAGTCATAGTGCATGACCGCACGTTTTGCTGTAGCGTTACATTTTTATTGCAGTCAAAGCTGTTCGTCTTGACCATGTGGCTTAGGCCATTCACTTTACGTTTTATTTATTTACGATCTCTTACGTTTTATTCAGATTCACAGCTAGAGTTTATTTGTGAGATATAATTTCCATTTTTGGCCAGTAGTTTTTATCATGCTGTAAACCTGGATCTTTTTTTAACTACATAGCCTACAACACAGGCCAACTTTCTTTCGTTATTTCCAATGCAAAATAAAACATTTAAACAGCACTTAAAAATAACAAAGTACAAAACATTTGACAAAAAGGCAGGTTTTGAGAATTTAATTACCGTCACAATATTTTCTTTATTTACTATTATCTACGACTTAATAACTTACTATTTAATGTTTAACGTGGGGTGAATTCCTGACAAAATGATTTATTTAATCTGAATTCATCAAGCATTTGCTGCAAAAAAATAGATTGTCAGAAATAATGTATGACATGGGTAATCCCAAAATTGTTACTCTGGTCTCGTGTCTGATGAAATCGGCTTTAGAGAGGGCGGGGAATGAGCGGATCAGTTCACATGTCAATCAATCACAGCGCTATTCATTCACCTGTTTCATCTGTCATTATTGTCCATTCCCCACACCTCTTGCGTCTCGAAGCATCACCCGCGGGATATTTTCCTTTTACCTGGTATAACACAAAGACAGCAATGACTGGCCATCTCTGGGGATATGGAGAAGCCAACGGTAAGTGACGGGACTTGATTCTTATCCAGTGCAGATCTCTTATTAAGAATAGTTACTGTTTCGTGATTATTCATTAATTTACCTATTTAATGTCCAGTCTTCTGTAGGTAGATTCCCTGATTTTGTGTAGAACAATTATCTGCATGCAGGAGACTATATTGTTAGAATAGATGTTAATACGAGATTAGCCCAGTTATCTTTTAAAGGGACTGAACCAGAATGTATGTGAGTTTGAGAGAGTGATGTCAAGATGTCAAGAAAAAAACTTGTTACTTTTTTATGTCAGCTAAATTGTAAGATCACTTACATAGCCAGACATATACATTTATTATGTATAGGTCCAGTGTGTCATTGAATTCCTATTTTAAATGATGTTTTTAGGTCCAGCTGAATGGCACAAAGGCTATCCCATTGCCCAGGGTAGCCGTCAATCGCCTATTGATATAGTCCCCGGCAGTGCAGTTTATGATGCTAGCCTGTCGCCCATCTCGCTGTTTTACGACAATTGCACCTCCATCAACATTACAAACAATGGCCACTCTGTGGTAGTGGAGTTCGTTGACATCGATGAAAGATCAGGTTGGTATCACTGATATTTTATTGCTGGTTTAAAAATGTTATAGCCTACCGACAAGGAATGACATTGGACCTCAGGGTGCACTGGTGATAGTTCATAAAGTGAACTATTGACAGTCATTGATTTATGTGTCTTCAACCAGTTCTAAATAACATATTGCCAGAAGTTCAGACAATGAACATTTTTACATCATACCTGTGTCGTTCAATTTTGTTTATAATTATAATGTTCTCATTATAACCAGATTTGAACTCTTTGTTGTCTTGGCTAGTTCACAAAAATGGCAATAAATCAGTATACTTATGACCTTTAAAATAGCTTATTGACCACAAATAGACTATTGTGTCTTTTCCTGCATTTTGCCTTAGTTAATTTGTACTTTTTTTTGTCTTGAACCTCTGAAACTCTGAACCTTATTTTTTTGGCCCAATTTACTGCTTAAAAAAGATCAAAATCTGTAATGTTATGATTACCATATGAAAGAGCAAAATTTAAATGTGGTAGCTCTGTTCAGACAATAGTCACCCAAAGAGAAGTGCCTTAATTAACATGACTGTCAGCACTGGTGGTTCAGTGAGTTCATTTATGCATCTGTCAGAGGCTTTTTCTTCAAGGTGACTCAGTATTTGCTCCCAAGAAATTGGACCCGTTGTTAACACTGTGCTCAACAAGTTAAGGCTACTTGAACATAAATGTATGGAAGGCATAACGTTGCTATTCTGAAATGTTGGAAAGTTTTTAAATCAATGTTTGTGCTCTGAACTTGACCACAGTGGTTAGACAGAAAGACTGTCACATGCTTTGACTGACACCAGCTGAATCATCACTGACATGCAGGCTGTGCAAAACACCAATCCATTTAATATGTAAAATGCCTTATTTTTTTACTACATATAGGTATGTTTAAATTGTTTTTTTTTACTTTACTGAAATTCACAATGTACCTTAAACACAAGTTCATAGCTAATTTGCCGATCCGTTGACTCTGTGTGTCTAAGAAACAAGGCTGCTTTTACAGGCAAAGTAAACTGCTTTCTTTTCTCTTTCAGTAATCCAGGGAGGTCCCTTGGACAACATGTACCGACTTAAACAGTTTCATTTCCACTGGGGAGGCAAGGGTTGCGGCGGCTCTGAGCATACGGTTGCAGGAAAAATCTATCCCTCAGAGGTGACGGTGCAGAAAATTGACAGTTACTTACTTTATGTATGTATACACAGTTTGTGGTTTATCTATCACAATCATGTGAACTCTGATTCTCTTTAGCTTCATCTGGTTCACTGGAACGCTGTGAAGTACAAGTCCTTTGGCGAGGCCGCAGCTGCCCCTGATGGTCTGGCTGTCCTTGGTATCTTTCTGGAAGTAAGTATTTACTTCATTCACTCCTTTACTGTTAAACAGGGAAATAGCTCAATGCTGTTTTAATTTAAAGGGACCGTTTACCCCAAAATGAAAATTAAGTTCACAGTAGCATTCCCCATTTTGTTCCAAATGTATATTAGAAAGGAATGACAGCCTCACCATTCAGCTTCATATGGAAATGAGAGGCAATAATGTGACTGATGGTGTCAGTCTGCTTTTGTATTCCATGAGGGAAAGATAGTCATACAAGTTTGTAACAACATGAGGGTGAGTAAATAAAAAATTGAGTTTGGTGGGATGTATGTATTTGTTAATACTTTAGGATATTTACAGCAGTACACAGTGGAAATGGCACATCACACAGACTTAACGTTTACAGACAAATAACATGCTTTTTAATATGACATATTTGATTTTTGTACCCATTCTTTTTTATTTAGATAGGTATTGAACACAAAGATCTTCATCAGATAACAGATGCCATGTATATGGTGAAATTCAAGGTATGTTAATTTCTGATTGTAAAAATATGAAAACTGAAGGGGAAACGTAAGTGTTTGAGAGATAAAACATGAAATATAAAACATTTATGTTTTAAGGTAGTGTCTTATGAATAGGCAAATTGCTGCGGTACTTCAGCCCCTTTTTTGCATTTTTGCATAAACAAATGCCTCTTTTCTTTGCATAGGATTTCATATGAAAAAACAATATGTTAAGTAGTTTGTTTCTTTAAAGTTAAGAAGTTTTTTTTCCCAGAGGACCTCTGAAACCCCCCAACAAAAGAAGAAAAAAAAACATTTTAACCCCTATATTATATGCATTTGGTGATTTCATTTATTTTCTAAGCATAGTTAATTTCTTATCTTGAACACATACATTATATTATTTATGCATGTTTAAATTCCCACTTTTTTGGTCTTAGATGCTAGATAAGATTAACAAAAATAACCACAAAATGAAGACAACCATCTGCATTACATTGATTGGAATTTAATTAATTAAATTATGAATTCCATCCACATATATAAAATAAAAACACTGCTTTATGCAAACTGACACACTTGTAAAATATAATATTTGCCATGGACTCTGAAGAGCATGTCAAATAAGGGATAGAAGGAAATACAGATAATTATTGATAAAGAGAAATAATGCGGAGTGCGTGTGTTCTTAAAGTCATGAAGTTTTATTTCTCAGCATTTACACCTGTGGCATTACAACAGTGTGCAATACCCTCAAATTAAAGGGATAGCTCAGCCAAAAGGAAAATTCTGTCATCATTTCTCTTGTCATTTCAAACCTGTGTGACTTTCTCTCTTCTGCAGAACATGAAAGATGATATTTTGAAGAATGTTTGTAGCCATACAACGGCGATACCCATTGACTTGCATTGATTTTGTGTCCATACAATAGAAGTAAATGGCTTCTGCCGTTGTACGGCTACCACATTTTTATTGTGTTGTGCAGAATAAAGAAAGTCAAATAAGTTTGAATTGACAAGAGGGTAAATAGAATTGATAACATCATTTTATTTCATTTTTTCATTTAAATCTTTAGGTGAACTATCAATGATGCCCTCTGTCGGTTGGGCATGCCAACATGGTGGTTCGAAAACTTCCGGTGGCTTCACCTTCTGCCGTTGGTTTTCAATAAGTTACTAACTTATTAGAACATTGTTTTGTCTTATAGTCTTGTTTGCTTGTTTTTTTTCATGTAGGGGACTGTTGCTGATTTTAAGGGCTTTAACCCAAAGTGCCTCTTGCCTCTCAGTCTGGATTACTGGACATACCCAGGCTCTCTCACCACTCCCCCACTATTTGAGAGCGTCACATGGATTGTTCTGAAAGATCCTATGTTTTTGTCAGAGAAACAGGTGGGCTGCTTTTGTAACTGCTTTTTTTTATTATTTGAAAACACAAAGAATCTTTACCGATGGTTGTTAAAGATATTGCGTGTTTTCTTAATTATCACCTGCTCTGTTTGATGATGCCAGTTTATGAAAATAAATGGTTGTGGAGGGAGGTGGATGTGGAAAGTGTGCCCACGTAATTTAAAATGTATGGGTGGTGATGTAAATTAGACTCTGTCCACATTATTCGAATATTGTTGAATAACTCTAAGCCCTAAGACAAAACATGTGCTATACGGTTGGTGTGATGCATACCTGTGAATTATTGTGGATGTGTCTCTTAAGTTATTCAGATGGTTAAGTGTCTCGTTCTTAAGTTTATACAAGACTGTTGAAGCACATATTTCCAGCTGATATTGTAGTTACGCTATTGCAAGCGACAGATGAGCCCCACGGATATGTAGTTTACTTGTGTCATACTGTAAAATGAATGGACAGTTAATGCATTTTAATTGAATTTATATGAATGTATACCTGATTAGGAAGAAATCATATCTGGTTTCTGTCTTGTCCTGACTGGATAGAAGAAAATTTCAATAATGTGGACAGGACAGCATGTTGGCTTCATAGTCATGACAGGAGTCCGTCGCATCTGGCATCGGGCCACAAGACTTAAATTTGTAGAGTATATTACAATAAGTGATGAAAAACATGTGGACAAAGTTTAGAAGATTTACAGCCTAGTTTCTTGAGGCATATAAGTGTGTATTTTCTTTTTTGTCGCTGTACTGCTTACTACTTTTCCCCTCACTTTTTTTCCATGCTACTGTATTTGGACATAGATGGGAAAGTTCCGGACACTGAATTTTAACGGAGAGGAAGAGGAGAGCCGAAGGCGGATGGAGAACAACTTTCGCCCCCCACAGCCACTAAAAGGCAGGACAGTCCGGGCCTCTTTTAGATAATTTCCCTGTTGTGATCCACTCTTTCAAGAAACTGTTCTAAAATCAGAGAGATTTATGGAGAAAACAAACTATCAATCCTAAGGAGCTTGTATTTTTGAATTCAGGTATATCCACAAACTGTAAACATTAAGAAATATATACACTGGACAAACAAAGTGCTTAACATCAAAAGGAATCGCAAACTCATGAAAATACTTGACAATAGGACTAATGCTATTTGTACAGTTGATGCTTGTGTATGATTTAGAATTTATATTTATTTTTCTTTTACGTCTAGGAGATTTATATGTAGTATGAGTAATAAGGTTGTATTGGAACTCTTTGTCTAGTGCTTATAGGTCTGGGTGGTGACCTCAAACATAATGCAGCTTGACTTTGACACTGAGCTCTTTGAATTCAAGGCTATAGGTGTTTAAATCCCTTCTCATCCATCTTTATCTGACTTGTGCACACAGATACTTGTTGCAGATGTCTGAGATATTTGTGCTTCCAAAGGCTCCAAACTAATGTGGTCAGATTAGTTGGCTGCTGTTTGCATTCTCACAACTTTGGGAAAGGGTCAGAAATCCAGGAGCCCTATTTGACCCGTTAATCTTCACCAAAGGCTCTTTTGATAAGGCATGTGTGATGTCACTAGCTGTTTAAAGACACATGGCTCTTCTTGGAACATAGCTCAGGGAAATGCCCAAGCATGGCTTTCCATTAACACTTTAAAAATGAATACACTGGCCTGTATCACTAATAGGAGTAGATAACATTATTGTCAAGCTTGCAGCTACATGTTGGTTTAGTTGCTATAGTTCCATGAACTCACTGCAATCACTGTAATGAAATATGCTCCATATGTTTTCTATGAAGCCTTAGAAAAGCTTTTACAGTAATAAGGTGATGTGTGAAGGTTGAAATGAATGATGGATTACACTGTTCACGCTTCTGATAGATGTTAAAAATAGTTCCTTTTATCACTGTAATTCTTAATGCAGTCGCTGGCAAGGCTTTTGGAGGCAAGGCTCTATTTCTGAGTGCATTTGGCTACAAAAGGGATTTTTACTTTGTGGTGGCAGGGAGGATATCAACCATTTTATATTTTTAATGTCTAAATATTTACGAAATAAAATTATTCTGATGTTGTATTTGTCATCTGTTTGTCATTGTTGACTGTATTTTGAGCATAAATTGTACTTGTTGTTATTTGGACGTGTAATGGTAACATTTGTGCCAGAAATTATATATGTTATGGTTATGAACATAACCATGGCATCCAAATGCCAAAATATAACCAAATTCCATTCATTTTAATGCTCAAACAAACTTTTCACAAAATGAAGTACATTTGGTTTCAATTTAAAAACTATATAAACATTTGTATTATTTTATACATTGCTATACAGGTATCTCACTTTTTGGAATTGTTCATTTATTGTGATGTCATATGGTTTATAGATTGTTGTTCCCACTGTCAATGTGTGGTTGGTTCCTCGTATCCTCCACATTTTTGCATGACCAGAAACCCTGCTAACATAAGCAGTCATCCTGCTCATCCTCTTGGTCCTGCTGCATGAAGCAGGGAGTGGTTATAGAGTCATTCTATGTCACTTGACCCTGGTTAAAGTGTCGGTCAGTGTCAAGTGTTGAATTTGTCACACAAGGGACACTAAATTACTACCAGAAGAGATAAAGATGGAGACACAGACATGCGGTCTCTTATCAGATCATGTCGAGTTTTTTTTATGTATAAATTAGAAAAATACATCCTGTTGATAAATATAAGCAAATACACGTTCAAACACATGACCTATTTGAGAATTAATGGTGTAATAAAAAGAATAAACCTATATTTGTTGATTCTTTTGAATTATAGCCGCCCTCATGTGGTGATCACTGAATCAACAACTACTTTGTTTGTGTTATGTTCAGTTATGAACAGCTGGCACAAACATAATTGCATTTAGAAAAAAATACTATTTGTTATTTAGGCCAAAATTCAACACTTAACCCCAAAAATACTCAATACAAAATACAATATGAGACCATTCCAAATTGTATTTTCTAGATGTATTGGGGCCAGTCCAGTGTCTATTGAATTTGAACAAATTGAATCCTCAGGAGTGACATAAAGTCATCCAACAGCAATATTAAAAACAGCAAGACACATGAAAAGTGTGATAAAAAATACAGGTTATAACATAGAAAAATAATTTCGAACTTTTCCTAAATACATGTACAAATATTACTGTTGTCTTGCTTAAAAGTGAATATGAACTAGTTCACAGAATGAAACAAAAATGATAATTTTACCTAACCATATACAGTATCTCATAGAAGTGAGTACACCCCTCACATTTTTGTAAATATTTTATTATATTTTTCATGTGACAACACTGAAGCAATGACACTTTGCTACAATGTAATGTAGTGGGTGTACAGCTTGTAGAACAGTGTAACAGTTGCTGTCCCCTCAAAATAACTCAACACATAGCCATTAATGTCTAAACCGCTGGCAACAAAAGTGAGTACACCCCTAAGTGAAAATGTCCAAATTGGACCCAATTAGTACACTTTCCCTCCCCGGTGTCATGTGATTTGTTAGTGTTACAAGATCTCAAGTGTGAATGGGGAGCGGGTGTGTTAAATTTGGTGTTATCGGTCTCCCTCTCTCATAATGGTCACTAGAAGTTCAACATGGCACCTCATGGCAAAGAATTGTTGCTCTATATAGATGGCCTAGGCCAAGACCCTGAAACCGGGCTGCAGCTCGGTGGCCAAAACCATAGAGCGGTTTAACAGGACAGGTTCCACTCAGAACAGGCCTCGCTATGGTCGACCAAAGAAGTTGAGTGCACATTCTCAGCATCATATCCAGAGGTTGTCTTTGGGAAATAGATGTATGAGAGTTGCCATCTTTGCTGCAAAGGTTGAAGGGGTGGGGGGTCAGCCTGTCAGTGCTCAGACCATACGCCTTTGACAAACAGTTTGCTGAAGACAAGCAGACTGAGGACATGGATTACTGGAAACATGTCCTGTGGTCTGATTAGTCCAAGATAAACTTATTTGGTTCAGATGGTGTCAAGCGTGTGTGGCGGCAACCAGGTGAGGATTACAAAGACAAGTGTGTCTTGCCTACAGTCAAGCATGGTGGTGGGAGTGTCCTGGTCTGGGGCTGCATGAGTGCTGCTTCATTGAGGGAACCATGAATGCCAACATGTACTGTGACATACTGAAGCAGAGCATGATCCCTTGCTTTCGGAGAGTGAGCCGCAGGGCAGTATTCCAACATGATAACGACCCCAAACACGCCTCCAAGACAACCACTGCATTGCTAAAGAAGCTGAGGGTAAAGGTGAAGACCTAAACCCTATTGAGCATCTGTGGGACATCCTCAAACGGAAGGTGGAGGAGTGCAAGGTCTCTAACATCCACCAGCTCTGTGATGTCATCATGGAGGAATGGAAGAGGACTCCAGTGGCAACCTGTGAAGCTCTGGTGAACTACATGCCCAAGAGGGTTAATGCATTGCTGGAAAATAATGGTGGCCAAACAAAATATTGACACATTGGGCCCAATTTGGACATTTTCACTTTTGAAAATGTGTACTCACTTTTGTTGCCAGCGGTTTAGACATTAATGGCTGTGTGTTAAGTTATTTTGAGGGGACAGCAACTGTTATACAAGCTGTACACTCACTACTTTTTTTACTTTTCTTCAGTGTTGTCACATGAAAAGATTTGATAAAATATTTACAAAAATGTGAGGGGTGTACTCACTTCTGTGAGATACTGTAACTATTAATATAGTAAATTTGTAGTAATTTTTAAATGGTCTCTTAATTTCTCTGCTGCTTATGTTAAATATAATAAACTAAATAAAAATGAGTAAAACGAGCTAAAGGTAACATTTAATCCGCACCACATTTTTTTAGTGTATGCAATGCATATGGGTGAAACGACAAACAAGAGAGAATGTTACTTAGTTTAGGTAGTGATTACTGTGTTAAATTTCAAGGTTTATTACCAACATGAACAACAAAGGACAACATTCACCTAGAACTTCTACTGCGCAGAGTAATCATTGTCTGACCTTGTAGAGTTCATTCTCATTTGTCACAAAGCCTATTCCAATTATTAAAATAACTTACATTTTCATAGTTCAAGACTGTTGAGATGTATACTTTCCTTCTCAGCTTTTGAGATTTGAGCACAGAGTCTCCAGCACATGAACTTCAATGTCTCCTTACACAGCAGTTTACTTTAAGTAAATGTGTATTGCAGGCTGAATTGACTGCGGCTGGTGAATGTTTAACCTTGTGGATCTGTGAGTCACTATTATCCCACTGGGAGCGGTCTCAGACCAAATACTGAAGACTAAGCACCTGAGTGTTAAGTGTGGAATATTCAACAGCACCGACATGTTCCATCAGATAATCAGGTTAAGGTTCATTTCACTTGGAAGAGACGGATGATAATACGGTGGACTGAGGGGTGCTCACTGTTTGCCAAAGAGAACCTGGGCAACCGCTATTAATAAAGTCAGACTGGAACACACTGTCTAATGCTGGTAATTAGGTGATCTTGACATTTGCTGACGATTTTCCTTAAAACAGTTAGTTACTGATCAACCAGATTCTGCTAAATCGTATTTTTAGTTTAAAGAGAAAAGTTAGCAATGATGTCATCAAAATGCAGTTTTTCGTTGTGTTTCAGTTTTGCTGCTTTTGATTTGTAAATAATCTTTCTAACAAAAAAGAAACACACACATTTTAAGCAATACTTCTCTATTTATATGCAGGTTTGCTATTGTGATTTAGCCAGAAGATGGCAGCATATTTATAGTGGATGGGACAAATGGTCCATCAGTCCTGAATGTTAAATGTATGTTTCACAACAAGACATATAGGCAAGCAGACAAATTAAATTGTGATTGATTTTTCTTATACAACATCGAAAAGCTTGTAGTGGTCAAATTTGTGGCATCTAAAATCTATTCAGACCAATAAACTGGTACGTGATTCCAAATATAACATTCTCAGTATCCCACACTTTTCAAGGTCAGGCATCACATCCTGATGACATCACAGTATTTGATTCTTCACATGAACTGATGAGGTCAGGCTTTTTGTTGCTAAGTAATCCCAGGTGGATCCGTATCGCTGTTGCCTCCGCTGTCTGTTATCTGTCATTTGAGCAGTCTAATTCATGGAATTTTGGCTGTTTGCAGCTTCATTAACAATGGATGAGGCTGGATGTCTAGCATATATTTAACATATTGTCAAAAATAGCTTTCCCAGAATAGAAGCTGAGCGGCGAGGATACCTGAGCGAGCACAAAATGTATGGCAGCAATCAATGTAGCATGTAATGTAAACGGCATCTGGCTATCATAAAAATAGCAACTGATATTTTTGGCAGCACTGATATCGGTGATATCAACTGCTTTCTCAGTCTCAGAAATAACCAATATGGCCTGAGGAAGAGAAAGGCGGACTCTTGATACGATCACAAACTTACAGTAGGCTAATGCTCTTCTGTTAGTCTGAGTGACATGGTCGCAAAAGGAAATTTATTGAAATGTTATGCTGTTTTAGATGCAGCTCCTGCTTCCCGTTTGGCTCACAGGCACGGAATACATCATCTAAGACAGGCATACAGTAAGATATTTGTCATACAACTGTTTTTTATTTAACGTACAAGGCCAAATGTTTTATGCAGATGCTACATACTGGTTGAGCAGAATTGTGATATTTATAAGTTAATAAGACATAATACTGTAAATTATATTTTTTTTAATCTTTAAGCATTAGATTGCAGTCTGTATGACACGATGCAGATGTTTAAACAATACATCATTTTTAATTTTTAATTTTTAGATAAATAGATAAAATAGAAATGACACTCTCATAAAATAAGTTCAATTGTTTATTTTGGGAAATGACCAAAACCTGGAATATACATGATTCCTATACAGAATGTACTGTATACTGTTAATATACGAATCTATAATATAAATGACTCTTTTATTGTATATACATCTTTTTGCAACCAAGAATGGGAAGGTAAGTATGACACTACACCTGCAGGGGGCAGTCAACACTGGCCAGACTACAGACACCATTACATCTCTTCACAGCCAGATGTTACCATGGTTACAAACAAACAATCCCGACACATCACGTCTACCTTTTTACCTCTGACAAGCAGTCTGCTGGCGTCATCCATCAGGAAATAAAAGGATACTAAAATATCTTGTGCATTTCCGCTACATGTGATGTTAATCTTTATTTAGGTACACATTGAACAGTAATGAAAGTCTGCTACATTTCTCAACCTTAATCTTTCATCAGTCATGTTTTATGAACAAGGACACAGTTAATACATAACAGCGCAGACGATTAGTGATGTTTCTCTCAATAATGCCACAGTCTCATCATTGTGGCCTCCATGTATTCCTGTCAGGGGTCGGGGATGGTCACTCTGTCATTCTGACATGACTGACTGGCTCTGTTACCACCAGAATACAGTTACAGGCTTAGCTGAGTATGAGACTTAAAATAGCATTGCTGAGAAGTGTGAATTTCAGCAGAACCACAGGTATGACTGTTTCACATATGTGTTAGTAACATTGGGGGGTTACTAATACCCTAAAGAGAGATCAATAACTCCCGCATACAATTTTCATTGATGGGATTTACTGTATTATAGCCCTGGATACCATTGCTGGTCACGGGACTCTGCCAGTTTGGATTTTTTCCCAGCCGTTACTGGTGATGAGTTCTGAATGGCTGACATCGCCTGGCACTCTGTTGGCACGCAGAGCAAATGTTACTGATTCTTAGTCACAATCGTGTCATTTGATTCAGAATCATCATAGCAACTGTAAACAAAGCTGGTAGCAGTGTGTCTGTGTCCAAAAATCCTACATTGATATAAGTATTACTGGCAAGGTGTAACCTGTCAAAGCCATACCCTCATGATCATGTTTTTTTTTACCAAAGCATGATATTTATAAAAAGTGTAGAAAGATAGAATGTATTGCAGTAAGATTGAAATCTAACACCAGCACTTGCCAGAAATGATTCGACGTTTGGTATTCTATGACTTCCTATGTCATGTTAAGAGACAGATAATATCATGTGTAGTTTATTATAAGACTCTTTTTTTCAAGACTCTTTGTTGCATTTGCAGAGAAATACTGACCAACTTATGGGAAGAACAAAGTGGTCATCATGTCTGTTTTCTGTCAGTAGCCCTCTTGAACATGCCATCACTTTAACCTTTAACTCAAAGAACAACACTCAAATGTGTCAGAATCATCAGTTCACATCAACCATCAGCTGCATGGCTCTCTTGTGCTCGCCTTAATCACTTAATACAAGATTCGTTCCAAAGGTCTTTAAAGGCTACAGGAGGAAGTACACAAAATGTCATGTAGTATTGTTTTATTTCAACATCTGAATGTAGAATAATGGAAATGATTAAAGTGCACAGAATATAACAGATCATGTTTACAAGTTGTTAAATCTATGAAATCGAGACTCACACCTCATATTGCCTAAAAGTTCCTTATAGGACAGTCTATTAAACTGGCCATTTTACTTGTCAAAATCAAGAAAACAAATTTTACTTGACATATCATTACTACTCCATATTTTCAAAAGGTGTGATGAGATACAAGTTGTAACTTCAAATTTAATTATTTTAATACAGTGGATCTCAATATTCTGACTTCAAGGCCCAACCTGCCCATTATCTACAACAACATTTGAACGCCCCCCATTCACAATTGCTTCCCAATAAAAAATAGGACAGCTTGAGATAACTAGAAATTTATTAAAATAACCACCAAGAAATACTATGATTTTTAGTTGTTTTAGCTTATTTCATTGTTAGTTTTGTTTTAAAAAAGTCATCTTGTGGCCTCCTTCAGGGTTTGGTGCCTTGGAGAATAGGACTGATTTTCCCATCAATTTTGTAAAAATGAAACTCTCACTGTCACTCATCTTACTTTACATGCTGAGCACTATGACTATTTATTTGAGGGACTCCACAGCAGGAGTCCATTAGTGCAATAGCATTTCATTCTGGACGACCTCCAGTATACATACAGACTTTGTCTGCTGTGTCACTCAACCTGCACCAAGCGCTATCTCCCAAACCCCCCGCCACACTCAGGCCGTAGGGGTCAGTCATTCAACCATCAGAAGTTTCCATCAGAAGACCGGTCAGTCAGAAAATAGCTCCCGCTGCCTTTTATAAATCAAAGCATCCCTATAAAAAGCGTGGCTGGTCGGTGGTGATGGTGGTGCAGCCCTATCTTTAGCTTTATTTATGCACTGGTGTTGACAGCAGCACTTGCAGGCTTTCCAGTCACCATTCAATAGGTCATGTGTCTGCCAGGGCTTCATGCTGGAAAGCACCACCTTGAGAGAAAAGCCTTTGTACGTGTGTTTTCCAAACATTAATAACTGTAAAAGCACCATTTTTAACGTAACGACAAAACGCCTGCCCAAATTCTTTCCTTTCATTTATTGCTCACTTCTGAGCACTGCTATAACATAAACCCTGGCACAACCCCGTAATGCATTACTCTCACGGTTCCAGAAAACGTGCTTGATAAATTGGCTACTGTATTGTCACCTGCTCACTTAGCTGCTAAACTAGCGAAACGTGACAGGAATACATGGTGCTTTCCACCAGGTTAAATCAAGAGACCGAATAGGGTTACTCCTGGCTGTTATACCACTTTTCAGTGCCACTGTTTCCATGACGACGGCTGAAATACACAGGTTACTTGAGGTAGAAAATCTGAAGGGTGGCCAGTCAGGTATACTAGAGGATTATTTGATACATGACTTTGATAGCAAATCAAATGTCAAATGAAGTCTGTGACAACAATCCTCCAATTAAATATACAGAGGCCTCACCATAGGAGAGGTTTCTGATTATTTGAGTTGATATCTGTCAACAATATGTTCCTCTTTCATAGGATGACTTAAAGGGATAGTTCACCCTAAAATAAAACATCAGTCATTTTTTCCTCATGTCATTTTAAATCTGTATTTCTTTTTTTCTTCCGCAGAACACAAAAGAAGATATTTTAAAGAATGTTGGTACCCGAAAAGTGCCGGCACCCATTTACTTCTATTGTATGGACACAAAACCAATACATGTCAATGGGTGCCCGTTGACAACATTCTTAAAAAATCTTCTAATTTGTCCTAAGGAAGAAAGAAAGTCATACAGGTTTAAAATGACAAGAGGGTGTGTAAATGATGGCAGAATTTTCATTTTTGGGTGAACTATCCCTTAAAGTCATCCTATAAAAGAGGAACATATTGCCGCTGTTGGACTGAAACCTTGTCTCTTGGATCAATTTTTTGTTCTGATGAACACAGAGAAAGATATTTGAATAAATGTTGTAATCAAACAGTCATTGGCCACCACTGACTACCACAGTACGAAAAATTGCTTTATAAATGCCTTTGCTCTGTTGAAAACAAAAGAAGATATTTTGAAGAATGTAGGAAAGCAAACAGTTCTGGGGGACCTTTGACTAGCATTGTCATTTTTTAAAAGTAGTCAAGAACTGTTGGTTATAACAAACAAACAAATATCTCTCTCCGTGTCCATCAGAACAAAGACATTTATAGAGATTTGGACTCAAGGGAGAATAAATGTTGACAGAATGATTTTATTCATGACATGCCATGATGTCAGATATCTTAAGTTTGAACGTGAAAACAAGACATTTATTCTGTTAAGTTTAAAGTGGCCCTGCAATGGTGTTTCATGCATTCGGACTTCTTCACAATGTTAAACGTGCTGTCTTCTCATGCTTAACATGGTCAACTTGTCTAAAAACGAGTTGGGCGTATTACGCAGTATTTCTGTGCTCGATACACTCCCCCAGCGATCGTACAGGTTTCGAAAGATTTTTTCGAACATATAAAACAGTTTCGTAACAATTTTTTCTTAGTCCCTAATTGGACAATTCTCCCGGAAAAGCACTCAGCCGCAAGGAGAGCAGGAGAAGGAGCATGCGCAGACGTCACTTTCACTTGTGTGCAGGAGAGAGAGAGAGAGAGCATACGTTCGCGAAGTTCAGGTGTTTGTTTGTTCACTACATTTGGGTGATGAATGTTATATAAACTGTGGATATAACGCTGGATTTGGAGATCGTTTGAAACTGATATATGGAGCCGTCCCAGCGCTATAAGATGCCGGACACGAAGCACATGCGGTGAGTGAAACTGATGTCTGTGTTTTGTTGACAATGGGTGCACACCTGCTTTAGTTCAGCCTACCCCTCCCCCCCGCACGCGCCATATGTTTTCGGAAACAATCTTAAAGCTGTGTCTATCTTTTATAAATGTGATAAAACTAAATACTCTTCGAAGATACGAAGTATGCAATACTATAGTATACTCTAAAGATACTCAAGATTAATATGAGATTGGCAGAAACCCTGTGTGTTAGGGCCGCTTTAAGAACAGGCGTACAGTACATAACAAGATACAGTTGAAGTTACAGTACATGACCTGACCTACATCGCCACTAATAGCAAAGTTTTGGCTTAATGTTATGTAACTACATTAAGCAACAACACAGGAGTATTAAAACAAATACCACAGGAATCCCCGCAGCAACACAATGTGGCTTCACTGCTGTCCATGTGGATGGAGCAGGATGTCTGCTGGTCTCTAGGGTTTAGGAGGGAGAGAGAGTAAAGGGCAGACTTAACAGGAGATCTAAGCTGAGCAGCTGTCTCAGTGGTCTGCCTAAACTTTTAATGTAGCCATATCGGGGATATTGTTCCTGGAAGAGCACAGGAAGATTATAACAACGGATAGTTCCCTCACAGTGGGAGACAAAGAGATACTCCATATTAGAGATGGGCTTTCTGCCTGCTTGCTTGTAAAATAAAGGGTCAGAGATGAGACGAATAAAGGGAAGGCCTGAGCTAATGGAAAAACTGAGTTCAAGCCCTTTACTTGTCACATGTACTAGAAGCTATTAAGTTCAAGGCCATTGGCTGGGGACAGAGGCACCATTAAACTGTGCAATTACATTGTGGTTTTCTGTATATTGTCATTGTTATGTATTCACTATCTGAATGACTTACTACACTTGCCAAAATGTTCAATTTACAGTACATGAGCTTAATGCTTTAAAATTTGAAGTGATACTTATATTTCTTCTACCACACCAGGCATTATTGAAAGTCGTGTCATTGGCACTGATTTGTGGGATAAAATATTTTCAAAATAGTATATACAACCCCTTGTTGGGTTAAATATGGACAATTCTGACCCAAAAAGGGTTGAAACAACCCATAATTCTTTTAAGTGTATGAGATAATCTTTTATACACATATTTAAATATATGCAAATTATGACATCATTTGCATATATTTATGCAACTACATCCTGAATAACCGAGAAAGTCAAATACCAATGAATCATGAAGTGAATCAATGCTGTGCTGGCATGCGAAAGCCAGTGTGGAAAATATCAAAATGATAATACACTTGGCCCACATAAATTCAGAGCAGTGGATGTAAACCCACACATAACTTGGCTCCGTGTCTTCTCGTGATGGCCTGCTTTCACATCCACTATATCTCTAGTGTAGACTCAGACTGTGGGTGCTGATGTGGGCATATGACTGTAGAGCCTCTGCCACCAAAAAGACTAGCATGCAAGGGTGGTGTATGTGGTAAGGTAACGCTGGTGCTTTTTGGAGTCTGTCTTAAGAACATAAAAAAATATGTTTTCCAGATTCTATGAAGTGAATTCAGAGACAGGCTTAAAAATACACATCCAAGGACAGTCGTACTGAGTATTTCTGTCTTGTTCGGTGTCACACAGCGAGTGTAGTAGTTGAGCTGTACCACTTCATGTCTGACAGCGTGGAATGATGCTTTTTGTCCGTTACTTTCTGAACACGCTGTCAAAGGTATGGATAAACGCAGTTATTTAAGTGCTGGTTTAGCCCGGCGGGATATATACGACACAAAAGACAGTGACATCAAAAATAGCATGTCATTCAAAGGAGAAGAAAGGAAAATCAATCTGAATTAACGTCCTAGAGTTGGACTGTTTCTATGACAACCAATACAATGTGGTGAATGTGCCCATGAATAAAAAGCTAACTTCAATTGAAAATGCAGAAAAATAGCATAACTGTGCCTTTTTTTGAGTAGGGGTATTCACTATGCAGTAAGCTACTGTCAGTAAATGTTTTTAATTATACTGTCTGTCTCCTAACGTGGAATAAAACGTGTAATGAGGCTATTATGTTTGGGCAATGTTAGACTCTTAAACATATCCTCGCTGCTTTCAGCCCAGGCTATGAATCATGGCAAGCCATGTCTACACATCACGCCTATCTGGATGAATTAGGCCAATCATAAGAGCCACATTGTCATTGGTGCTTATATCATAAGGGCTGGTGCTTACCTGTATGTCATCAACCTAAATAGAAAGTGAATACATTTTATGCAAGTTAAATGTGACAGAATCAGACTTTAACTTAAGAAAGGTTTGACCAGGTGAAGGATTTTGACATATGTTTAAACTTATACTTTGATTATTTATTGGAGAGATGACGTATGCTGACTGACATACTTTGATGAACTGAGAGATCCAGTGGTCCAACAAGTTGGTGTCATATTGAAGAAAAATATTCATTACATTAACATTCCGATATTTGGCAAATGCAGATATTTACAGGGCATCCAAAATATACATTTAATCAGTTTGCGTGTTCTCTGGGAACCAATTCTCAATTCTGCCACAAATTTTGCCACAACATTTTGCCATTTCGAGGTCATGTGCATCTGCTGGCGCATACAGATCATCTGCTATGTTAAGAATGTTGCATTCTTAGCTGTGTAAAACTCAACGTAATGCAGTTAGCATGGCCGGGCAACGTTTTCACAGAGCAGCAACTAGCCGACATCCTAATGCAATAATGGAAAGGTCTATTCTATTAGCTCTATGTCTGTTGCTTTCTTTGAGAGATAACTAGAGCCATTAGCTGGCAGACATTTAAAAGCAACAGGACATCTTGCTGAAAATAGCCAGTCACGCGTTCACCCGAATAAAGGATTCTTTTTCAGTACCATTTACAACCTCACCATTGTGATGACAATGTCCCCATAATGCAATAGGATCTTTATTAAGCAAGTATTTATAGAAAGGCATACTGTATACAGAAGATCAGACTGAGTGTGTAAACCAGCATCCTTTTATATTGAAAAAGGAATAAAGATAATTTTTCGACAATCATAAATCTTCTAAAGTGTGAAACCCTCAATCTTTTCAAACACTTGTTCCCGTGGTTTATCAAATAATGGTTGAAGAAACTCTAAAGTGAACTATAGTAGGCTACATTATAGTTGATTCCAAGCACCACTATACAATGTCAAAAATTTGTCAACAATGTCTCTGCCTGATAAGTCCACAGAAAAATACAAAATTGGGCCATAAAACAATCATATTTTGGAAAGTTAATGGTGTGTACATTGCTAAATATGAATATGAATCATGGCAAGCAACACAAAATTCATAAAGACCCCATGGAATTACAGATGACAAGGAATTGTATGATCCAAATATGTAAAGTGTCTGGTTTACAAAGTGGTTCTTTGCTTTAATATCATTACAGGTGGCTGCTTGCCAGAGCAAAGGCTTTCTTCATTTTTTATACTTTAGCTGCCATGTGAGTATAGCCAAGAGCTTTATAAACAGTGCATCAACACTATTGGTTATTGTAAAATAGTGTGACGGAAGAGCTTCATGTCTACACAAATCAACTCCTCCACCCCCCTGCTGAAACTTGCAGGAAATTACTCAACAAAACATTTTAGCATTCGCAAACAGTTCTCCCACGGGGAAATAGCTGAAGGGAAAAACAAATAACAGTTACCATAGTGTCCCATGAGTGTGGGTTGTGTGATGAACTAAGTTGCATTTTAAGTTCAGCCATATTTACAAACAAGAACATTTTTATAGATTTCATTTCAGCAACTACATCAGTAAAACCTAATGCATTGTGTTAATAAAACCACAACCTGTTTGAATGTCTTTATACAAAAGAAATAAAATAGATTTCATGGGTAACTATGGTATCCTGCAATTGTTTACCTCGGTGGGTTTAGATTTATGATTACGACTCAGTTCACCTCCTACAATGAGCCAGTGGCAGTAAGCACTAGCTGTATCAGTGCTGCCCGGTAAGGTGGTTAAATTTAGATGTAGCTTTAAAAGCTGTTGCAAAGAATGGCAGTATGGAAACTCAACACTTATGTAGGCGCATGTCGCATGCTCAAGAGTAAATATCTCATCTGCAAACAAACCGTGCAGAGGACAGTTATGATTCAATTCTCCCAAATCTGTGTTTAACAAAATGCTAATTAGGTTTTGAAGAATCTGTATGAACTGGATATGTAAGAGGTTATTACTAATATCCACCATTCACACAAGAATGTTGTTCACCTCACACCCGTGATGACAGATTGTCTTAGACAATATAAGCAATAAAGTGCTCTTAAAAATAACATAATTATTGGGTAATAAAGTGTAAGTGCATTAAAACAGTGTAGTCTACGTTATAAACAACAGGATAAATATGCCACGTTCTGCTCCGCCGCATCAGGATTTCAAGGTGATGTGAATCTGAATTGCAGCCTAAATTGGATTTCATGCTTGTCTCTCTTCACAAAGCTCCGCTGTAGACGCATTGCTCAATGTGGTGAGATTAAACATGCATCAGATCAAGTCAATTACAGATTTTTCTGGTTGAAGGAGGTCCCTCCGATTTAGACGGCTAACCTTCACTCGACTTCTCCAATCTCAGCTGTGGTAAACAGGACAGGGAGGAGTGGAGAGAGGCTAAGTGGCCAAGGCCACATAAAATTAATCAGGCAGGCAAACACTTGGCTCATTTTGGATAGATTAAATAGGATTATAAATAGAAAGCTGCGGTGCTGATGTTGAATTACGCCCAAGTGTGTATGCACACGTGGTTGTGACTGTGTGGAAGGGTGCTGCTGAAATTGGCATCTTCATGCCCACTCTGGCCTGCTTTTAGGCCACCAGTCCTTGCCCCTAGCTCCTCATGTGCAGATAACAAATGATAAGAGATGCCAATATGCCATGATGCAGTCGTATTCAGAACTAGTACCCTACTTAACCTAGGGATAAAACATTTATCTTTTCTATGTTTCATACAGCTTAAAGTTTACCCTGGGTAAGCGTTTTTGGTATAAATATATCAATTTTTACAAATTAAACGAAAACTTTTTTTTATTTTATTTTACACTATCAAAACCATTATTCACTCTAAACATATTAGCACTAAGCAAGCAGTGCTGTTTAGTTTCATCTAACGTACGTGCCTGGACCGAAGTTAACTTCCAGTCTGTGTTTTGCTATTGGTCTGGCTAGTAGTATGGTAATTCATTTAATATTTAACTTATATTCATATTAATTATAGGTGTAACGACGGTCAGCTCACATATTTGTAAAAAAAAAAAAATATATGAAACTGACACTGAAATGACAGATTTCCCCCAAATCACTAACAATTTTTAGGAACATTTTTAATTTTGTTGAAGAATTTACAACATTAATAGTTTAATTCAACCATTTTTATGTAAACTATTAAAATCGGAATTGATCGGTCACTGAAAAATGAAACAGTTAATATTTCATATTAAAATATATTGCCATAGCTCTACAATACAGATCTTAATAGCTCTATGATACATATCCTAAGGTTTTTGTGTTGCGTTATACAATACTTTGATATATTGTTTAAACTCATATTATTAATCAATATTATGGGTATTGCAACCCATCTGCACTAGCCAGTGCATTCTAAGTGCCGGTCCCAAGCCCGGATAAATGGGGAGGGTTGCGTTAAGAAGGGCATACAGTGTAAAACATGGCAAATCAAAAATGCGGATCAGTGGTATGGAGACGGATGATATGCTGTGGCAACCCATAATGAGAGCAGCCGAAAGAAATAGAAGAAGAATCTAATTGTAATACATTAAATTAAAGCTAATCAACAATTATTGCTTCTTTGCGGAGGTCTACAGGGAGTAAAGTTTGGGCAACATAACGCTTGATCGTGTTGTTGCACATATGCATACATTGCACATTGTTCATGATTGTATACCTTACTGTATATTGCACACCTGCACTTACATGGACACTTCTCCACTCCCCTATACTTTTTATATTTATATATTGTTTGTATATAGTTTAACCTTCCTTCCTTTCCTATCTATTTTTCTACTCTATACAGACAGTCGAAAAAGCATTTCACTGCATGCCATACTATGTATGGTTTTGAATGTGACGAATAAACTTTGAACTTGAACTTGTTTACGGTGAAACCGTCTAAAATCAATGAATTAAACTGGTACTACTGTAAACACATTTAAAAACTATAATTATACTGTGCAGAATTGCTTAACTTGGACTTTAAAAAGACACTATCACAGGGTTAAGTGCAGTTAAAAAGCCCCATGGATACGTGATGAGGAACTGACAGTCTAACTTGAAGAGAACACTATCCAGCTCCCAAAAGAGACAGCACACAGGAACTGGACGAATGGAAATGACGAATATTTTCCACAAAGTCATTTTCAGCAAACTAACAGCATCATGGGTGCTTCATCACCCTGGAACATGTTTACATGTGTCAGAAAGAGTTCACAGCTGCACTCTTCCTGGCCAGGAATAGAAGCAGTGCTTACAGCTGACTGAGACGCGACACATATCTTCACAAGAATCTTTCAGAGAGAGCTATTTCCCTTTATTCATCCACAAATTTCTACCAAAACATGCTTAACTTTGACAAAGGTTACATGCGAAAGCTTTGAGGCACTTGGAGGCGAAACTGACCGTGCCTGGTCTGTTAGTCAGATGTACTATTTTGATCCTAAGAGAACTAAAACAAGGCCAGAGAAACTAAATATAGTCTCCGCCTTTCACAGTGTTATAGGCTTGCCCTACCAATGACTGGGGCGTTTTGTAAATATTCTTCAGGGATTTTTGCCCTTCAAAATATACACGTAGACTTGTTCTCAACCAAATAATGTGTTGACAGTTCCAAAAGCAATATAAGCTTTCTGGTATTTGCGTACTTGTTGTATTTTAAGATTACATCAGGGAACGTTTAGAAAACGTCAATATCAAGAACTCTGCATGAAGGTAAATAACCAGCATGTTGTTTTTGGCCAGTACGATTGTGCGTTTCTGCACTGATAGAGCATCTGAACGGATGAGCAGGCTGAGCCAAACAGTCATGAATGAGATCCAGAGAGATTACACCGTTCATCTGCTCACGGACGCTTTAAGAGAAGCCTGTCTGTGAATTACTGCCTACCGGTGAAAATCAGCTCCTACATAACAGGAAGTGCATGAGGTAATGTGACACGCTTTCCTGCTGAGGTTACTGACATTCTGAGCACCTCAGGGAAGGTACATAAAGTACCTTTAATAGCGCACGATACTATATGTTCAATGCCAGGGTTCATTTACAGTCATAGTGGGAAGGCTGCTGTTTGGCGTCACTCAGCAGTGTGACTATTTTTAGCGCGTTGCGTGGCTATATATAGCATAGTTGTAAGGTCATTTGGGTCACGTTTTGCTGTTGTCATCTCACCATAAACAGGATATGGCTGCCTCAAAGCAATTGTGGGTAACCTTCTCCGTCTCTATAAATGTAAAACTGTTTTAGTGTAGCCAGGGTTATTATCCCCGGGATGGGATGATGATTAATCTCTTTCTCTGAAATGGTTTAAAAAAACAAGACAAGTGTATGAACCTGAATGGGGTTAAGCTCTCTTGTTCTCTCTGTGAATCAAACACAAATACAGTGACCATTATTTTTCTCATTGTCTTTATTTCAGTGGAATAAAATACAGTTCAACAAAGAAATTAGAATTATCCAGACGTTTCAATCACAACTAAATATAAAAGACCACAATTGCATAAAGGATAACATTACTAGAAAGCATAAAAACAAATAAATAACATCAGAATATACTGCGCAAACAGACATTTTGTATGCATATCAGTGATGCACTAATTGTTTTACAGTTGACTTCTTATTCTTAACTATTTACTAAATCCTAAATAACTAAATACCTAAAACATACTGCATAAAAACCAACAAAAAGAGAAAAATCCTTTAATGAGTTCGATAAACAGGTAGCAGTCTAGAAAGCATGTCAAATATTATAGAGAGTCTCGAAGTGGCACTCGTTCCTGACAGGCTTTGTTTGGTGGTGTGGGATTCTGGTAGGACAGTCTCACAAATATAATAATCAATATAATACCTGTAAACAAGAACATAAAAAGAGAATTGTGTTTTACTCTTTCCCTTTTAGCAATCTTAGGTGTTTTGAATGAAACTGTGCACGACTCACCGATAACACCCAGAGTTCCAAGAAGGACGCCTATTGTTGACTGAATAGTGGGCATGCCCTCAAGCTGTTTTGCTGCCATCCTACAGTTGCCCCTCACGTTGCATGGACAAACCGTCACTGTGGTAAACACAATAAGGATTTAGCTGTTTTTTAAATGCATTAGAGGCAATGGTTGCAGTCAGATAAGGAGGTCATATTTATGGGCCACTGTTGAAGGCGATAGCTCTGGAGAGGTCTCAGAGGAAACTAGCATCAGGAGCAGACAAAATGACAGTGAAAGAGAGAGAGAGAGAGAGAGAGAGAGAGAGAGAGAGAGAGAGAGAGAGAGAGAGAGAGAGAGAGAGAGAGAGAGAGATTGAGCGCACCTGTGGCCCAGCCATGCATCACTAAACAGGATGTTACAGGAAATCCATTAAAGGATAAAGTCATTAAAAGGTCAATTTAACTTAAAAAATATGTGGTAACATAAAACGTGTGGTTAAATGTATATATACAGTATGCAGCCACATATTTTTTTCTATATTTCAGTCTTTCTGAATTTACTATGTGTATGTATTTAGGTAAAAAGTATAATTTTGTTTAAATCTGTGAACTACTAATAATGTTTCTCCAAAATTTCAAATAAAAATATTGTTTCTATTTGCATTTGTTTGCAGAAAATGAAAACTGGAGAAACAGGTCAAAATAACAGTCAAAAATACTGCAAAGATCAAATTAAGTATTACAACAGTAATATACAGTATGTACACGTATTTAGAAAAAGTTGAAAAAATATTTTTAAGCGATAACCTACGCTTTTATCATATTTTCATGTCACGCTGCCAGGCTTTCACATTGCTGTTGGATGACTTTATGTCACTCCTGAGGTTTAATTTGGATAAAAATTTAAAAGACACTGGACTGGAATGGCCACAAAACATCTAGAAATGCTGATAAAATGAAAATTTGGAATGGTCTCTTAATTTTTCCCCAACTGTTTTTCTAATCTAATGAAATTAACATTACGATTACACTTTTGTCTATAAAAGTAATTTCAGACATTTAAGCATAAATCTTGCCATTAAAAGATCACAAGAAACATTTCAGTCAAGCGCCAAAAAACCCCGTAAAATATTGTTAAACTAATAAAAAAGATCTCCTATTCTCACAACTCCACAGCAGCGAGTATTAAGTGAAAAAAGCCTCTCATTACCAATACCAACTACCCAACATAGAAATCAATTGGGTGAGTCATTACATTTTTTCTATGCATTTGGCAGACGCTTTTATCCTAAGTGACTTACATTGCATTATACTATACATTTGTTTCTGAGTATGTGCAATCCCTGGGATCAAACCCATGACCTTGGCATTACTAGCGCCACGCTCTAACACGCTCTTGATTTACTGAAATGTGACCAAATTGGCTTGTTTTTTGAGAACATCGAGAATTATCTGAATTTGTAAATGCCATTTGTGACCTCCAATGAATATCTTGGTCTCTATTGAGAGTTTGAGACGTTGTTTGTGTTCGTCAGCGGCATGAGCAATACAATGTATGAGGGTATGTGTTTAAATGACATCAATGTGTTACGTCCCAGTTGTGCAAGCTTGCTCTCCTTTCATTCAGTCAGCTCTAAATGTAGTGTGTTACCTGGTAGATTGATGAATGTGCTTCTTGGTGGAGAGCTGCTGTCTGAGATGGTAAAGGGTACGATGTAGACTTCTGGGGGCAGGTATGGGACATTTAAAGACAGGTTGGTGTGAGTATCTGTAAAAACAGTGACATTGCTGGTTACATGTTAATAATAATAATTATAAGTTTGACACTTTAAAAGTTAAAGGAACAGTTCACCGAAAAATGAAAATTTTGTTTACTGACCCTCAAATCTGTATACATTTCTTTGTTCTGATGAACACAGAGAAAGATATTTGGAGGAATGCTTGTAACCAAACAGTTCTTGGCCACCATTGACTACAACAGTAGGAAAAATTGCTTGATACATTTCTTCAACATTATTGTTGAACAAAAAAAGAAGATATTTTAACGAATGTAGAAAAGCGAACAGTTCTGGAGCACTTTTGACTTCCATTGTAATTGTTCTTACTATGGTAGTTAAAGGTGGCAAAGAACTGTTTGGTTACAAGCATTCTTCCAAATATCTTCCTTTGTGTTCATCAGAACAAAGACATTTATACAGATTTGGAACAACTCGAGGGTGAGTAAATGATGACACAATTCTTCATTTTGGGTGAACTATCCCTTTAACAGTTCAAGAAAACAAATTTTGCCTGGATGGCATGTCCTGGTTTTATTTTGAAAGCCTAGGATAATTTAATATTATACCTTTGATTTTAAATTATTCAACTGCCGCATGCATCCAAGGATGACATTTCTTACATACAGTATGTGTCACGGTCAGCCCTGTAGTGTTTAGCATCCAGTCTCTTGACAGGATCGGGACAGTCTGTTTTTTGTTATCCGTCTGTTCCAAACAGTCCAGCCCTACATTTATATTTACAAAATGGAATTTGTACATCTGTTCAAGCAGACTGGAAAGATTTCTTGTAATGGGCTGTTGCTGTTGTAGAGTTTTCGCATGGAAAAACCCTAATCATGGTTTGGCGGTCTGACGCAGAACCAAACACTCAGTCCAGTAAGGAAGGGGTTGTTATCAATCTCTGCTCACCGTTATCTAAGGTCCAAGAAGCCCCACTACTGTCCTTTGACACCAAAGTCTTTAATGTACTAGTCAACAGGGGACCAAAGAGGTCTTGATGACACCAGTTCTAAACTAAAAACAGGCTTATCTCCTGAAGCTATCTCACTTGTCAGAGGTGACCGATATATTGACCATGGCCTTCAGCTTTAAGACTGAACGAACAACCACTACATTCACTTATGGTTCATTGCGTTTTACATAACATGCTCTTGAAGAGCTTCCCAAAAGCACAACCCAAAAGATATCACATATTATTATAGCTGTTCTAAGTGTGTTCATTTTTGACGTTTAAAATTGTGTATCCTAGCATCAATGTGATCTCAGACGTTTGAATGATAATTGCATCTTTTGTGATGACTGGATTACAATTATATTGAACTACATGTATGGTTATACAACAAAGCTGTAAATGACTGATTTTGCTTGCCAGGTGTCAGTCTAGGAGGTTATCCCTCTCCATCCCATACACAAACAGCAGGATGTGCTCTAATGTCGTAATAGGACAGCAAACCAGCTGAGACACATGTCAAAGGGTAAGTTCATCCCAAAATCAAATTTGTGTGATTTTATACTCACCCACATGACGTTTTGAGACCTTCCGGCGTGTTCGGAGCACAAATAAAGATATTTAGGTGACATCTGAGAGATTTCCAGGCCTCTTCATAGACAAAATGGTTATAGTTGTTGTCAAGGTCCAGAAAAGTACTAAAGACATCGTTGAATTAGTCCATCCGCTCATAGTGGGTCAATTGAATTAGTTTGAAGCGACGACAATACTTTATGTGTGAAAAGCAAACCAAAATAACAACTTTAATCGTTATATTCTCATCTGGCTTGTCATGGTGCCTGTTCACGAGAGCACTTCGAGGCATGCGCATTCGGTGGGGGCAGTCGCCAACGTTCTGACAGACAACCTGGAAGCACAACTCTTTGTTTACAAGCAGACACACGCTGTATATAAGCTGATCTTCGCAAAATGTCTGATAATTTCGATTTTCGAAATTAAGGAATACTTGCACTTTTTTGCCCAACCGAATGCGCATGCGTCGAAGTGCTCTCGTGAACGCGCACCTAACAAACCAGAGGAGAATATATGGATTAAAGTCATTATTTTGGTTTGTTTTTCGCACATAAAGTATTGTGGTCGATTATATAAAAAATTCAACTGAGCCACTATGAGCGGATGGACCAATTTTAACAATGTTTTTATTACTTTTCTGGACCTTGACAACAACTATAACCACTATGACTATGAGGAGGCCTGGAAATCACTCGGATGTCACCTAAATATCTTTATTTGTGCTCCAAAGACGCCGGGAGGTCTCAAACATGCTTAACGTCATGTGGATGAGTAAAAAATCACACAAATTTGATTTTGGAATGGACTTACTTTAAGGGTGAAATATAAATTGGGATCTGCAGGCGCCATACAGCATCATTCCTTCCTGTCATACTTCATTCAAGACTAAGCAGGTTAAGGTGCACGAAAGAGAGAGATATTTTAAAAAACACGGTAGGATGTTATAGGATCAATTAGAAGAAGTCCATTCTCTCATCCAAGCAGCCCCAGCTGTGACTTCATTGCAATTAAAGGCAATATAATTATCCTGTGTCACATTTTATCCATTAACAACTCACAAGAAAAAAAAATTTGAGAGAGAATGAAAAAACAGAACCAAGTTCCTTTAAGAGCTGATCCATACAGTGACTCGGATGATGTACCCAGGTCAGCCTGTTCACCAACATCAGCTTGGGACATTAATGACGCCTGAAGCAGCAGGAAGATAACCCTTATTACATTCAACACAGATCCGTCTCCGGACACTAGACATGAAGGACGATTTCCTTTTTTGTTAGCGTGCTCCGTTCCCTCGATGTTCACCGTGTGATTCAGCAGGTGGGAAACATTACATCCAATTCACAAGATTGAATTGACTGGATAGGTGCTGTAGCTACTGTCCTTTAAATCTCCAATTTTATCCATTTTGACGTCACTGTCAGAAAAGGTCGCCACAACCGGGCATGTCAGTGTTATGGTCTCTATGCATGAGTGACTTTCGCCTTTCACAGGAAGAACCCTATAGGCAGTTTCCGATTGGGGAGACTTAAAGCAGAGAGAAATTGATAAATGAGAAAGCAGTTAAATTTAGCGGCACACAGCAGGTATATAGAAGTGACGTTGTACCGTATTTGAATGTTATAACAAAACGATAACTTATGAAATTATCATTTTAAATACGGTAGAATAGCACTTCTATATACCACTGATGTGTGCCGCAGGAAGAAACGCGGAAGTCACGCATACATATAGCCCATTGTGATTGAAAGAGGTTTGTGAACATTATGGGAATTATGAAGCATTTTGACATTAAATGTTTGAAAAGGCTGAAAGACAAATAGCGACTGGTCACATAACTCTTGCTTAAAAAGACATTTGCAACACCTCACACATGAAACAGGTATTATGTAACAAGTGGGAGCTAATCATGAATAGACTAACCATTAATGGGCGTGAGCTTCCAGTTACGACGGACAGCTGCGTCACTGCGGAGGGAGAAGTTAAGCCGTCCTCCGTGCTGGGGTCCATCGCTGTCCCGAGAGGCCAGAACCAGAGCTTGGTCATCCCAGCGAGGTGTGCACAGGTACTTCCAGGAATAATCGCCAACCAAAACCGGGCTGTTATCATTTACATCCAGAATATGAACTGTGACCAGTGTGGAGGCCGACAAGGAGGAGTTGCCTGGTGACACAAAACACAATGATGCCTTTACATCTGACATTGTATTTTATTGTTACATTTGCATTGGCTGCATTTTGTGTGTATTCTGGTGTGCTGCTATGTGGAAACTGATAATCCATTTATAATCCACTGTACGAAAGCTTCATAATACTGTGGATCATGCCATGCATTACTGCCATATATAAAGAAATGTGAAACTCCCGTCTGTGCTCTGTGTATTTAATCTTCTGTTGGCAAAGGAAGGCTGGATAAAATAAATGTTTCTATTTCTATCTCTCTTGCACTCTCTTTATTGCAGTACAAAATCAGTCTTAAAGCGGGCATTAACCTGATGCTAAATATTGAGCAGGGACTGCATTAAAGGATGTGTAGATTGAGTTTAGTGCCATCGGTCATTGTTTTACCAATTTAATCCTGTTGTTTTGGAACACTTAAAACCGATAAACATCACAAACTTTATCATTTAAATGTAATTTTACAATGAACAGCTCTTACTGCAACTCGGATTAGATTATAATGAGATGATAAAGCAGACCAGATTTATTTTGTTACTTTTTATAGAGAAAATGAGATTTGATTATTATGTCAATAATGGCAGATTAAGATAATAAATGGCATTTGAAAAAATGTCTCCCAAAAATGTCCCTTGAAATAAACCGAGAGCATCCATCATACAGATTGTGATATTTTGAAAAAAGGTGATTTTTTTCATATTATTTTAATTCTTCGTATAGTGATGACAATTAGAAATAGCAACAAGAAGTAATCATCACTTTTTCCTGGATAAATATTTTGAAGATTTTTTAACATATCTAATCCAACATATAAAGAAACACATATTTTCTTGTAGTGTGAATTCCCCACAATTCCAATTGCCTGTCTGTTTTCACATCTCTCTCTCTGTAGCCCTAACTAAAACACAATTCCTTGAAGGTCAAAGGCTTTCAGATACAGAAGTATTTGTATTATTTTTTCTTTCATCTACAGATTCCTATCTCTTTGTCTGTCTCATTTTCGACCCTCCTTCAACACTCAAGACCACGCATGACAGAGGTGGTGAGTCATACCTCCCTTGCTCTTATTTTTTTTCTCTTACTTGTCTTTCTCTGTAAACATCTGTGACCGAGCATTCTGGATTGGACTGGTATCTCATCTGAGATCCCAGATGAGGGCAAAAGGTAATTTGCGGGCGTCACTTTTACATCTCAACTCTGTGACAGTTCATCCAAAAATGAGAAATATGTCATCATTTGCTCACCGGTTGTTTCAAACCATTTCTTTGTTCCATTGAACACAGAGAAAGATATTTGGAAGAATGTTAGCAATTTTCAGTTCTGGGACATCATCCAATACCATAGTAAGAAAAAAATATTGCATTTTTTTGTTCTGTTGAACACATAATGAGATATTTGGAAGAATTTAAGAAAACAAAGAGTTCTCAGGCACCTATGACTACCATTGATTTCTTCCTACTATGGTAGTCAATGATGTCCATGAACTGAAAATTACTAACATTCTTCCCAATATATTTCTCTGTGTTCATCGGAACGAAGTCATTTATACTGCCCTACAAAGGCAAAGTGCAGTAACTACGCAAACACTGAGACTGAGAAAAATGCCTTTAAAGTTTTTACTCCAGCCAGTCAAACGTGTTGTGGGTAAATTAGTGATAATGCAACTATGTACTGCCTTATTAGGAATCTTTTTTTTATAGATAAAACCATGACCACTGAAAACAAAACCAGAACGCAGGAACTTCACTTACCTTGGTATTTTTGGTTTGCCTTGGTATTAGCTTGGATTTTGTAGTAACTGTATTTTAACACTCTTGTTTCTCAGAAACTGGATAAGATTGAACCAGGAGACTTTGTCACAAGACAGAGCAGATGTCACAAAGCCTGTTGTAGACCTTAACCCAATTTTGACCTAATGTGTAGTTACTACGCTTTGCCTTTGGACGGCAGTGTACAGTTATGAAATTACATAAAGGGGATTAAATGATGACAGAATTGTAATTTTTGGGTGAACTAACCCTTTAAGGGTGTGTGCATGAATATGTTGAATTATATGCCCCTCTCTCTCACACATCTCCTTCCCTCACTACCCACAATGCATCAGCTGGTGACTCATTCGCTGCCAGCTACAATGCCTCAGAATTTTCTCACTGCATGTGGATGTGGCCCAGAATTTTCAATGAGACTTCAAACCCGAACACAGCCTGTCACAGCATTCTGAAATGTCAGATGTCTTGCTAACACTTTTGATTCAAAAAAGAGAAAGCCGAGAGATGTTGATTTTCCCAGATGTCTCGCATTGATAGCCTCACCCTCTGTCGGTTTGTTTCTTTCATTCTGTGCCTGCTCTGTATAATAGCTTCAGTTTGATGGACGTGTTTATTCAAACAAACAGCATGTATTGACAGCCCTCCACATTGAATTCACAGTATGAGAAGAGGGTTAAACATCTCTTACGCCCATCTTCAGCCACCACCTCCATGGTGTAGGTGCTGTTCTCCTCTCTGTCCAAAGCCTGGACTGTTTTCAGCTCTCCAGAGTACTTCCCAATAGAGAAATATTTTTTTGTGTCTCCTCTGAGTGAATACCTGATGAAAATCAATTTTTAACAGAGCTCAGTATAAATCAGACTTCTCCCTCGATCATGAATTGAGAATTGAAAACAAAATAGCAATTACTTTTTTATTTCAGTCAAAACGATCATGTCCCCTGAGGTGCAACAGAATATCACCACCATTTTAAAAAGATGGGAATTTGATGTGATAAGAACTACTATACATGCTAGGTTGATGCTTTTGTCTTTGCCCTTTGCATTTTACATTTTTAAAGCATTAATGTCTGGAAATGTAATGCAGAAAAAGAGGCTAGTGATTTTCAAGGCATATTTGTGGTTTTCTGGTCTTTTCTCACATTAGACTGCCATACTGTTTGTTCACTATACGTATAGGAGGGATTTAGAAAAGAGGCGGTAAGGTCTGGCTTGTTGTTTATAATGGAAAAGAGTGACCATGGGATTGAGTTTAAATACAGTCTCTACTAAAAGCCCAATACTGCGCGTTTTCAACATATAGAAAGAAAAAAGAGAGTATGTATCGACTGAACATCCACTTGCCTGATTGGATGAGAATCTGGGTCATAACCTCTGATGGTGGCAATAACACGTCCTGGCTCCTCCCCCTCTCTCACTGTGACTTCATAGTGGGTTTGAGATAAAACAGGACCTTCATTGATGTCATCAATAAAGATCGTGACAGTTGCTGTGGATGCAGGTCCATATCTTCCTCGTACCAGAGCAACTGGGTTCTGAGTGCTCAGTACCAGTATATACTCATTCTCCCTTTCAAAGTCCAGCACCTACACATAGATGGACACGTTATTAATTTTAGCAGAGATTTTTCTCAATAAAATGATACATGTTCAGGATATCTTAAAGGGAAATTCTCTCGTCATTCACTCACCCTTATGTCATTTCAACCCTGTATAACTTTCTTCTGCAAAACACAAGATAGTTTGAAGAATGTTGCTAACCAAACAACACTGTTCTCCACTGACTTTTATAGGGATACAAAATAATTTCTCAAAATATCTTCTTTTGTGTTCCACAGGTGAAATAATGTCATACAGGTTTTGAATAACAAAAGGGCGAATAAACAATGACCGAATTTTGATTTTTTGGTGAACTATCGCTTTAAAAAGAAAATAACACCAATCATACAAATGAAACAGAAAAATAAAGCTGTGTTCTGATTTTTACAAGCTTGGCTTTCAATAGAAGACATGCTTCAGCACACCTTCGTCCTGTACAAAATCACAATCTGAGAGTGTCATCACAATGCGTCAAACTACATTTCTGAAGGTAAAAGGTGTTTAAATCTGGATGTCTTGAGTCCTGCGTGACGCACTGTATGCTCTGATGTCAGATTCAAGGTTATAGATTTTCCTGGATGCACAAAACCCACTGATGTCACACTGACTGTATGTCATACGCTGGGCTGTTTTCCAGGAAAACAAGGCTTTTGTGATGCTAGTGCTGCTAAAATGACACACTTCACTAGCATTTTCTATTCAAACTTCCATCAATTCATTAGATCACTCAATTCACTTTTATATTTACAAGCAGCCTGCATTCTGATAGCAAACTACATGCTGATATTTGATTCATTTCTTTCATCGCTCCCTCTTAGTTCCAATTCCACTCATCATCTCTAAGAGCGTTTCATCATACCTTCATCTCTGTTGACCCTACTTTAGCTTGGGATTCGATAAACGACTTAATTCTTAAAACATAGATTCTCTAAAAATAAAACACAACGCTTAGTGCTTCTTCCATGCTATAATGAGTGCTTTAGCATCTTGCACAGGTGTGTGTGTGTAATCCCCATCCTACTGCTCCACTCAGAATAATTGAGTGTGTTCAGCACACCTGTCACACTGCAAAAGATGTGAGCTGGCTTTAAATCCTCAGTCAATCCCTGCATAAACAAATCTAAAACCAAAACACTGTTCATATAGTTCCTGACAACTGTAACAACATCAGCTCATCACTCTGACATTACATTTCCTACTGATGTTAACAATAAAAAATCATGTGGATTCCAGCTTGGGCTGCCCATGGTGCAAACATGACATAATGTAACTAGCACCTCCTAATTAAGAGAACAATACAATTACACAATTACTGAGCCACAGCAGCAACAGATGATTACTATGGGAGAGCTGTGTGAGACAAATAAGAATACAGACAGAAAACAAAACAAGTGTAGTTACGTGACATATCGGTATATATGAGGATTAACCCTACATATCTTGAAATTCCACTCCCCAGGAAAATTGTATTACAAAGAAGCCACTTTTGAAACCCTCCAGGATAGGGTCACACTTGGCTCCTTCGCGGTCAAAAGTGACCGAAGCCTTAAAAATTGTACTTATTTTTTTTCTGGAAAATCAATGTAATACATTTTTGTTTAATACTGTTTTTTCTTTCACATTTTTTGAGAGAATTGATGGTACGAATTAATATTTATGCAATGATTATTAACCATTTTTAACCACGGAACAATCTTTAAATATATTTTTAAAGAATTTTTAATTGCAAATACCTATATGTATAAATGGCAAATACCTATATGTATAAATGTATAGGATAAAGCAATGTAAGTCGCTTTGGATAAAAGCGTCTGCCAAATGTTAATGTAAGGAATGGATAGTGATAAATCAAACACTTTATACAAATATGTATGTTATTTCATTCAGTTTACTGGGCCCCCTTATTGGGGTCACACTTGGCTCCTGTAACTTTTTTCAGGAAAATGTATGTGATATATTTTTGCTCCAAATAGTTCTTATTTTGCATTTTGAGAGAATTTTATGGTACTAATTAATATTGATGCTATAATTATTATACATTTTTCTACCCACTGAAAAAATAAAATAATTTACATTTATATTTTTACAATTTTGTCAAATACCTTTAATATACCCCGTGACCCGAGGTAGTTCGGACAAGCGGTAGAAAATGGATGGATGGACCTTTAATATAATTTTCAATTGATGCATTATTTCAGGTTAAAATAGTTAAATCAAATCTTGGAAAAGCAGATTAGTGCCATCTGGTTGTAAAAAGAGTAAAAACATTTATCATGGCATGGTGTAACTTCTAGGTTCCTGTGTGTGTGTATGTGTACACGCATGTGTGTGCATGTGAGTGAGAGAGCATCTTTTGTATTTTTATTACATTTAGTGATTTTATTTAACATATTTTCAAAATTTGCTCTGTTAGGCCGTGTTCAGACTTGACTTCTTTTTTTGAAGCAGCTAGCCTCTGTTTTACATTGTAATCCTATGGTGGAGCACACCGTGTTTTCAAAAAAACGTCCTGAGTGCTTTTTAAAACAGCTCAGAGTGTCTTTTGAGGTTGAAAAAAGTTTGCCATTTGTAACCAAACGTGGACAACATTTTTTTTACTAAAAAAGCACCTTTGTCAACTTTTTCTTGTCAAAAAAATAAGTAAAGTCTAAACATGGCCTTACCAGTTACATTTTTTGTGTTTGCGTGGATGACTATTTTGCACTCTTGATATTTAAGAGTGTCACGCCTTGATTGCTGTGCACTTTTTTTCTGCACAGTGGCTGATTTGTAGTTTGTACCACCAAAAGTTTCTCTGAGTTTTCATATTTTTTCATATTTCACATTCTTTTCTTTTGTCGGTCATTTTTGACCGCAAAGGAGCGAAGTGTGACAGTTTTTTTCGACCCTTTGAAATATACTAATCATATCCATACTTTTTTGGTGTGTTAACAGAGCTAAAATGACAAAAGTCTTCAAATGTCATCTCATTCTGACGAAGCTACGATTTTCAACATTTCAAAATGTAAAATGTTTCGGTCAAAAATGACCAAAGAGTCCCATAGGGTTTTAAAAAAGAGATTTATTGTAATTCTCAGTTATGTTTTATTCAAGTATCTACTGTGTGTCTGTTGTTTTCGTTGTTACCAAGACAATTGAAATCTATAAATAGTCTATAAATAGACTATAAATAAATAGTCTATGAAATGTATAGAAAAATTACATTTTCAACCCAGTGTTGGGTCAAAAACAAGCTGCAACCTTCTGGTCTCTCTCGTGAAACCAACAAGGAAGTGACTTAAACTGCAATTCATCGAGTGGCTGCTAGAGACCAAAAGAGAGCAGAATCTCATTGAGCCCCATGTTAAAATGCCCAACTTTATAACACAAAAGAACATGTTTACAGCCTGGTACAAAAAAAGTATTTGTTCTATATAGCTAATTTTGCCCTTCATTACAAGCGTGAGGATTCATCCACTTGAATCATATTAAGTCTTTTTTAGAGATATATTTTAGGGGCTTTTTTTCACAATAAAGTTTTAAATTAGCCTATAGGGTACTATGTGTAGGAAACACTTCTATCTTATTTAGGATTACATTGACGAGTTACAAACTATGATCATAACCTAGAGGACAATATCAACACCTGTTCACATCCTCCATTATACAGGATTTACACCACATTATTGTAACAATGCTTTTCTGGACCAGCAACAACAATATTAAGAAATGTCCCTGCATACTGTAACTCAATGGCATATTCAAGCAGCAAAAAAAAAAACTCTTACCTTTTAAGATATAAGACAACCGCGCGGGTATTTCAACTCGACTAGTTCAACTAGATTATATTTACAACAATAAAGCCGTTCTGATTGACATATTTTCAGTTTCTGTTGTCAGTTCAGACTTATGATGCCACATCATAACTACTCACCATAAAAAGCGGTGATTTCGGCTATATTCTTTCCTACAGCTGCTGTCTGGTAAGCATGTGCATATTTACCGACGAACTTTGTTGATATTTATATATCCAAACAGTCGATAAAAGTGACAGGTTGTTGTAAAATGCTGTTTTGTACTCATTTTATTCAGGAGTCACCTGTCGTATGGTGCTGCATCTTCCTGCCGCTCACTGTACGGAGTGATGCAGAGAGAAGAGACCCCTGCGCCGGGAAAGACATTTTCCCACTGAATGAAAGCTAAGGTTTATCCAAGAAGCCGCTAGATTTGTGCTTCTTCTCAACAAAAGCCGCTAGAGGGCTTGGAAAAGTGACTAAATCAATAGACAGACTTCCTAAGTTAGAAACACTGTTTTGTGTGCACACCTCCATGTACACGGGGCAGAGAAGCTCAAGGCAGAATGAATTGTTATTTGAAATTCTTGCCCTTGCCCGGGCCCCAAGCGTGCATGGGCCACTGGGCCTGTGCCCATAAGGACCGCTGGATAATCCAGCCCTGAAAATAACCCAGCATTTTGAGTTGGGTTTGTCCCATTTAAGTGATGTTTTGGCAACTTGAGCACAAATGAAGGCGTAATTGAGATCACTTCCAAACAAGAGGTGACATTATTGTAGTTTTTAACACATTATATAGAGCATTAAACAATTAAGACACTACTTTTTTAGATGAGGTACTGTAGGTAGGTAAATATATCTTGAATCTATTGTTCATAATGCAGAAGTAATACCTTATCAAGAATGAGGGTAGCTTCATTAGTCTGCCTGTCTGTGACTAGAGTAAAAACCTCCTCCTCATTTCCAGACTCAAGCCGGTAGTCCACCTGCCAGCTGTCTCCACCCCACTCATCTGCATCCCATGCTGACACTACTGTCACTGTAGTGCCCACTGGAGAATCCTCAGTCAGGTGGAAAGGCCCATACTAATGAAAGAGAAATGAAACATTAAAACTTAAATTACATAAGACTTTTAATCGGGAGAAACATAAACTGGAGAATAAACAGAGGTAGACTGGGCAGATGATATAGACAGACTTGTTTTTTTCTTGTCTAGTGCAAAATCATAATTGATTTTTATTTGATGTTAACAGTTTCCATATAAAAGGGTCACGGAACACCATCAAGGACATTAATATTAACAATATGCGTCACTGCGCATGCGTAGTATCTAAAGCAACATGAAAAACATAATTTTTCAGCGCAATTTGATCATAGGAAACAAACGTTACTGTACAGTTTACGTCATTTTTAAATTTAGTTTTTTTAAATATGTCATTTGATTAGGATTTTAGCTGCTCATTGTAGAAATATCAGTATTCCCATTCATATCTTGTTTGAATTACGCAATAACTGCCCTAAGGCAGTTGCAAAGATGGCAGCCAAGTGGCACGGCTTCCCTAAATGGACGTTGACACCCTTTCCCTTAAACTATTAACAAACAACTAACACTTAAATGTTGTTTTATGCTTGTCTTAATGTCTCATACTTAAATTTTTTTATTAAAATGAAACAACTTTACATTTGAGATCTTTCCAGAAACAGCATTTGGAATAACTACGTCTCCACAGGCCATGTCATCAGCACGAGCTCATACCTCAAAGAATATATTTTAAGCTTGCCACATTATCTGGCCCAAACACATTCAGTTAAAACAAATGAGCACATCATAAAAGTGCAGGTGATGAGTGTTCTTTAGAATATCGCCAAAGAGGAGAGCTCTTACAGATGAAGGGTTTATTAAACCCTACAACACAGTCAATAGTGCAGTTTTTTTTAAATGTGCTATTCAAACATTCCCTTTTTTCTACTTCCAGAAAGACAGAAAAACAAAACAGAGAAACATGAACTTCACCTAAAAGTAGAAAATATATGCAAGAATTACTGCAAACACTGCTGTTCATTTGTGCATGCAGCAATTCCCCTTCAAAGCATCCATCTTCAAAAGTTTTGGCTGCACTTTATAGAGACTAAACTTCATTGTCAACTAACTTGGGAAACGCATAATGAAATGAAAGGCACACAGCCAGAGGGGTGAACTTTATTGATGTTTCCAGAAAGCAAAACAGAGCATGTCTTCTCTATTGCCCGCGTCTTCCCCTTCTTTCAAAGCGGATTCTAAATATACCTACTGAATTCATGCCAAGATTGCTTTTTGTACCCTTCAACTGTTCCTGCCCTCCATCTTAACAACAGAACCCGCTCTGCACTTACGTACATCTCCTGTATTATTCACAACATGTGGGCGTGAACACACAGGGTATTTTCCAGAAACCAGGAACCACTGCCTGCTCCTACATCTGCTCTCCATCCTTCCCTCCTCACGTCTCTTCTCTGAACCCCATCACTATTTTCAGAGATCCGCTCTCTGTTTATTATTCAGCTCAGACATATCAATGCACAAAGACGATGAGATCAAAAAGACAATCAGGGCTCTTGTGCCTAAGTGAACGTGCTTGTGTACCATAAACAAACTTAGCAAGCAGTCGTTTATAGAACATCACCCCAGGTTAAGAAATTATTTTAAATATAGCATATCAAATATGTCATGTAGTGTGTGTTACTGAGCGTAATGCATCTACATATCTACTAGAGCTAATGGCAAAGTAGAGCTGACAAATAAACATTTAAATTTGTTAAAATGTATTCTAATTTGAATAATATGTACATTGCTTGATCTTAAAATAATCTTTATCGTTATTAATTGTTAAATTGCTGCCAAGTTTTAGCTATGCACAATTTGTTTTTGAATATACAAAAACATTAAACATACAAACAGGTTATTTTTGAAGCTCTTCTAATAATTGTTGTGAAAGCTGTCTATTTGGAGTAAAGATAAAGAAGGAGCAAGAGATACAAAAACACACACACCTTTACAAGACAGAAAAAAGTTGAGAAAAACAGAGAGCCTTGGGACAGCAGCAGCATCTAAAGTGTCTAAAGCAAACTTCTTCACAAAGCAACATCTTTACAAAACCAAATCTCAAAGCACAGACAGAAAAGTTTGCAGGCCTGCACAAACTCTCATTTGCACACACCCTACCTCGTGATGGGAGAAGATTGGAGGGTTGTTGTTTTCGTCCAGAACTTTGACTATGACAGTGCAGGAGCTGTTCAGCCCTGAGGAACATCAGAGAGCATATTGATTCTCTCTATTCATAACACAACACAGTAACATTACCTGACAAGTTATTGTTGCAAGATCTCATGGCAGTAATTGACTGCATACCTGGTTCTTAATGTCATGTTCATGGAATATTACATGTGAGCAAAGTGACGGTTGACACAAGCACACTAGTGAGTGCGTGAAAAGAAGAGTAACGTATTATTGAGGTATATAACAAGACAGACACCTGTTACTGTAGCTGCGTAGTTATAATAACTATCTCATAGTACTTTGGGACACTATGCATGAAAATTCTAATGTGAACTCTGCACAGATCTCTAGTCAACCAGTTCAAGACAGTCGATAAATTATTAGTTTTAGATATCAGGCAGGTGTCAACCTTTAGCATCCTCGGCCGTGATGGTAAGCGTGTACTGTGGGGCGGTTCCCTCCATGCTGTCCGCCTGCACCGTGATCACTCCCATGTCTCTGTCGACACGGAACAAATTCCGTGGAGTCTCGGGCATCTGGCCCACTAGGCGATAAAATATCCGCACATTGTCTGTTTTTGGATCGTCGTTGTCTGCTGCTTGGACTGTGAGAATTTCCGTCCCTGTGAGCAAAAAAGACAACCACTCCGAATGTAAACCTCAACACAAAACAGGAATGGTGAAATTAACTTATTTCCATGTCATAAAACAATCTTATCATTTGTGTGACCTTTAGTTGCAAGCTCCTTGACTACGGTGTGATACTGCATCTGTGGGAAAGTTGGCCTGTTGTCGTTGGCATCTCCCACCATCACCCTCAGCTCAACAGGCTTAGCGATTTCTCTTCCATCTGGCCTCTCCACCACTATACTTATAAGAAACTAAGAGAAAAAAACAAAATGGGGTTAGACGGGTAATTCGGATGATTTCTTGATTCATCACAAACAAATAAATCAGATATTTTTTTAGGTTTAGTTTGCCTGTTGATGTCATAATGAATCAGCTATGCCCTAGAGAACATGCTTATAAAAACCTTTTAAATCATCCAGGACCTTTAGTAGAAAATTGTCAAAATAAGAAGAGACTTAAAGGGGATGTGCAACGGTGTTTCATGCATTCTGACTTCTTTACAATGTTAAACGTGCTGTCTTCTCATGCTTGAAATTGACTTCTCGTGCTTGAAATGGTCATCTTGTCAAAAACGAGTCGGACGTACTGTATGATGCAGTATTTCTGTGCTCAATACACTTCCCCAGCCGTTTCGTAACAGCTTTTCTTTGTCCCTTATTGGGCAATTCTCCCGGAAAAGCACGCCCACGGCAAGGTGAAAGAAATAGCCTGCCCACGCATCAACTGATGAGCGATAGGAAGACCCGCTTACCATCAAGATTGGCTGCGTTGTGGGCCTGCAGTTGCACCTTGTTACTCTTGAGATAGTGTGAGAAGTTGAGGTGTGTTTGTTTGTTCATGGCATTTCAGTGATGGATGTTATATAAACGGTGGATATAAGGCTAGATTTGGAGATCGTTTGAAACTGATAGATGGCGCGGTCACAGTGCTAAAAAATTCCCAGACATGATGGGTGCACAATTTCACATGAAATTCCGTCATCATTTACTCACCCTCTTGTCATTTCAAACCTGTATGACTTTTTTTCTTCTGCAGAAAAAGAAAGAAGATATTTGAAAGAAAGGTGGTAAACGAACAGTGTTGGCACCCATTCACTTCTATTGTAGGGACACAGAAACCAATGCAAGTAAATGGGTGTCGGTCAACACCATTCTTCAAAATATCTTCTTTTGTGCTCCACAGAAGAAAAAAAGTCATACAGTTTTGAAATGACAAGAGGGTGAGTAAATTATTTTGTTATTTTCAAAATTTCAAAGATATCACAAAAACATTGCTATCATGAATAATTAAGGCCATCATTTGTGTAGTCTGATATTGTTAAAGTCCTAGATGTCACATGTCTGGGATTTCCCTGCATTAGTGACGAAATCTGCAAGTTTATATAACCTAAATTTCACCCAAAATGTGCAGTGGCTTGGATGACCGCAAGCCTTCAGAGGCATATTAGGACAGTGTACTGTGAAGCAGCGTCAGGCTAATCTCTTGGCGATTAACTCTCTCTTGTGGTTGCAGTAATGAATGGGGATCAAAATTGACCTAGTTTCCTCAAGCCATTATATGTAGTGTTATGGTCATTATACTGCCCAGTACAGACATCCATACTGCTGAACACCATTTGGGTAAAGCAAAAAAATTATAAAGAACACCTGACTATTACTCCAGAAAACACATACCAATATATTACCATATCACGGTTTTATTTACAAAGAAACGTATGCTTGGCTATCGGAAAGTCAAATTATTTACGCTGATCCATCGGCCTATTTGGGACTTTCATTTTACAGCTGATTTCACCCAACAATTCATCGGAGTGGAAATGAAGTGGACTTCACAGAGAGAACAGGCTGATTATATAATGTGTGTATATAAAACACAAACACACACGCACACACACACAGACAGCCAGTACAGAGACATTAATAAATCCAGTGCAGTTCTATGCATGTTTAAGACATTATTCAAGACATTTATCATCACAAGACTTTAGCACATTAGGTTTTGATGTTATCGATATGCACATAAATGCGTCTCACCTGATCCTGTGTTTCTCTGTCCAGAGGAGCATTTAGGTAAATGTGTCCTTCCCTGTTGATAGTGAAAAGCATTTCTGGAAACTCTCCTTCAAGACTGTACTCAACTGGACTTCCACTCCACCTTACCTGCAAAGACATACATCCACACCTATCAATTCCACTGAGAATATTGACTCTTAACACTTAACTTTAGCAGTTGAACTTGCTTGTAGCAGCTTGGACAACAGCTTCTACATAAATTAATACACTGAAGTGTACTTAAGGCATCCAGCAAAGGCAAAATCTCTTCCTTCAAACAATGTTCACAAGTACCATACATCTGGTTTGGTCATCAGATTTAAACAATCATGAGACACAGTGTTTGAGGGAAACCCTGGATGTTTGATCACTGCTGAGAGTTGGCTGATAAGTACGATGAGGCCAGCTCCAGCCAAAACAAACCAGCTGCCCTCGCGCTGGAGGGTTTTTCCACTCGGCTGCGACAAATGATGCAAATGGCCTTGGAAAGGGTGTGGAATATCACCGAAGAAGGAGAGGACCCTGGAACGAGCAGAGAGAGGGGTGCACTTGTATCTCCTTAATGTCTCATCTTGATGCATTATGTTATGGAGATGACTCTCCAAACTCAAGCACTTTGTATACATCAGTGAGACTCTGTGAAGATGACCTGCCAACACTGTTATGAACAGTCAAGGGAGGAGTGCTTTGAAGAGATCGGTGTGTGTCCTGTTGTTTTAAAAATGGTGAGCACCAGTCTAAGATGATGTCATCTATTTAGTTTCCATGTCTTGTTTTGGATAGAAGTGATAAGACAGGGCATGCATTTGATGTTGTGCAAGACTGAAAATCTACAGGAGAACATTTAAAGAGCGCTTTCATTTTGATAAAGACATTTCTTATTTCTAAAAATATATATAATATCTACTAATCACTCAAAGATATCAGACATCATTTATTATTAATGATTCGTAGATGTAAGCAAGTGGAAACAAATTTGGATCGCACTACTTCGGCATCAGGTAAATAATGTGGATGAAACACGACAGATGAATTGTGCTGCGTTCTCCAAAGTTGTGTCACCTGTGCTTGAAGGATGAGCACGAGCAAACAAACAAAGCTGACATCACTTGCTAAGGTCATCCACCGAGCATTCCGAACAAATAAAGCTCTTGATATGAAATACCAGCAGTGTTCTGCGGGAGCAAATGGAATTAAGAGGATTTAAAAACGGAAAAAAGCGAAGGATAAAATGCAGCAGGCACAGTCCTGCAGTGTTGCTATGGAAGAGTCTGAGTCCTTCATGACCACTAATCTGTTTCATAACCAGTGTGACTCCAGCCACCCACATGCGTATCACGGCACACACAGGAGTGGGTGGAAAAAGGCTTTTCCCATAGAAAAAAATCCAGAAAGACACCACACACATTGCAAATGCACATATGCATTTTGCTTATATCAAGAGTTTTTTGAAGTATATTTCTCAATTATATTAGAAACAAATATTGCATATGTCAAAACCAATGCTACATTACAGCAAAATGTTTCCTATTTTTTCTTACTCCCACAGATCCAAAAATCCATCTTATCAATGTAGTATCCCTTCAATGACAACAAACCGTTTTTCCTTGAACTCTGACATTGAATTCTGACATTACACAAAAACATACATACTGTGATAGTTAAATGCAGGGTGGGTCATCCAGTACTGAAAATGTTTTGCCATGTTGGTTATAAATCTCTTTACATCCTGATAGCAATCAAGAAGTATAGTGGTCAAATTATATTTTTATAATTTTATATCATCTGTGAAAGGCGTAGACCCGAAAAACGTTTGCCCAATCAAAACGTTCTGGCCGAACACTGTGACTGGTCATGTGTACATTTTCAGCCAACGTATTTAGCATACCACGTCGCACCCAGTTCACGCAGACATCAGGGGGGCGCTCACGTCCGCTGTGTCTATGTAGGGAGAATGGCGGACAATCAGCAACAATCAAACTTTCTTGCGAAACCAACAGCAAGTAAATCTACGAAACGAAAGTCAGTTTTTGAGAAAGCAGTGACGAAAAATATCTGGATCATGAAAGAAGAAAAACTCCAATTAACATCGGTTCAGCTTTTACACGATGGAGACAGCTCCGGCAGGCAAAGGGTCAAGACGATACCATGGTTGCTCTCTTTTTTTCCAACAGGTACATACATACTTCGAGAAGAATTTAATGGATTTAGTTTGTCATTCGTTACGTGGATTTACGAAATACATTCATGTGTTTGGAGGAGACGTGGCTTTGGATGGCAAATTGCATAGAGGGTGTTATAGGGAATTATAATTTCAGTGCTAGCACCTTTAAGAAAACAATATTTTCATTAATGCAAATTAATAAATTTGCACATTATATAGACATACTTTGTTATTTCTTTCTTACAAAACACAGCTCAATCAAAATATGTTATTTATTTTAATCTAACGACAGTCTGACAATATTCCCAAGAAAACTGCTTTAATACCCTCTGAGGTTCACGTGCCTCTTTGGAATTACTGATACAGAAGGCGACAAAGGAAAGGACTGTTTATGATCCAGGCAGTTTAAGTGGGTGGAAATATGTTGGTGTGTGTAGGAGGCATCACGAACGAGAGAGGAGGAAAAGATAGATGAAGATTCTTAAAAAGATATATATTTGCCAAAGCAAATTTGTAACTGTATTAAAAGAGCATGAGACATCCACCTCTTTCCACTCCACATCATTTTAGTTTAATGTTGCAGGCTTTATTCATGCCTTAATCTGATGTGAAATGGTACGTTTCTACACTTTCCAGAACAGTTTTTAACTCTGCTTTCAGATTAAATGTAAAACATATTTTTTAACTGTGTTGAGCATTCGAAAACAGATGCTTTTTCAGGTTTTACGGAAATAGCAACTGTATGTTGAGAAATAGTCGTCACTTATAATATCACAAAATGAAACACGCAAAAGGTCATTTCATTACAACACCCATGAGCCATAGAGAGCAGCAGTGGGGTTCCGAAATAAAAAATCTTTCTCATTTTATTTAAACAAATTAGTCAGTGTGATTTCTAATTTCCTCTATAAAAATTGTGCTTTATAGCCAAAATTCCAGCGAAGAACTTCACAACCAATAATTCCTATGAGCAATCTTGTTTTTTATTTTGCCATTGATTAAGTCACCCTTTGTGAAATGTGAACTAAACTCTGCAACGACATTCCATATTTATACCCTGCAACATACATAATTCAATAGGCCGATTTCACAATCAATATCTAGAAGATAGCATTTTATCCTTACGATCATTACGTTATTTACATTATTTAAGTCATTTTTTTTGCCAGTAAAAGATGTCAAGTGCACACCCTGAATGAATGAATTGAAAAATACAAACTGTTGCTCCATTTGGGGATTATGTAGCAGACATAATTTTGAAAAAGTCTGTAAAAGTATGCACAATATTTTTGTAATGCACTTTTATGCAGTTATTTGTCACATATTCATACCTGGGAAATCTGGATGGGGTATGGCCCAGGCAGATTCTCCTGCAGTCTCACTAGGTCAGGCGAGGCCCATGTATTCCCAGTCACTTCCACTAATACTGTTCCAGTGGAGAAGAAAGCATTGGCCTTGCCAGCCATGTCCTGCACCATCACTGAGAGCTTATAGCGGCCGCACATCTCTGGATCTAGAGTTGAGGCACCTAGATAGCAAAAAGACACATTGACGATAAAACTCAGAAACATCTAATATACACAGAAACGTCACCAAGCTCCTACAGAATTCCTCACACAACATTATCATACATGCAAGGCTACGTCATACATGCCTTACAATCTGAGTTAAACAACTGACCTCAAATTTTTAAATAAACAGCAAAAAGGTATGGTTATTTGTTCGTGACCTATCCATTCAAGTTAATTTGGGTCAGGATGAGTCTACCATGAGATAAACTATCCTGGACTCAAAGACTTACATTATAAAAGCTTCTATTGTCTGCACTGCCACAGAAAAAGTCATACAAACACAGTGTGCAAACCTTGTAATCCCTCTGTTTCTCTCTCTCAACAAATGCCAGGCTGCTCTGATTGCATCTGGACCTGGACCCAGAATCGACTGATCTGACCTGATGCTTGAGCTCTTGATGAGGCATTTGAAATAAACGGCTTGCTTTTCTGGCTCTGTGAGAGTTGGCCCAGGTTCGAAATCATTTTAATTGAGTGTTTATATATATATATTTTTTAACTAGGTGGCCATTGTTGTTAATAGCCGTGTTAACTATGGAATAAGCAGAGCGTGTTGGACTGGTCGAGTGAAAAAGTAAGTTATTAGTTAATTTCATGGTGGGATAAGGATGAAAGGAATAACAGATGAGAAAAAGAGACGAGAAGAAATATTGTTTTCCGGTTTGTACCAAGACACAAAAAGGGCAAGAGAAGGACACTGCTCCAGGATTCAGAGAGGTTTAAATATTGGCCTGGTTAATGTGTGTGAGACAATGAGAGAAAAACAAATGCTTAGGGGACAAGGATTTATCTAATGCAGACTTTTTCCTGATGCAGCATTACTCGTTCACATACAGTGGGCTACACAAGAATAACCTAAGATTCAGAATCAAATCTAAATTTAGAATAAAGATTAAAAGAATAAAATATTTTAAAAAATCTGACATAACGTGGATAAAAATTAAAAATAGTCCGTACTATTTCTAGGTTATGAACTAAAAAAGCCTTATTGTGAAAACAATCATGTTAACCCTATTTCTTTGCTTCCAATGAGATAATGAAAGTTGCTTCTTTTTCAAACCATACTGGGAAAACATGGATCGTAAGGTTTGGTACAAACTAATATATTGCATACCAGCAAATGCAGTTATTAGCAAACCATAACAATCCATGTTAGTTTCTCCTTTCACGTTTTAGTCAAATTGTTATGCTGCTTATATAATTCATAATGACAAAAACAATATATTAGTACTATATTGTATTATTGTATTAGTATTATTACTAGCACTTATACTTGAGACATTCTGGAACCCCCTTTACATAAATCAATGATTTACCCTACACTTAATAGCAGTCAAAGACCAGTAGAGCAACTAGATTAATACCATCTTCTGTAAGAGACACTTCTGCAGTGATGGCATCTATAGAGAACATGTGACTGGCAGGGATGCGAGGTATCTGGTCCAGGAGACTGAAGCGCAGGTCTGCGTGGGCGGTGCTACGGTCATCTCGGTCCAGTGCCTCCACCTGCATGAACGGGATTCCTGAAAGAATTGCCTATAATTAGAACTATAAGAATAATATTCATGTACCTCGATAGGTGACAGGAAGTGGTATAAAATAGAAGTGAAATCAGGAAAGGAAACGAATCGCCTTATACAAACGAAGCCGCGAACAGTAGCTATTTAAGGCTAAAATACACGATTTTGCACAGATTTTCAGTCTGGACTTGTTGCAGATTTGATCAGCTAGTGCCACTCTGCAGTTTTGATCAGTTAGTGTGTGTCTATCTGAAACTTTCAAAAAGTCTGCAAGTGTATGATGTCTAGTTACAAAAAATCTGTTCAGATTTAAAAAGTCTTTTAGTGTATTCCAGCCATTACACTGCTCACCAGATTGCAGACTTGGGTGTTTTCAGTTCAACTCAAATGCATTTCTGTAACTTAGAAATGAAAATGAGAAAATACATTGTGGTAAAACTTAATCACTTGTTTATAGAAAGTTTACTTCTGCTTCACAGGCTCGGGACACATGGCTTGTTCTAATGGGACTGTCACGCCACGCCGCATACAGTGTGGACAAAATGTAAAATTATAATGGGTTTTAATGCATTATTATAACACAACTAGTTGGAATGCTTGATTCTGATTGGCCAGTCGTGACATTTGCAGGTTCGTTATTCCCAGTTAATAACCTCTCAAAACTAATAAATATATGACATTATAATTCATTACATTACAATTCATTATCCTTATTATATTTACAAATGATTACACCAAATTGCCTGTTTGTGACATTTGAACGTCGTTCAAATGGCTTTTCTTCACAGAAGGTCTGCATTCTGAAAAAATTAGCTAATATAATATTTTGAATTTCATGTCCAGTTTTTTTCTCATCTGCCAAATAGCTGTGTATTAGGCTTATTGGCTGCGTCCGAAAGCTCTAACATGCTGCCTTCGGAGGCAGCATTTCAAGATAAGGTATCAAGGCACGTCCGAGTCTAATGTTTTCTTTACTTCCTGTCTCCCGAGATACCTCCATCAGTTCTTTTTGTGTAGGCAGTGTTGGATGTATCCTTCGCATCATTCAATGTCCTACAATTCTATGCGTGTGCTCGTGCGGGGAATGTGGTTGGTCGAGCAGGCCAGGGTCGAGTTTGAAAAAACAAAATGGTGGCCAAAAAAGTGGCTGGAGCACAGTTTTTGTGAAAATAAAGTAATATTTTCTCTTATTACAACTTTGGATTGCATTTCTAGCGAAAAATTTGTCTTGTTGTTTTAAAAAAATCAATTAGTTATCACAAAGTCGCCCTCTGTTGATATTTCAAAAACAGAATTCTGTTACGCTGCCTCTAAAGACTGTCTGAATGTGTTTCTCTGAGCTGCCTTCATGCACAAACACTGCCCCCGAAGTCATTTGCAGCCATTGTCTTTTTTGCATCGCGCCGTGTCCTGTGTAGACATGCACCTCATCCGAAATCACATACTTTAACATTATGTACTGATTTAAATGAAGTGCTTACCAATCGACTGTTAAAACAGTATGTACTTATAGTATTGCTGAGACCCAATTCGCCTACTTATACCATACACTAAAATGTCTGACTGTTTTTATTATGGAAAAGTATAACTATTTTAGTGTTTAGCAAAACAATATGCACGCACTGGGACATACTAACAGGAAACAGAAGTGGCCTTTGTTGCCTAGACAACATTCTGCCCATTAACTGTCTCACATATCAAAATACAGCTCTTCTTTCCATTTAAGTATTTATTCATTCATTGTTTTATATGTAATGTTAACTCTATAGTTATATTTATTAATTTAGTCACGCATCAGTTATT